>CM065748.1:8383262-8390762 GCA_033310375.1 Conus canariensis
GTGTGCACTGTGTTCCCACCCTCCTCATCCATCTCTGTGTGCACTGTGTTCCCGCCCTCCTCATCCACCCCTGTGTGCACAGTGTGTTCCCACCCTCTTCCTCCGTCTCTGTGTGCACTGTGTTCCCACCCTCCTCCTCCGTCTCTGTGTGCACTGTGTTCCCACCGTCGTCCTCCGACTCTGTCTGCACTGTGTTCCCACCCTCTTCCTCCGTCTCTGTGTGCACTGTGTTCCCACCCTCTTCCTCCATCTCTGTGTGCACTGTGTTCCACCCTCTCTCCTCCGTCTCTGTGTGCACTTGTGTTCCCACCCTCTTCCTCCGTCTCTGTGTGCAATGTGTGTTCCCACCCTCCTCCTCCGTCTGTGTGTGCACTGTGTGTTCCCACCCTCCTCCTCCGTCTCTGTGTCCACTGTGTTCCCACCCTCCTCCTCCGTCTCTGTGTCCACTGTGTTCCCACCCTCCTCCTCCGTCTCTGTGTGCACTGTGTGTTCCCACCCCCTCCTCTCCCGTTCCACCTCCTCCCCCTCTTGTTGCACTGTGTTCCCACCCTCCTCCTCCATCTCTGTTGCACTGTGTGTTCCCACCCTCCTCACTCCGTCTCTGTGTGCACTGTGTTCCCGCCCTCCTTCACTCCATCTCTGTGTGCACTGTGTTCCCACCCTCTCCTCCCTCTGTCACTGTCCCCCTCCTCCCGTCTCTGTTGCACTGTGTTCCCACCCTCTTCCTCCGTCTCTGTGTGCACTGTGTTCCCACCCTCCTCCTCCGTCTCTGTGTGCACTGTGTTCCCACCCTCTTCCTCCGTCTCTGTGTCCACTGTGTTCCCACCCTCCTCCTCCGTCTCTGTGTGCACTGTGTTCCCACCCTCCTCCTCCGTCTCTGTGTGCACTGTGTTCCCACCCTCCTCATCCGTCTCTGTGTGCACTGTGTTCCCACCCTCTCCTCCGTCTCTGTGTGCACTGTGTTCCCACCTCTCCTCCCCCTGTGTGCACTGTGTTCCCACCCCTCCTCCTCCGTCTCTGTGTGCACTGTGTTCCCACCCCTCTCCTCCGCCCCTGTGTGCACTGTGTGTTCCCACACCTCTCCTCCGTCTCTGTGTGCACTGTGTTCCCACCCTCTCCTCCGCCCCTGTGTGCACTGTGTTCCCACCCTCCTCCTCCTCGTCTCTGTGTGCACTGTGTTCCCACCCTCTCCTCCGCCCCTGTGTGCACTGTGTTCCCACCCTCCTTCCTCCGTCTCTGTTGCACTGTGTTCCCACCCTCTCCTCCCCCTGTGTGCACTGTGTTCCCACCCTCCTCCTCCGTCTCTGGTGCACTGTGGTTCCACCTCTCCTCCTCTCTGTGCACGGTTCCCACTCCTCCTCCCCCTTGTGTGCACTGTTGTTCCCACCCTCCTCCTCCGTCTCTGTGTGCACTGTGTGTTCCCCACTCCTCGCTCCTCCTCCTGTGTGCACTGTGTTCCCACCCTCCTCCTCCGTCTCTGTGCGTGCACTGTGTGTTCCCACCCTCCTCCCCGTCTCTGTGTGCACTGTGTGTTCCCACCCTCCTCCTCCTCTCTGTGTGCACTGTGTGTTCCCACCCTCCTCCTCCGTCTCTGTGTGCACTGTGTTCCCACCCTCCTCCTCCCTCTGTGTGCACTTGTTTCCCACCCTCTACTCCCTCCGTCTCCTGTGTGCACTGTGTTCCCACCCTCTTCCTCCGTCTCTGTGTGCACTGTGTTCCCACCCTCTCCTCCGTCTCTGTGTGCACTGTGTTCCCACCCTCCTCCTCCGTCCTGTGTGCACTGTGTTCCCACCCTCTTCCTCCGTCTCTGTGCACGTGTTCCACCTTCTCCTGTTTTGTGTTCCACCCTCCTCCTCCTCCTGTGGCACTGTTGTTCCACCCTCTTCCTCCCCGTGCACGTGTCCCCCTCTCTCCCCCTGTGTGCACTGTGTTCCCACCCTCTCCTCCGTCTCTGTGTGCACTGTGTTCCCACCCTCTTCCTCCGTCTCTGTGTGCACTGTGTTCCCACCCTCCTCCTCCGTCCTGTGTGCACTGTGTTCCCACCCTCTTCCTCCGTCTCTGTGTGCACTGTGTTCCCACCCTCTCTCCTCCGCCTGTGTGCACTGTGTTTCCCACCCTCCTCTCCCCCCTGTGTGCACTGTGTTCCCACCCTCTTCCTCCGTCTCTGTGTGCACTGTGTTCCCACCCTCCTCCTTCCGCCTGTGTGCACTTGTGTTCCCACCCTCTTCCTCCGTCTCTGTGTGCACTGTGTTCCCACCCTCCTTCCTCCGTCTCTGTGTGCACTGTGTTCCCACCCTCCTTCCTCCGTCTCTGTGTGCACTGTGTTTCCCACCCTCTTCTCCGTCTCTGTGTGCACTGTGTTCCCACCCTCTTCCTCCGTCCTGTGTGCACTGTGTTCCCACCCTCCTCCTCCGTCTCTGTGTGCACTGTTTTCCCACCCTCCTCCTCCGTCTCTGTGTGCACTGTGTTCCACCCTCCTCCTCCGTCTCTGTGTGCACTGTGTTCCCACCCTCCTCCTCTCCGTCTCTGTGTGCACTGTGTTCCCACCCTCCTCCTTCGCCACTGTGTGCACTGGTGTTCCCACCCTCCTCTCTCCGTCTCTGTGTGCACTGTGTTCCCACCCTCCTCCTTCGTCACTGTGTGCACTGTGTTCCCACCCTCCTCCTTCTCCGTCCTGTGTGCACTGTGTTCCCACCCTCCTCCTCCGCTCCTGTGTGCACAGTGTTCCCACCCTCCTCCTTCGCCACTGTGTGCACTGTGTTCCCACCCTCCTCCCTTCCATCTGTGTGCACTGTGTTCCCACCCTCCTCCTTCGCCACTGTGTGCACTGTGTTCCCACCCTCCTCCTTCGCCACTGTGTGCACTGTGTTCCCACCCTCCTCCTTCGCCACTGTGTGCACAGTGTTCCCACCCTCCTCCTCCGTCTCTGTGTGCACGTGTTCCCACCCTCCTCCTTCGCCCTGTGTGCACTGTGTTCCCCTTCCTTCGCCTGTTGCCTGTGTTCCCACCTCTCCTCGCCCCTGTGCTGCCTGTGTTCTCTCTGCTCTTCGCCTGTCTGTCCTGTCTCTCCAGCCATTCCACTCCCCCCTCTTTCTGTCTCTGTCTACCTCTCTCTGTCTCTGTCTGTCTGTCTGTTTCTCTCCTCTCCTCTCTCGTCTCCTTCTCTCTCTCTCCTCTCTCCTTTCTCTGGCAGTGTGTTGTGTGTGTGTGTGTGTGTGTGTGTGTGTGTGTGTGTGTGTGTGGTGTTGTGTGCGTGTGCCTGTGCTGTGTGTTGTTGTGTGTGTGTGTTGTGTGTTGTGTGTTGTGTGTGTGTGTGTGTGTGTGTGTGTGTGTGTGTGTTGTGTTGTTGTTGTTGTTGTTGTTTGTTGTTGTTGTTGTGTTTTTGTTGTGTTGTTGTTGTTAATGCAATTTTTATATAGGTTTTTTTTTCAGCTCCCACCCCAGCTAAACACCCCACACCCCTTCGACCCTCATTTCTTATTCTGTCTATATGCACCGCGACGACACCACCACACACACACACACACACACACACACACACACACACACACACACACACACACACACACACACTTCAAGGAAGCCGAATGTCTATACATACTGTCTGCCGTGCAGGTGAAACCCGTCATTTCAGCACCATACATCATGACTCTGCAATGGTCCCTGGCACCATACATCATAACTGCAATGGTCCCTGGCACCATACATCATGACTCTGCAATGGTCCCTGGCACCATACATCATGACTCTGCCATGGTCCATGGCACGACAGGCAATAGCACCATACATCATGACTCTGCAATGGTCCCTGGCACGACAGGCAGTAGCATCATACATCATGACTCTGCAATGGTCACTGGCACCATACATCATGACTCTGCAATGGTCCCTGGCACCATACATCATAACTGCAATGGTCCCTGGCACCATACATCATGACTCTGCAATGGTCCCTGGCACCATACATCATGACTCTGCAATGGTCCATGGCACGACAGGCAATAGCACCATACATCATGACTCTGCAATGGTCCCTGGCACGACAGGCAGTAGCATCATACATCATGACTCTGCAATGGTTCCTGGCACCATACATCATGACTCTGCAATGGTCCCTGGCACGACAGGCAGTAGCACCATACATCATCAATCTGCAATGGTCCCTGGCACGATAGGCAGTAGCACCAAACATCATGACTCTGCAATGGTCCCTGGCACGACAGGCAGTAGCACCATACATCATGACTGCAATGGTCCCTGGCACGACAGGCAGTAGCACCATACATCATGACTCTGCAATGGTCCATGGCACGACAGGCAGTAGCACCATACATCATGACTGCCATGGTCCCTGGCACCATACATCATGACTCTGCAATGGTCCCTGGCACCATACATCATGACTTTGCAATGGTCCCTGGCACGACAGGCAGTAGCACCATACATCATGAATCTGCAATGGTCCCTGGCACGACAGGCAGTAGCACCATACATCATCAATCTGCAATGGTCTCTGGCACGACACACAGTAGCACCATACATCATGACTCTGCAATGGTCCCTGGCACGACAGGCAGTAGCACCATACATCATGACTCTGCAATGGTCCCTGGCACGACAGGCAGTAGCACCATACATCATCAATCTGCAATGGTCCCTGGCACGACACACAGTAGCACCAAATATCATGACTCTGCCATGGTCCATGGCACGACAGGCAGTAGCACCATACATCATGAGTCTGCAGTGGTCCCTGGCACGACAGGCAGTAGCACCATACATCATGACTCTGCCATGGTCCATGGCACGACAGGCAGTAGCACCATACATCATCAATCTGCAATGGTCCCTGGCACGACAGGCAGTAGCACCATACATCATGACTCTGCAATGGTCCCTGGCACGACACACAGAAGCATGGGGTCTTATGCTTTGAACTCTAGGTGTCAAACATTGTTATGACGACGCCCATTTCGATCCTTTTCCGGGTCTGACTACATCTGGGGAAGAAGAGGAACAAAACATTTGAGGGGGGGGGGGGGGGGGGGGGGCGGGGGGGGAGTAAGATGGGTGGTGAGGGGGGGGGGGAGATGGAACAAACTTGTTTCCCCTGATAGAAGTCTGAGAGAGATTCCTGATATGGCCAAAATTGTGTCTGAGTTTTGTTGAGGGCGCTAGTTATCCTAGTATACACTGTGTGGTGTTCCAACCCTTTTCTGTCTCTGTCTCTGTTTGTTTGTCTGTCTGTCTTTCTTTCTTTCTCCCTCTCTCTCTCTCTCTCTCTCTCTCTCTCTCTCTCTCTCTCTTTCTGTCTGTCTGTCTGTCTGTCTGTCTGTCTGTCTGTCTCTCTCTCTCTCTCTCTCTCTCTCTCTCTCTCTCTCTCTCTCTCTCTCTCTCTCTCTCGTGCCGTGCTCTTAACTAGCAAGGACGCCCTTTTTTTTTCTTCATCCGAAGTCTCTTCAGGGAAGCAGAAAATCACAAACGTTTCAACATCCTATTTCCATGCATAGATTTATTCAGTGATAGTCTTTCCAAGTGCGTTGTGTATTCATGTTTTGCTGTATTGGTGTAAAATCCACCCCTCATATCAGAGGTGGCAGTGGTATTTTTCCCTTATGCTGCACTCTAGTGGAAGGGTTCTTGTCCTCCAAACGTCCATGCTGCCGACATATGGTAGCCCTCCGTGTGATCGCCGGACAGGAGGGTTGTGGTGGGTAGCGGCTGACCGACCTGACCATCTGCCAATGTTAATAATAATAATAATAATGATTTCTTATATAGCACTTAATCAAACGAATTTCTCTAAGCGCTTTACAAAGTCATACTACATTCACCCTTCTCATATACAATAATACACCTTACACCCAACTACAAATACTATTACTACAATAACTAACAAATCCTAATCCTACCAATGTGACATTCACTTATTCTTCAAATATCACTACAAAAACTTAATCCTATAACGTTCAATCATACAACAAATACATATAATAGAGAACATACACATACGCTACATTTGAAAAGGCTCAGACGGCTATGAGTTAGGTTGTACCCCCCCCCCCCCTCTCCCCACAGCATTGACTAATTATGAGAAAATAGATGGGTTTTAAGTTTAGACTTGAAAGAAGAGATAGAATCTGAATGTCTGAGACAGTCTGGCAGTCTGTTCCACGTCGCTGAAGCTTGAAAAGAGAAAGATCTTTCACCAGTAGTAGTCCTGAAGTGAGTCATTCGCAGAAGGCGGTCGTCAGCACAGGAGCGTAGTTGTCGAGAGGGGGTGTAGATTTTAAGGAGATCTGAGAGATAAGAAGGTCCATTTTCAAAGAGAGCAGAGAAAGTGAGAGTTGAGACTTTGTACAAGATACGGTTTGAGACAGATAGCCAGTGAAGAGAGTGGAGGAGAGGCGAAATGTGAGCATGTTTTCTTGCTCTACAGACGACTCGGGCTGCATGATTTTGGATTCGCTGTAATCTTTCTATCAGGTATTTTGGAAGGCCGGCCAAAAGTGAGTTGCAGTAATCTATTCTAGATAAGACAGATGCACAAATGAGAGTTTTTGTAGCATCTGTAGAGAGAAGGTGACGTACAGAGCTGATTCTTCTTAGTTCTAAATAGGCAATCTTGCAAATATTTGAAACCTGTTTCTCAAAGGAGAGGGATTGGTCAAGTATGACCCCTAGACTGCGGACAGAGGTGGAGACAGAGACAGCACAGTCATTGATAGTGACAGTTGAAGGCAGAGAAGGATGGTTAGGCTGTTTTGTCACGAACATGAGTTCCGTCTTGTCGTCGTTTAGTTGTAGTTTGTTGGTTGTCATCCATTCCTTCAGGTCTGCAATGCAGCCCCGCATCCGAGAAATCAGTGAGTCAGTTTCAGCAATGGGAGCCGACTGATGAAGCTGAGTATCGTCAGCAAAGCTCTCATGCGACATGGCGTGACCACTGATGACGTCAGACACAGGACTAGCATACAGCACAAAAAGGACTGGCCTAAGTACAGAACCCTGAGGCACACCGTACCTAAGAGGAGAACTGTCTGAGTATCTTCCCTGTACACACACTGTCTGAGTCCGCCCAGTCAAGTAAGAGATAATCCAGTCGAGAGCTGTGTCTTTGAATCCAAAGGAAGTTTGAAGCCGTGAGAACAAAATATTATGATCGATCGTGTCAAATGCTGCAGAGAGGTCTAACATCGCTAATAAGGAAACGTTCCCATCGTCAAGCCCGCAGAGGAGGTCCTTGACTATACGAGGAGTGCTGTCTCACAACTATGGCCTTGTCTGTAAGCAGATTGATGAGGATTCAAAAGGTGATTCTTTTCGAGATGTTCTAGAATTTGTTCCAAAACGATCTTCTCCAATAATTTTGATAGAAATGACAAATTTGATACAGGCCGATAATTCTTTAAAACATTTTTATCTAATGAAGGTTTCTTGATCAATGGACGTACCACTGCGGACTGGAAGGTTTCAGGAACGTGACCAGAGGACAAAGAG
>CM065748.1:8395762-8398262 GCA_033310375.1 Conus canariensis
TGTCTTTTGCATTGATATTTTGCCTTTGTTACTGGCTGAGATTTCTTTCAGCGCTTTGTTTATTGCTGCTTTGAAATTTGTAATGTTGTTTGCGTTGCAGTATTCACTGATTTTTGTATTTTTTCTCACTGTTTGACTTGCTACCGAGGTTTTGACAGTGGTCTGTGAATTGATAGGAGCGAAACAGACTGATAATTGCGTTTGTGTTTATTTGGAGAATACTTCACTTTGTCTTTTGCATTGATATTTTGCCTTTGTTACTGCTGGGATTTCTTTCAGCACTTTGTTTATTGCTGCTTTGTAATTTGTATTGTTGTTTGCGTTACAGTATTCACTGATCTTTATATTTTTTCTCACTTGTATAGTGGATCGTGTTTTCCTTGTTGGCCTGTATAATGTCAGAACGTGGTAGCCCTTGGCTAACCGAGGATGGACTTAGAGTGGGGCATCTAAATATTAATCATGTTATAAATAAGATTACTGAAATATCATCCATATTATCAAATTTGGGCAAACATTTTCACATATTTGGTTTTTCAGAATCCCATTTATCTCCTTTCATATCTAATAGTGACCTTTCAATTCCAGGCTATAATATAATTCGTAAAGACCCCATTCAAAAAAAAGAAACTGGCATAATAGTCTATGTCCATCAGTCAATTAAAGTTGAAAGAAATGATTACCTTGAACAGCATCACGTAGAAACTATTTGGATCGAAATACAACTGAAGTATAACAAGTCCATACCTCTATGTTTTCTATACAGGAATCCAGCCGAACATGTCGACTGGATCGACCGCTTCATTTCGATGTTGGAAAATGCTAATGATAATTACAAAGATGTCATAATATTAGGTGATTTTAATATTGATTTATTCAAAACTGATAATCACTGGACTCAAACTTTTGAATCATTTGGTTTGACACAATTAATAAAATCAGCTACCCGTGTAACCAATTCTTCTGAAACATTAATAGATCATATATATGTTACCAATTCAGAAACAATAGTAGAATCAGTTGCTCCTGCTTATGGCTGCAGTGACCATTTTCCGATTTGTTTTACGTGGACCAAAAAGGGTGTCAAAATACCCAAGTTAAATCATAAAACGATTACATTCAGGAGCTTTTCTAAAATTTGATCGTGACAAATTTCTCTCAGATCTTTTAAATTCCCCTTTAAATGACGTGTATCAGCATACTGACCCCAATCAAGCTCTGCAAGTATGGTATAACATCTTCCATGACGTATACAATAAGCATGCCCCTCTTCAAACTAAAAGAGTAAAGCATTGGATAAAACCACCTTGGCTTACAAAAGAAATACAGGACACTATATATCAAAGGGATTATCTGTTAAAAAATGGCTCTCGCGAAGAATTCAAAAAGTACAGAAATAAGGTGACCTCCCTAATACGATCAGAGAAAAGGAAATATTTCTTGGACCTTATTAATAGAAAGAAAGACAGTAAATGTATTTGGAAAGCTATACATGGCTTAACCAAGAAAAATTCTGACCCTGTATTAAACTTAACAAAAGACATATCTGCAAGTGAACTGAACGCCCATTTTGCAAGTATAGCAAATCAAATCATACGAAACGATGAATCAAAACGTAACGATCTACAAGAATTACTGAAATACTGCCACCAGAAGAACATCCATTCAGCTTTGGATATTAGTGCCATGGATGTCCACGAAGTTTTCTCTTCTCTTAGACAGTTAAAACAGACAGCAACTCGTGGAATTGATGGAATTGACGGGAAAATTCTTAAGCTATCAGCGTCTGTTATAGCAGAAACTCTCACATATATTTATAATCTCTGCATTGATAAGCATTGCTTTCCTGATGCTTTTAAACAAGCTAAAGTCATACCATTGTACAAATCAGGAAATATGGCTGATCCTTCTAACTATCGACCTATCTCTATTCTATCAGTTCTTTCAAAACCATTAGAACAACACATAAAAAAGTGTCTTCTTTCTCATGTAAAAAAAAATCGATCTACTACACCCTAATCAATCCGGATTTAGAGAGAATCATTCTTGTCAAACAGCTCTTACCAAGATAGTTGATCGATGGCTTTCAATCATAAACAACAAACACTTTTCCGGAGTACTCTTCGTGGATTTTGCTAAAGCTTTCGATGTCATTAATCATGAACTTTTGCTCAGAAAGTTAACTATTTATCGACTAACTTCCAACACTCTAAAACTCATTTCATCCTTCCTTTCCAACAGGCAACAATTAGTATTGTTAAATGATTGTTATTCTACTTTGATTCCCAATAACTTTGGTGTACCACAAGGCTCGGTGCTTGGTCCACTGCTCTTCTTATTCTATATTAATGATTTACTATTAACCTTGACTTCTCATTGTGAAATGTTTGCCGATGATACCACTATTGACACTAATAACTCTAATGCTCAGCAAGTCTACCTTGATATTCAGAAAAATATCAACCTTCTTGTTAAATGGACACAACTCAATCACATATCT
>CM065748.1:8405762-8408262 GCA_033310375.1 Conus canariensis
TGGAAAGGGAGCGGGGTCAGACAGGGAAATAACAGACATAAACCACCACCTGGAAACGGGCAGCGGGAACAGCTAACACACCTAGGGAAAATAACAGACATAGACAGACAATACCAACCGCACACACCAATCCCTCCAACCACCTCACCCTCCCTCCCAGTCAGTAGACACACACATGTGCACACGCCTGAAGGAAAACGCGCAGACAGCATAGCTGTGCATCATTCTCCACCGTCGGTCTTCATTGGTGGGTGGCACGGACCACACAGCATAGCTGTGCATCATTCTCCACCGTCGGTCTTCATTGGTGGGTGACACGGACCACACAGCATAGCTGTGCATCATTCTCCACCGTCGGTCTTCATTGGTGGGTGGCACGGACCACACAGCATAGCTGTGCATCATTCTCCACCGTCGGTCTTCATCGGTGGGTGGCACGGACCACACAGCATAGCTGTGCATCATTCTCCACCGTCGGTCTTCATCGGTGGGTGGCACGGACCACACAGCATAGCTGTGCATCATTCTCCACCGTCGGTCTTCATTGGTGGGTGTCATTCTCCACCGTCGGTCTTCATTGTGTAGGTGTCATTCTCCACCGTCGGTCTTCATTGGTGGGTGTCATTCTCCACCGTCGGTCTTCATTGGTGGGTGGCACGGACCACACAGCATAGCTGTGCATCATTCTCCACCGTCGGTCTTCATTGGTGGGTGTCATTCTCCACCGTCGGTCTTCATTGGTGGGTGGCACGGACCACACAGCATAGCTGTGCGTCATTCTCCAACGTCGGTCTTCATTGGTGGGTGGCACGGACCACACAGCATAGCTGTGCGTCATTCTCCAACGTCGGTCTTCATTGGTGGGTGGCACGGACCACACAGCATAGCTGTGCGTCATTCTCCAACGTCGGTCTTCATTGGTGGGTGGCACGGACCACACAGCATAGCTGTGCGTCATTCTCCACCGTCGGTCTTCATTGGTGGGTGGCACGGACCACACAGCATAGCTGTACGTCATTCTCCAACGTCGGTCTTCATCGGTGGGTGCCACGGACCAGTAGAAAGAAGGGAGGGACAGACGTTCCGTTGAGAGGTGGAAGGTTGAGAGGTGGAAGGACCACACAGCATAGCTGTGCGTCATTCTCCACCGTCGGTCTTCATCGGTGGGTGGCACGGACCACACAGCATAGCTGTGCGTCATTCTCCACCGTCGGTCTTCATCGGTGGGTGGCACGGACCACACAGCATAGCTGTGCGTCATTCTCCACCGTCGGTCTTCATCGGTGGGTGGCACGGACCACACAGCATAGCTGTGCGTCATTCTCCACCGTCGGTCTTCATCGGTGGGTGGCACGGACCACACAGCATAGCTGTACGTCATTCTCCAACGTCGGTCTTCATCGGTGGGTGGCACGAACCACACAGCATAGCTGTACGTCATTCTCCAACGTCGGTCTTCATCGGTGGGTGCCACGGACCAGGTAGAAAGAAGGGGAGGGACAGACGTTCCGTTGAGAGGTGGAAGGAAGGATGGAGGGTGCTTGTTTAATGTGTTCTGATGGCAGAAATTACAATTGTCATACTGGAAAACGCATGCGCGCGCGTGTGCACGCGCTCACGCTTGCACGCACGCGCGCACACACACACACGCAGACACACACGCATGCATGCATGCATGCATGCGTGTGTGCGCGCGCGCGCACGCACACACACACACACACACACACACACACACACACACACACACACACACACACACACACACTAATACAACTATACACTCGTAAACGGCTGGAGAGAGGGTGACAGAGAGAGATAGAGGGAGGGGGGGGGAGGCAGAGAGAGAGAGAGAGAGAGAGAGAGAGAGAGAGAGACACACACACACACACAGAGGTCGGGGCGGGTAGGTAGTAAAATGAATTTGGGGAGACAGACAGACAGACAGACAGACAGATAGACAGGCAGGCAGGCAGACAAACAGATAGACAGGCAGACAGAGACAGGTGGATGGACAGACAGACAGAGACAGCGACAGACAGACAGAGACAGACAGACAGAGACAGAGACAGACAGTCAGAGACAGACAGTCAGAGACAGAAACAGACAGTCAGAGACAGACAGACAGAGACAGACAGACAGAGACAGAGACAGACAGACAGAGACAGACAGACAGATAAACCAAGACATCTTTGGTTCTCTCCACAATACACCGAAAAGTATTACTTAGAGAAAAAAAAAAAAGGGGGGGGGGGGGGAGCAAAAATGCAAAAACAAATAATACAGCCAACGTTATCTGAGGTCAACAGGCTGCATTTCTGACAGGTTCAAAGCGCATGACTGTAACGCACCTCTACCCTGTCACATCCACCCTGTGCCCTCTCCCCCCTCCCTCACCCCCTCACTCCCCACCTACCATACGTCTTGTCTCCTTTGAAGGCTGAATGGGAATCAGAATGACTGCCAACATTCCCGGTAACTCGTAAAACAAAAAGGAGTGGTT
>CM065748.1:8413262-8415762 GCA_033310375.1 Conus canariensis
GAACAGACTCAAATGAAAGACATCCTTGTCGAAAAATGAGCAAGATTGTAACTGACAGAACAAATCTGGGCAGATCTTCAACATCATGTTACTAATAAATGTGTACCTTCAACACCAGATAATTCATGCCACAACTTTATCAATTTCTCGAAAGCTTTTGACGATATTTAGCATAAAGTTTTGAGATACGGTATATCGTAAGCAAATGTGACTTGCTGACAACTTCATGCAGGGGGTCGTAGCACATTACAGCAATGCACATAACACAATTCTCCCTATTAACAACCTTGCAGGTTTCTCTCAAACAACCTTGGGAGGATGCAAAGGTCGCCTCTTATCTCCCGTTCTGTTCTACATCTACCTGGAGATTCGCTTCGGGACTTCTAATAAGTCCGTGTTAATTCGAGCGTGAAAAGAGGGGGGGGGGGGGGGGGGCTCGATATAGCGTATTTACGTCGATAACATGGAACTGTTTAGAGGCAGCGAAGTAGAATTTCGGTAACCTGCGGGACACCAGTTGAAGAATACTGTGGTGCGGATGCCAGCTCAGAGAAAAACAAAATCACAGTTCCCAGACTTTAAAGTGAATATCGCACAGAGACAGAGCCGAGGGTGAACCTGTTATTAGCTGGTTAACATACAAAACAAAATGCCCATCATCGTTCTTTTTTTCTCCATTTTATTACTACCCACCCCTCTAGCCTGTTCACTACATCCTCTACCCCACCCTACTACCTCTCACTTATCAGACCCTGTGTGGGATCACCAGGAAGAACCAGACTAAAATGGCTTACCGGACAAAACTTCCCATTGGCACAACGCTTATCACTCGGCTCCAGTGGAGATCACTTCAGTAGACGTAGCTGCCAAACACTGGCTGTTGTGAGGAGATTTCAATAGGCTCAAACAGGATGCGCTGCCCCGTCTGTTATCGTACTCGTTGTGGCGTTAGGGTCAGAAGCCTTGACCTTAGGCTGATAAAGGTGTTGAGGGTTATTTCAAGAGAATTACAAAACCAAACAGTGGCAGGTTCGAAGGATGTCTTATCAAGCTGGCAAAGGCGAATGTGTGTGTGTGTGTGTGTGTGTGTGTGTGTGTGTGTGTGTGTGTGTGTGTGTGTGTGTGTGTGTGTGCGTGTGCGCGCGTAACCACAAACAGCGCACGCCCGCGCACACACACGCACGCACGCACATACACACACGCACGCACGCACGCACACGCACGTATGCACACACACACACACATGCACACACACACACACACACACACACACACACACACACACACACACACACACACACACACACACACACACACTGTTCCTACTTCTTCACGGATTCAAGACAGTTGGGACAGCACAGAAAAACCTAATGTATTTCAGAAAGAAATATGACTGGTTGCTTTATTTTTGTTTGGTCTTTTCGTCTGTGCATATACTGTTAAACTCTCTCTCTCTCTCTCTCTCTCTCCTCTCTCTCCTCTCTCTCTCTCTGTGTGTGTGTGTGTGTGTGTGTGTGTGTGTGTGTGTGTGTGTGTGTGTGTGTGTGTGTGTGTGTGTGTCTCTGTGTGTGTCTGTGTGTGTGTGTCCGTATGTGTGTCAAATCCTCAGGATATGTTTAAGACTGGTTGCTTTATGTATGCTTGGTGTTGTTCTCTCTCTCTCTCTCTCTCTCTCTCTCTCTCTCTCTCTCTCTCTCTCTCAAGTAGACCCGAAATAAACTAAGCAATAACTAACAGGCTGAAGAAGTCCCTCTCCACCTTGGTACACACTGTGGTATGTCAGAAACAACACTCTATGGTAGGAAAGATGTGGAACTCACTTCGCTTTTATGCCATGAAGCGCAATGACAGGAACAAGATGACACAATTTTTCGACAATACGTCATCAACTTTATTAAGTGACCAATGCAGGACAGACGAACATAAGCTCAGTGCGACACGTCTGACTTACCCTATAGAGCCCAAAGACATACCCTACTGCTTTAGAGGACGTACCCCACTGTTATAGAAGATATACCCTCTGCTTTGGAAGACATACCCTTCTGCTTTAGAAGTCATCCCCTACTGCTATAGAAGATATTCCCTACTGCTATAGAAGACACCCCCTACTGTTATAGAAGACATCCCCTACTACTACAGAAGACATCCCCTACTGTTATAGAAGACATCCCCTACTCCTACAGAAGACACCCCCTACTGCTATAGAAGACATCCCCTACTGCAATAGAAGACATTCCCTACTGCTATAGATGACATCCCCTACTGCTATACAAGACATCCCCTACTGCTATACAAGACATCCCCTACTGCTATACAAGACATCCCCTACTGCTACAGAAGACATCCTACTGCTATAGAAGACATCCCTACTGCTATAGAAGACATCCCCTACTGCTACAGAAGACATATCCTACTGCTATAGAAGACATCCCCTACTGCTATAGAAGACATATCCTACTGCTATAGAAGACATCCCTACTGCTATAGAAGACATAACCTA
>CM065748.1:8418262-8428262 GCA_033310375.1 Conus canariensis
ATACAGAAGACACACCTTGATAATACAGAAGACACACCCTGATGATACAGAAGACACACCCTGATGATACAGAAGACACACCCTGATGATACAGAAGACACACCCTGGTGATACAGAAGACACCCTGATAATACAAAGACATACCCTGGTGATACAGAAGACATACCTTGATAATAAAGAAGATATACCCTGGTGATACAGAAGACACACCCTGATCATACAGAAGACACACCCTGGTGATACAGAAGACACACCCTGATGATACAGAAAACACACCCTGGTGATACAGAAGACATACCCTGATAATACAGAAGACACACTCTGATGATACAGAAGACATACCCTGGTGATACAGAAGACACATCCTGATGATACAGATATAGATTATATACTCTGGTGATATAGGACACATGCTATGGTATTATACCTGATGATATAGAAGACATGCCCCGGTGGTGATGGAGAAGACATGCCCTTATAATACAGAAGACATGCCCTGGCCATATAGATTATATACCTTGGTGATGTAGGAGACATGCCATGATAATACGAAGATACAAAGACAGTAGATTCTCTGTCTGTCTGTCTGTTTGTCATTCTCCCTCCCTCTGTGTGTGTGTGTGTGTGTGTGTGTGTGTGTGTGTGTGTGTGTGTGTGTGTGGTGCGTGCGTGCGTGCATGCGTGCGTGCGCGCGTACGTGCGCGCACGTGCGTGTGTGTGTTGTGTGTGTGTGTGTGTGTGGTGCGTGCGTGCGTGCGTGCGTGCATGCGTGCGTGCGTGCGTGTGTGTGTAGTGTGTGGTGTGTGTGTGTGTGGTGTGTGTGTGTGTGTGTGTGTGCATGAGTGCGTGTATGTGTGTGTGCATGAGAGCCCTGGTCATATAGATTATATACCTTGGTGATATTGCAGACATGCCCTGGTAATATACCTGACAATCAGCATGCCCGGTAAGTGATAAGAAGCATGCCCTGTGAGTAGAGAAGACACCCGATGCTAGATGGTGATACAAAGATGTTAAATGAAACAACCTGGTGATAAGAAAACAAGCAGTGATAACAAGACGGACAGCGTGACATAACGACATACCACGTGAGGCAGATGCACTATGTTGCAAAGGGGAACACATTGAACGGTGGAATGAGGGGTGGAGTGGGGGGACAGGTGCTTGGGAGAGGGGTGAGCAGAGGGTGGGGGGGGGGGGGTGAAGGACGGGTGTTGATCTCAATGAAATTGGAATATGAACCCGGAACATGACGCCAAGGGTCACGTGAGTTTTCAACTGCCCGTGCTATAAAAGAGCTGATCGGTTGTCGTTGTAGCTCAGTTGGAGACAGGCAGTGTGACGTTTAGAGTCCTGAAGTAACCAATCGTAATAGAAATAGTGGGTGAGTAGATTCTCCGTCTGTCTGTCTGTCCGTCTGTCTGTCTGTCTGTCTCCCTCCCGTGTGTGTGTGTGTGTGTGTGTGTGTGTGTGTGTGTGTGTGTGTGTGTGTGTGCATGAGTGTGTACATGAGTGCGTACGTGCATGTGTATATGCATGCGTGCATGCATGTCTGTGGATGTGCTTATGTGCGTGCGCGCGCGCGCGCGCGCGTGTGTGTGTGTGTGTGTGTTGTGTGTGTGTGTGTGTGTGTGTGTGTGTGTGTGATAACGCATTGCTCGTGCAATATGGTTTATACATGCATGTTCCTTCTTCTTCTTCTTTTTATTTGTTTGTTTAAACACTGGTTATATTCATTTGTTAATCAAATAAACAAACTAAACTTCATTGTCTCACGAACCTTGCAGGCTTTGAATCGGCGTAACTCGTCTAATGACCAAAAGAATGTTTTATGGTTGTTTCATTTTGTTTTGGGGTTTTTGTTTGTTTGTTTGTCTGTTTCTCTTTTCTCTCTCTCTCTCTCTCTCTCTCTCTCTCTCTCTCTCTCTCTCTCTCTCTCTCTCTCTGTGTGTGTGTGTGTGTGTGTGTGTGTGTGTGTGTGTGTGTGAATGTATTTGCTTGTTTGTTTGTTTTCTACTATTTATTCAGTTAAATCTTTCTGTCCGTCTGGAATGGTCCAGTGGTCGTTATCTCTGCCGTTATCTATTGTTTGTTTTTCTTTCTTTCTTTCTTTTTTCTTAATTTTTGTAGTATTCTTTTTTGTCTGTCTGTCTCTCTGTCTGTCAGTGCGTTTATACAAAAACCGATTCTAACCAAATTTAGTGGAGAGATGGAACCATAGTTAAGAAGGAACCTATGACATTTTGGTGCTAATTTAAAGAGCGGATCTATATTAAACCATGGCTCAAAAACCCGCTCGGAACGATTTGATCCTTTACTGCACGCCAACGACCTCCATTTCTGGTCCGGCCCACATGAAGTCGTCCGGTCCCCTGTTCCTTACTTTGATTGGTATGCTAGTCTCCATTCAAGTCCAGTATGTTCAAGCCTTATTCAGCGCTTATAGTATAAGCATGGCGATAGTATTTTGAAGCTATATCCTCAAGTCCAGCATGTTTAAAAAGCCTTATTCAGCGCTTATAGTATAAGCATGGCGATAGTATTTTGAAGCTATATCCTCAAGTCCAGCATGTTCAACTGTTAATCTGCGTTTAAATAAGAAGCATAGATGGAGTATTCTGAATGTGTTTCCTTGTTGTATTAGGTGATCCTTTAGGTAAGCGAATTTCGTGTGAATTGGTGCGTTTGTTTGTTCTCTCTCTCTCTCTCTCTCTCTCTCTCCTCTCTCTCTCTCTCTCTCTCTCTCTCTCTCTCTCTCTCTCTCTCTTGACACTTTCCAGAGTGAGGACGGAACTCCTGAAGATGACGACTGGACTTTCTCTCGTGGTGACGACATTGGTGGTCCTGGTGACGTCATGTCGTGGTGACGCAGTAGACGGCACGCGGCAGCCCGGCACTAAAGGCCCGGATGTTGTAAACGCTGTCGTGGACTTGATCAAAGCCAAGTCAGTTAAAAAAAATTATTAATTGTTTTAACCTTTTTGTGTTTTTATACAGTAAAGAGGCACACACACACACACACACACACACACACACACACACACACACACACACACACACACACACACACACAGAGGCGTGTGCGTGCGGGCACACACACACACACACACACACACACACACACACACACACACACACATACACACACACATACACACACACACACATACACACACACACACAAACACACACACACACACATACACACACTCACACACACATACACACACACACACGCGCGCGCGCGCGCGCCTAATATCGCATAATTTTCTGAAAAGACCAAAATGAAAATACGTCTACAGCTACTACTGCTACAACACGCACACATACCCCCCCCCCCCCCCCCCCACACACACACACACACACACACACCCGCTTGAAGCGTAGGCTCAAAGATTGTCCCCTACATTTTATACTATTTGCATAATGTCTTAAGTTTTTCAGCAACTTTTTTCCTCCCCACACTTTCGTTTGGTTTCATTTACTACTCTTCGCTGGCTGCTTTGGGGGTGCTATTGGATTCTTTTTTGCACCCTTGGTGGTGAGAACACCACAGTATTATGGACTGTGGTGTGTCCCTATTTGACGCCAGGAGCGCAGACACAACCAGCCGTGTCTCCCTGATGAGTTCCGACCCAGTGGACGAAAGGCCTCGGAGCAGGCAATGCAAATATATCTGCCTTCAAAAGGGATTGCGATGGTTCCCTTATGCAGGTAGTGAAGAGTTTTCATATCTGTAACATATTTTCTTAATTTCATGTTCCCAGTTTCTCCATCTTCAACACCCCCTCCCCCCCCCCCCCTCCCCCACCTCCTTAAGTCCAAATCTTTGCCAAGTCATTACTACGAAGACAGTTCAGTTGTTGGCCTGCGCTTGTTTTTTCCCCCACTATTAGATTGTTCGTCTATGTATTTGTCTGACTTTATTCAGGTTTAAAAGGCTGTGCCAGTCTTGAATAAAAGTTACTCTGTGTTAGGTTTTCTTATGGGAGCAAAAAAATACCCCCACTTGTTTACTGTTTCTGAAAGAGATTAACATTTTCCATATGATCTAAGAATTTACGGAAGAAAGGTTTTCAACAAAGGTTCCGGTGTGTTTTAGATGTATTCTAAAGGGTTGTGAATTTTTTTGTTTTGTGTGGATTGTGAGTTGACTTCAAAGCGGTGACAGCGCTGATGTGCCCCTTTGCGGTCGACTGGGCTGTATGTAACATTACCTTACCTTACTTACCTCACCTTACCTTACCTTACCTTACCTTAGGTCGACTGGTCTGTATGTAACATTACCTTACCTTACCTTAGGTCGACTGGGCTGTATGTAACATTACCTTACCTTACCTTAGGTCGACTGGGCTATAAGTAACATTACCTTACCTTAGGTCGACTGGGCTGTAAGTAACATTACCTTACCTTACCTTAGGTCGACTGGGCTATATGTAACATTACCTTATCTTACCTTAGGTCGACTGGGCTGTATGTAACATTACCTTATCTTACCCTAGGTCGACTGGGCTATATGTAACATTACATTACCTTACCTTAGGTCGACTGGGCTGTATGTAACATTACCTTACCTTACCTTAGGTCGACTGGGCTGTATGTAACATTACCTTACCTTAGGTCGACTGGACTGTACCTAACATTACCTTACCTTACCTTGGGTGGACTCGGCTGTATGTAACATTACCTTACCTTACCTTAGGTCGACTGGGCTGTAAGTAACATTACCTTACCTTACCTTAGGTCGACTGGGCTGTAAGTAACATTACCTCACCTTACATTAGATCGACTGGGCTGTATGTAACATTACCTTACCTTACCTTAGGTCGACTGGGCTGTATGTAACATTACCTTCCCTTAGGTCGATTGGACCGTATGTAACATTACCTTATCTTACTTAGGTCGACTGGGCTGTAAGTAACATTACCTTACCTTATCTTAGGTCGCCTGGGCTGTATGTAACATTACCTTACCTTAGGTCGACTGGGCTGTATGTAACATTACCTTACCTTACCTTAGGTCGACTGGGCTGTATGTAACATTACCTTACCTTAGGTCGACTGGGCTGTATGTAACATTACCTTACCTTACCTTAAGTGGACTGGGCTGTAAAGTAACATTACCTTACCTTACCTTAGGTCGACTGGGCTATATGTAACATTATCTTACCTTAGGTCGATTGGGCTGTATGTAACATTACCTTACCTTACTTAGGTCGACTGGGCTGTGTGTAACATTACCTTACCTTAGGTCGACTGGGCTGTATGTAACATTACCTTACCTTACCTTAGGTCGACTGGGCTGTATGTAACATTACCTTACCTTACCTTAGGGTCGACTGGGCTGTATGTAACATTACCTACTTACCTTAGGTCGACTGGGCTGTATGTAACATTACCTTACCTTACCTTAGGTCGACTGGGCTGTATGTAACATTACCTACCTTACTTAGTCGATGGGCTGTAGTAACATTACACTTACCTTACCTTAGGTCGACTGGGCTGTATGTAACATTACCTTACCTTACCTTAGGTCGACTGGGCTGTATGTAACATTACCTTACCTTAGGTCGACTGGGCTGTATGTAACATTACCTTACCTTACCTTAGGTCGACTGGGCTGTAATGTACCTTACCTTATCCTTACCTTATGGTCGACTGGGCTGTATGTAACATTACCTTACCTTAGGTCGACTGGGCTGTATGTAACATTACCTTACCTTACCTTAGGTCGACTGGGCTGTATGTAACATTACCTTACCTTACTTAGGTCGACTGGGCTGTAAGTAACATTACTTACCTTACCTTAGGTCGACTGGGCTGTATGTAACATTACTTACCTTACATTAGGTGGACTGGGCTGTATGTAACATTACCTTACCTTACTTAGGTCGACTGGGCTGTAGTAACATTACCTTACCTTACCTTAGGTCGACTGGGCTGTATGTAACATTACCTTACCTTACCTTAGGTCGACTGGGCTGTATGTAACATTACCTTACCTTACTTAGGTCGACTGGGCTGTATGTAACATACTTTACCTTACCTTAGGTCGATGGCTGTATGTAACATTACCTTACTTACTTAGGTCGACTGGGCTGTAAGTAACATTACCTTACCTTACTTAGGTCGCTGGGCTGTATGTAACATTACCTTACCTTACCTTAGGTCGACTGGGCTGATATGTAACATTACCTTACCTTACCTTAGGTCGACTGGGCTGTATGTAACATTACCTTACCTTACTTAGGTCGACTGGGCTGTATGTAACATTACCTTACCTTACCTTAGGTCGACTGGGCTGTATGTAAATTACCTTACCTTAGGTCGACTGGGCTAGTATGTAACATTACCTTACCTTACTTAGGTCGACTGGGCTGTATGTAACATTACCTTACCTTACCTTAGGTCGACTGGGCTTATGTAACATTACCTTACCTTAGGTCGACTGGGCTGTATGTAACATTACCTTACCTTACCTTAGGTCGACTGGGCTGTATGTAACATTACCTTACCTTACCTTAGGTCGACTGGGCTGTAAGTAACATTACCTTACCTTAGGTCGACTGGGCTGTATGTAACATTACCTTACTTACCTTAAGTGGACTGGGCTGTATGTAACATTACCTTACCTTACCTTAGGTCGACTGGGCTATATGTAACATTACCTTACCTTAGGTCTGACTGGGCTGTATGTAACATTACCTTACCTTACCTTAGGTCGACTGGGCTGTATGTAACATTACCTTACCTTACCTTAGGTCGACTGGGCTGTAAGTAAACTTACCTTACCTTACCTTAGGTCGACTGGGCTATATGTAACATTATCTTACCTTAGGTCGATTGGGCTGTATGTAACATTACCTTACCTTACTTAGGTCGACTGGGCTGTATGTAACATTACCTTACCTTAGGTCGACTGGGCTGTATGTAACATTACCTTATCTTACCTTAGGTCCACTGGGCTGTATGTAACATTACCTTACCTTACATTAGGTCGACTGGGCTGTAAGTAACATTACCTTACCTCACCTTACCTTAGGTCGACTGGGCTGTATGTAACATTACTTTACCTTACATTAGGTCGACTGGGCTGTATGTAACATTACCTTACCTTACCTTAGGTCGACTGGGCTGTAAGTAACATTACCTTACCTTACCTTAGGTCGACTGGGCTATATGTAACATTACCTACCTTACCTTAGGTCGACTGGGCTGTATGTAACATTACCTTACCTTACCTTAGGTCGACTGGGCTGTAGAACATTACCTTCTACTAGGTCGACTGGGCTGTATGTAACATTACCTTACCTTAGGTCGACTGGACTGTATGTAACATTACCTTACCTTACCTTAAGTGGACTGGGCTGTATGTAACATTGCCTTACCTTACCTTAGGTCGACTGGGCTATATGTAACATTACCTTACCTTAGGTCGATTGGGCTGTATGTAACATTACCTTACCTTACCTTAGGTCGACTGGGCTGTAGTAACATTACCTTCACCTTACATTAGGTCGACTGGGCTGTATGTAACATTACCTTACCTTACCTTAGGTCGACTGGGCTGTATGTAACATTACCTTACCTTACCTTAGGTCGACTGGGCTGTATGTAACATTACTTATTACCTTAGGTCGACTGGGCAGTATGTAACATTACCTTACTTACCTTAGGTCGACTGGGCTGTATGTAACATTACCTTACCTTACTCGTAGGTCGACTGGGCTGTATGTAACACTAGCTACTTACCTTAGGTGGACTGGGCTGTAAGTAACATTACCTTACCTTATCTTAGGTCGACTGGGCTGTAGGTAACACTACCATTACCTTACCTTACCTTAGGTCGACTGGGCTGTAGTAACATTACCTTACCTTAGGTCGACTGGGCTGTATGTAACATTACCTTACCTTACCTTAGGTCGACTGGGCTGTATGTACACCTTACCTTACCTTACCTTACCTTACCTTACCTTACCTTAGCCGCTTATCCTTGCGCTTCTCCTACCTTAAAAACTGAACCCTGTGACTTTGCAGATACTTGCCACAGAACCAGTACCAGGTGAAGCCCCCTTGTGTGTTCAGGCGAGCAAAACACCACAACCTTTTTTTTTTTTTTGTTCAGTCGTAGGGGGACTGTTACAGGGGGATGGTGGGGGGATAGTTTGGCAAGTCTTTGTGTGGACTGAGCTCGTGCACTTTGTTTGCTCAAGGTGCGTGTTCCCAGAAGATAGGCTGTTTCTTCGCCGGCTGGCCTACGTGGAGTCCCAGGACGGCTACGACCCGGACACCTACAAAGCGGGCTACAATGGGGGCATCTGGAGGGTGAGGCATACACGTGTCACAGAGGGGGGGGGGTGGATTTCAGTGCCAGAGGTGGGGTGGGCTGATAAGGGGTGGTGAGGTGATCAGGGACTCCAGGTACCGCTCCCCACCCCCAGCCCGCACCCCTTTCTTTTTCCCTGACTCTGTGATATTTGGAATCAATTGAACACTAATGTGTCTTTCACAGAGGGAAATAATGGTAAAGACCTGGGTCAATTGAACAGTAATGTGTCTGTCACAGAGGGAAATAATGGTAAAGACCTGGGTCAATTGAACAGTAATGTGTCTGTCACAGAGGGAAATAATGGTAAAGACCTGGGTCAATTGAACATAATGTGTCTTTTCACAGAGGGAAATAGATGGTAAAGACCTGGGTCAATTGAACACTAATGTGTCTTTCACAGAGGGAAATGATGGTAAAGACCTGGGTCATTGAACACTAATGTGTCTGTCACAGAGGGAAATAATGGTAAAGACCTGGGTCAATTGAACACTAATGTGTCTGTCACAGAGGGAAATGATGGTAAAGACCTGGGTCAATTGAACACTAATGTGTCTGTCACAGAGGGAAATAATGGTAAAGACCTGGGTCAGTTGAACACTAATGTGTCTGTCACAGAGGGAAATGATGGTAAAGACCTGGGTCAGTTGAACACTAATGTGTCTGTCACAGAGGGAAATGATGGTAAAGACCTGGGTCAATTGAACACTAATGTGTCTGTCACAGAGGGAAATGATGGTAAAGACCTGGGTCAATTGAACACTAATGTGTCTGTCACAGAGGGAAATGATGGTAAAGACCTGGGTTAATTGAACACTAATGTGTCTGTCACAGAGGGAAATAATGGTAAAGACCTGGGTCAATTGAACACTAATGCGTCTGTCACAGAGGGAAATAATGGTAAAGACCTGGGTCAATTGAACACTAATGTGTCTGTCACAGAGGGAAATAATGGTAAAGACCTGGGTCAATTGAACACTAATGTGTCTGTCACAGAGGGAAATAATGGTAAAGATCTGGGTGGCTGATTATTCGTTTTTGCCCTGGTTAGTGGAAAGTCATCTCCCTTACACTACCCCGTCGGTCATCCAGAATTGGTGGCAGATTTTGTTTACTTATTTATTTATTCGTTTATGTACTTATTTGTTTCTTTATCTTTTATGTATTCATTTGTTTGCTTATTTATTTCTTTATCTATTTATTTATTCATCTATTCGTTTATCTATCTATCTATCTATCTATCTATCTATCTATCTATCTATTTATTATTCATTGATTGATCGATTGATTGATTTGTCCACTTATTCATTCATTTATTCATTTATCTGTTGGCTTATCCATATGTTTAGTTAGTTAGTTAGTTATAGAGAATGTTAGTCCGTCGGTCGGCGAGTTAGTTAATTAGTTCGTCAGTTCGTTCGTTCCTTAGTTTGTTAGTTCATTCGTTGGTTAGTTTGTTTGTTCATGGATTGGTTGGTTGGTTAGTTAGTTAGTTAGTTAGTTAGTTAGTTAGTTAGTTAGTTAGTTAGTTAGTTAGTTAGTTAGTTATTAAAATGTCATATTTGATAGTAAAATACTGTCATCTTGATTTTGGACAGAGTAATGACCGGACATTGTTTATGTACGTACGTATTCTTCCCAATCAGAAAGGTCATGTACAGACATGATATTGATC
>CM065748.1:8433262-8445762 GCA_033310375.1 Conus canariensis
CTCTACTGTACACCCTTTAGAATGATCGGGAATAGGGAATAATGGCCAGATACGGGTCCACGCTACACCGTGCCCTACAGAATGCTCATGAACAGGGAGTCATGGTGGGATATATGTCCATCCTCCACTGTGTCTTGTACAATGGTCTTGGACAGGGAGGCACGGTGAGATAGATGTTCGTCCCCACTGTACTATGTAGAATGATTATGACCGTGAACCACCCCCATTATATGCTGAGATATATGTCCACCCCCCACAGTACCCTGTAGAATAGTTTTGGATAGGGAGTCATGGCAAGATACATGTCCAGCCTCCACTGTATCTTTTAGAATGGTGATGAACAGGGAATCATGGAGAAATATATGTTTGTCTTCTCGACCGTACCCAGTAGAATGGTCTTTGACAAAGAGCTACAGCGATATACACGTTCATCCCCTTTTGTACGCTGTAACATTCTCTTTGACAGAGAGGTACACACGTCCACACTCCACTGTAGCCTTTTAGAACGGACGTGGACAGGGAGTTATTGTGATATATATGTCCACCTCCATTGTACCCTGTAGGATGTCAACAGGGAGTCATGGTGAGCTACATGTGCACTCTCCACTTTACCTTGCAAAATAGTCTTAGACAGGGAGTCATAGTGAGATACATGTCCACCATCCATTGTATCCTATAGAATGGTCTTGGACTGGGAGTCATGACGAGATACATGCCCACCCTCCACTGTACCCTGTAGAATGATCTTGGACAGAGAGTTATGGCGAGATACATGTCCACCCTCCACTGTACCCTGTAGAATGGTCTTGGACAGGGAGTCATGGTGACATATAGTCCACCCTCCACTGTACCCTGTAGAATGGTCTGGGGCAAACCGTCACGGCAAGATACACACCTGTATTAGGCAAACTAACGGCACGCGGTAACTATGGGGAGACATGTTGTCTGCCAGACTGTATGTCGGCTTGCATGTCTGATCTTGGCGTTTGTCTGTATGATCGATGTAGGAGCGAGGGGATTTGTAATCTCATCAGCTTGTCTGTATGATCGATGTAGGAGCGAGGGGATTTGTAGTCTCATCAGCATGTCTGTATGATCGATGTAGGAGCGAGGGGATTTGTAGTCTCATCAGCATGTCTGTATGATCGATGTAGGAGCGAGGGGATTTGTAGTCTCATCAGCTTGTCTGTATGATCGATGTAGGAGCGAGGGGATTTGTAATCTCATCAGCTTGTCTGTATGATCGATGTAGGAGCGAGGGGATTTGTAGTCTCATCAGCCAATGTCCTCATGAAACAGCTCGGGATTTCAGGTAAGAAGGCACTGGCAGAGGCAGCCGAAAGGAGTTCCAGCTGGATCTGGTCTAGAAGGAACAAAAGCGAACTTCATAGTCTTAAATTTTCCAACTTAGAACGGGACACTTAGAACAGGTGTCCCGTTTGCAGTGGGGTAAGATATCCGTCTGAAAAGGCACGCCTTAAGACGCCCACCCATTCAAAAGTTGCGGGTTCGAATCCCGACAGCGCCAGGAAAAAAAAAGAATAAAAAACATTAGTAATAGAAATGTTGGGAGTCATGACCTGGAAGCGGCCCGGCCCCTTTAGAGTGTAAGGAATTCAGGGCTGAAACACTGGTCTGAGGGGGTTCTTCTCTGAAGATCTGCTGTCAAGCTCTACCCGGAGTTTCTTCCTACTGAGAAGAAAACAACCACCCACAGCAGTGATCTCGAACGCTCACGTTCCCATTACAGGCCCCTAAACTATCCGTACACCTCTGTTTGGTGCAGCCTCCGGAGGGACGAACACCGCGCTTGCTCTGAACGTCACTCGGGGTTCCGTGTTCACTGTGGCCGCAGGCGCCAGACCCAACGCCAAACGGGTGGCCGTGCTGGTCACTGATGGTGAGTCTGCTGATCCCAACGCCACAGCAGCTGAGGCGGAGCTGCTTCGTCAGGTAGGTGGTTGACGTTGTTAGGGACGCCGTTGATGGCGGAAGGTCTGTTTCTTTCTACACACCTTTCTCTGCTTCTCTCTCTCTCTCTCTCTCTCTCTCTCTCTCTCCATTATTAGTAATGACTTGGCAAAGATTTGAACTTTAAAAGAAATGAAGTAAATGGGAACATAACATTAAGAAAATATATTCTAAATATGAAAACCTTTCACTAGCTGCATGAGGGAACCATCGTAACCCCACTTGAAGGCAGATCTATTGGTATTGCCTGCTCCTAGGCCTTTCGTCCACTGGATCGGACTCATCAGGGAGACACGGCTGATTGTCTCTGTGCTCTTGGCGTGAAATAGAGACACACCACAGTCCGTAATTCTATGGTGTTCTCACCACCAAGGGTTCAAAAAAGAATCCAACAGCACCCCCCAAAGCAGCCAGCGAAGGGTAGTAGAATGTAACAAAACGAAAGTGTGGAGAGGAAAAAAGTTGCAGAAAAAGTAAAAGCATTATGCAAACAGTATAAAGTGTAGGGAAAATCTTTGAGTCTACAATGCTTGACGATCCATTCAAGGATGCAAGGAAGATCAAAAGATATGGACAGTCGGAGTAGTCAGCTCTGCTGTTAATAATACCCCAAGCATTGTCAGCGGCTAAGAATTGTGTAGAACAACTTTTACCTATAGTTAAACAATTGTATATATATATATATGTGTGTGTGTGTGTGTGTGTGTGTGTGCGTGCGCGCGCGCGCGCACGCGCGCGTGCGCATAACACAACAGAACACAGCAAAACCTGACACAACCCAGCACACGCAACCCAACACAAATTGAACACAACACAAAACAACACAACACACTACAACCCAACACAAATTGAACACAACACAAAACAACACAACACAACACAACACAACACAAATTCAGCACAACACAAAATAACACAACACAACCCAACACAAATTGAACACAACACAAAACAACACAACACAGCACAACCCAACACAAATTGAACACAACACAAAACAATACAATACATCACAAATTGAACACAACACAAAACAACACAACACAGCACAACACAACACAAATTGAACACAACACAACACAACACAGCACAAATTGAACACAAAACAACACAACACAGCACAACCCAACACAAATTGAACACAACACAAAACAACACAACACAGCACAAATTGAACACAACACAAAACGACACAACACAGCACAACACAACACAAATTGAACACAACACAAAACAACTAAACCCAGCACAGCCCAATTCAAATCGAACACAACACAAAACAACACAACACAACACAACACAAATTCAGCACAACACAAAACAACACAACACAACACAACACAAATTCAACACAACACAAAACAACACAACACAAATTCAACACAACACAACACAACACAAATTCAACACAACACAAAACAACACAACACAGCACAACCAAATACAAACCAGCAAACGCAACCAACAATAACTCAACACACAGAACAAAACACAAAGCAGCACACGCTACCCAACACCAAAAAATATCACACAACACAACATGACAGAATACAACAGAAATAAAACACAACCCAAAACAAATTCAACACCAACAACACAACACAACACAACACAACACAACACAACAGCCCATCAAAGACAACCCAGCACAAACAAATTAACACAGCACACATCACAATCCAACACTACCTAGCATACGCAGCCTAACACAACAACTTGAACACAATAAACGCAACACAACACAATACAAACAATTCTAACAGAAGACAACACAGCTCGGCACAGCACAGAGCAACACAACACAGCACACCACAGCATAGCACACCACTGCATAGCACACCTCATCAACACCAACCATACCACACCACACCACACCACACCACACCACACCACACCACACCGCACCACACCACACCACAACACCCAACACACAACACAACAAACCTCACACATCTGGTGACGATCATCACGGTAGTATCATTTTGTACAAGTTTATGTCTGTTGTTCATCTGAAAAAGACACAACTGTCTAAATAAAATCACTTTTCTTCTACTTCTTCTTCCTTGTCTAGAGCCGGGCCAAATTGGCGTTGAAGGCTCTGCTGTTTAGCTGAGTGCCAGCTGGTTGGATGCCTTTTTGGGTAAAACAGGATTAAAACTATATACATGTACAAATCTAGTGTGGATTTCCACTAGTGGCCAGCCTTGGGGGGCTGCAGGTCACTGGAGCTGCAGCGCAGGCGGCTGAAGAATGCCACTACTGTTGGAGCTGTAGTGGTCTCGCTTGAAAGTTTATTCCACTCCCTCACTGTTCGGGGGACGAAGGAGTTGTGTAGAGCTGGGTGTTTTGAGTGCTCCTGGAAGATGCGAGCACTATTCCTGTCTGTTTTATACTGTGAGTAAGAGAAGCGTTCCTTTGCATTTCATTTTGTGTGAATTCCTGTAAAAAAACATCTCTGTCCTGAAATTCACTTGTCTGTTCAAACAGTGTGTTAGATATTATTATTATTATATTGGGTATTTATATAGCGCCTATCCTCGGTCACAGACCAAGCTCTAAGCGCTTTACAATAAACACACTACCTCACTCACTCAACGGGCTGCCTACCCAGGTAGAGCCGGCCGAAGAGCAGCGTACTGGCGCTCATTCAGTCGTTTCCCGCGCCATTCAAATATCAGTCACTCATTTTCATTTATCTCATTTATTCCTCCAGTTTCTCATATAGGATGCATGCGATGTTTATATGTGTCCTCCATTTCCACCGGTACACGATGGCACACGACAACAGTAAGTGACAATTGTTGTGGCTTGGTAAGAAATACCAGGCGGCTATCTTCAATCTACATCAATTTTGCCAGGGCAGCGGGGAACCCCCCTGCTCTTTTCGGTTTTCAACTGCCGTGGGTTCTTTAACATGTGCAGGGGGCCAGGAAAGCACATGGGTCCGACTCGCTTATAAGTCCCCATCCGATGGACTTGACGTTCAGTTCGATTTGTCATTCAAACTGGGATATGTGTTACTTTGCATTTTATTTTGTCTGTTTTCCTGTAAAAAGACATCTCTGTCAAAAAATTCACTTGTCCATTTTATACTGTGTGTTACCATTACTTTGCGTTTTATTTTCTGTGTTTTACTGTAAAAAGGCATCTCTGTCTGAAAATGCGCTTGTCCGTTTCATGCTGTGTGTTAGATAAGTATTAGTTTGCATTTTATTTAGTGTGTTTTACTGTAAAAAGACATCTCTGCCTAGGAATTCACTTGTCTGTTTTATACTCTGTGTTGGATACGTGTTTCTTTGCATTTCATTTTCTGTGTTTTCTTGGACAAAGATATCTCCATAGTAAAATGCACTTGTCTGTTTCATACTGTATGTTAGACAAATGTAACTTTGCATCTTGTTTTCTTGTGTTTTGCCCCCCACCCCCACCCTCCCCTCCACCCTCTCACCCAGCCCATTCTGTACGGTCATCTTTAACCCTTTGTATGCTAACAGGATTCTGGAGTTGTGGTCTTCACTATTGGGGTCGGCGGGTACGACCGTAACGAGCTTCTTGCCATTGCCAGTGAACCCCAGTGTTCCCACACCTACACTCTGAGTGACTTCAGTGCCATCCAGAGCATCATCTATGAGATTGAACGCAGCACCTGTAGTGGTATGTAGAACTATTGTTCTCTTACTGAACGCAGAACTTGTAGTGGTATGTACAACTATTGTTCTCTTACTGAACGCAGCACCTGTAGTGGTATGTACAACTATTGTTCTCTTACTAAACGCAGCATTTGTAGTGGTATGTACAACTATTGTTCACTTACTGAACGCAGCACTTGTAGTGGTATGTACAACTATTGTTCACTTACTGAATGCAGCACCTGTAGTGGTATGTACAACTATTGTTCTCTTACTGAACGCAGCACTTGTAGTGGTATGTACAACTATTGTTCCCTTACTGAACGCAGATCCTGTAGTGGTACGGAGAACTATCATTTTCTTACTGAACGCAGATCCTGTAGTGGTATGGAGAACTATTATTCTATGACTGAACGCAGATCCTGTAGTGGTATTCTCTGACTGAACGCAGAATCTGCTGTGATACATAGAATTATTTTTCTCTTGCTGAACGTAGAACCTGTTGTGATAAGCAGAACTATTATTCTCTTACTGAACGTAAAACCTGCAGTGGTTGTAGAAGTAGTGTTCTCTGACCGAACATACACCTATGTTTGTACTTAAGCATGTCGTTTTATGACTGAAAATATCTGCTGCAGCGTTACGCAGGCCCGTCGTCAAATAATTGACAGAAACACTCCCAGTGGCACGAAGGATTGAACGTAGCACATACAATGATACGTAGGGTTGTAGTTCTCTGATTAAAAGAAGCACTTGCAGTGGCGCATAGGCCTATCATTCTCAGATTGAACGCAGCATCTGCCGAGGTATGCAGGCTTCTCGATCTCTGACTGAACGAAACAGTGATTGTGGTAGGTAGGCCTGTTGTTGTCTGGTTGAACGAAACTCCTGCAGTAGTATGTCTCTTAGGAGGCCTACCCAGCGTGTTGAACTGGTCAATGCTCAGCCGTCACCTCCTGTGGTAGTTGAACCACTCACTCTCAAAAGCCAAGACAGACTACAGTTGAGCTTTGGTTATTACCACGTGTTGTGCCCTCACTTTGAGCACTCCCATCTATCTGTTCACGGGCATCTGTTGTTTTTTTTCTCGATCGGAACTCGCTAGGTAAAGCAACGATAGAGAGGAGAACGGCACCGCCATCATAATTTTGTTTTATTATTGGTCCCTGAGAAAACTCAATGTCTGCAACATCTAGCTCTCCGACAATCGTTCAGATCTTGGGAGACCATCTTTACCTCTTTAACCCTTACTACAGACCATCTTTAACCGTTACTGCAGACTATCTTTACCACTTTAACCCCTACTGCAGACCATCTTTAACCCTTACTGCAGACCATCTCTAACCCTTACTGCAGACCATGTTTACCACTGTAACCTTTACCGCAGACCATCTTTACCACTGTAACCCTTACTACAGACCATTTTTACCATTTTAACCCCTACTGCAGACCATCTTTACCACTTTAACCCTTACTGCAGACCATCTTTACCACTTTAACCCTTACTACAGACCATCTTTACCACTTTAACCCTTACTACTACAGACCATCTTTACCACTTTAACACTTACTACAGACCATCTTTACCACTTTAACCCCAACTGCAGACCATCTTTAACCCTTACTACAGACCATCTTTACCACTTTAAGCCCAACTGCAGACCATCTTTAACCCTTACTGCAGACCATCTTTACCACTTTAACCCCAACTGCAGATCATCTTTAACCCTTACTGCAGACCATCATTACCACTTTAACTCCAACTGCAGACCATCTTTAACCCTTACCGCAGACCATCTTTACCACTTTAACCCTTACTGCAGACCATCTTTACCATTGTAACACTTACTGCAGACCATCTTTACCACTTTAACCCTTACTGCAGACCATCTTTACCATTGTAACACTTACTGCAGACCATCTTTACCACTTTAACCCTTACTACAGACCATCTTTACCACTTTAACACTTACTACAGACCATCTTTACCACTGTAACCCCTACTGCAGACCATCTTTAACCCTTACTGCAGACCATCTTTACCACTTTAACCCTTACCGCAGACATCTTTACCACTTTAAACCCTCACCGCAGACCATCTTTACCACTGTAACCCTTACTGCAGACCATCTTTACCACTGTAACCCTTACTGCAGACCATCTTTACCACTGTAACCCTTACTGCAGACCATCTTTACCACTGTAACACTTACTGCAGACCATCTTTAGCACTTTAACCCTTACTGCAGACCATCTTTACCACTTTAACCCCAACTGCAGACCATCTTTACCATTGGAACCCTTACTGCTGGCTGTTTTGCACTTATCAGCAAATATCTTGGATCAGTGATTTAATTGTGATTCTTTTTCAGTGCCCGTCGCCTCATGATTTTAAAACCATTCTCTCTCTTTCTCTCTCTCTCTCTCTCTCTCTCTCTCTCTCTCTCTCTCTCTCTCTCTCTCTCTCTCTCTCTCTCTCTCCCCTCTCTCTCCTTCAGTAGCGACTGTGGCCTAACCTGAATAAACCATTTTTCCAATTCTATTCTCTCTCTCTCTCTCTCTCTCTCTCTCTCTCTCTCTCTCTCTCCTCTCTCTCTCTCTCTCTCTCTCTCTCTCTCGTGTAAAAATGAACAAAATATAAATGAAGTTCAAATCCTACACTGTATTTGTTTTAATTCTTCCAACAATGAAGAACAACCAGCCTCACAGAAGCATGTCTGTGGGTGCTGCAGAACAACAGCGTCAAGACGGAGTCCTGTCTCAGCGTAGAAACAGTCAGTTCCTTATTTCAAGTGTCTTTCATGCCATATTCAAGGGCCCAGATTCTCACCAGTTGTATTCTATTTTCATTCATCTCTCTATTCATTGCCTCTATTATCTATATCCTCTGTTTCATGTCGTATCGCGCTTTGACTCGTCCAAAAGTTGGTAACGGGATTGTACGTCTGTGCAGGGTGTTATGAGTGCGTTCACACATGGAACCTCGGTTTATAGTCTCATTCGAAGGACTGTTTGGAAAATGGAATCAGAACCAATGTTAACTCCGATGGAAAAATCCTCCTGTACCAAAACGGCCCGGCGGACATTCGAACCCGCAACCCCAGGATCACCAAGATTACAGGTCCGGCGCTGTACCAACTGAGCTTTTCCGGCCGCCTCCGACAGTGCCCTGGGGGACTGTTATCACGAGGCCATTGCATCTTGTTACAAGGCCATACCAACATAGTTGTCTTCTCCTAGTTGACAGTAGTACATCTTCCTTTGGACATAATTATGCTCCATAGTATGATGCGATTGTTCATTTGTGATGTATCACATCAGGGCATCTGATGATTGTTCATTTGTGCTGTATCACATCAGGGAATCTGATGATTGTTCATTTGTGATGTATCACATCAGGGCATCTGATGATTGTTCATTTGTGCTGTATCACATCAGGGCATCTGATGATTGTTCATTTGTGATGTATCACATCAGGGAATCTGATGTTTAGTATCTGGCGGCAACATCTCATTTCCTTTGTGATGTATCACATCAGGGTATCTGATGATTGTTCATTTGTGATGTATCACATCAGGGTATCTGATGATTGTTCATTTGTGCTGTATCACACCAGGGTATCTGATGATTGTTCATTTGTGATGTATCACATCAGGGTATCTGATGATTGTTCATTTGTGCTGTATCACATCAGGGCATCTGATGATTGTTCATTTGTGATGTATCACATCAGGGCATCTGATGTTTAGTATCTGGCGGCAACATCTCATTTCCTTTGGCTTGGATTCTTTTTTTCTGCAGTCTTTATGGGTGTCTATGTCTACAGTCTTTATGGGTGTCTATGTCTACAGTCTTTATGGGTGTCTATGTCTACAGTCTTTATGGGTGTCTATGTCGGTCTATGTCTAGAGTCTTTATGGGTGTTTATGTCCAGAGTCTTTATGGGTGTCTATGTCTACAGTCTTTATGGGTGTCTATGTCTACAGTCTTTATGGGTGTCTATGTCTAGAGTCTTTATGGGTGTCTATGGCTAGAGTCTCTATGTGTGTCTATGTCTAGAGTCTCTATGGGTGTCTATGTTTAGAGTCTTCATGGGTGTCTATGTCTAGGGTCTCTATGGGTGTCTATGTCTAGAGTCTTTATGGGTGTCTATGTCTAGAGTCTCTACGGGTGTCTATGTCTAGAGTCTTTATGGGTGTCTATGTCTCGCAGGTACAAAGGAAGGTGATGTATACCAGCGCACGGAGGAGGCTGATCTTGTATTGTTGGGGTTTTTTTTCGTTCAATTACAGGCCTTCTTCTGGACAGTGCTTCGGTTGTATTTGTAGCCCTTGAGAGGATTTCTAGTTTGGACCCCTCACTGCTAATGATGGACCTCAGGTAAATTGTTGAACATATTCTGGCTTCTGACCACGGACAATTATGTTAGGGTTGATGGTGGTGTTGTGGCTGGCCATCACCTTGGTTTCCTTGGCGCTGATTTCCATGCCGTATCTTTTATTCTTATTTTAAATGACACTTCTTTTAATTGATAACACATAACGTACACAAACAAGCAATGCATGTGGACTTAACCAACTCAAAGATTATAAACACCAGGAACACTAATTGGCTCAGCCTGTACAATAGAGCTGCACAGAACTCTGCTTTCAAATTCATATAAGCGTACGGCTGTACAAAAGGCAATTATTGGTCAACGAACAACAAACAAACGAACAAAGATCAGTTACAAAACTGGAGAAAAGTCATGAGATGTGGGGAAGGTAAGAAGTATGCTTAATTTCCTCCACATTCCACAGCCTGCCCTATTCAATGAATTCACGAAAAATATTTCACGGTGATGTATACAGGTCCACACCGTATCTTGCCAATGTTTCATGCAGTCGTTCAGCAACCTTGTCGAGTTCTTCTTCATTGCTTGCCAGACCATCAGTGTCGTCTGCAAATGGAAGAATTGTGATGGTTCTTCCTCCGCTGCTGACTGTGCCGACATGATCATCAAGGGCATTGGCCACAATGCATTCCAGAAATAGGTTGAAAAATCGGGAAGATAGAAGGTAGCCCTGACGAGCCCCAATTGAAATATGAAACTATTCTTTAGTACAGTTCTGTATGAGCGGCCCACTGGTCGTTTTCGAGTTCAATTGCTTGACGGTGTTGACAAGCTTCTGCCCAATGTTAAATGTCTTCATTGTGCCACAATGACTTCTGCCTCAATGTTAAATGTCTTCATTGTGCCACAGTGCCTTCTGCCTCGATGTTAAATGTCTTCATTGTGCCACAATGACTTCTGCCTCAATGTTAAATGTCTTCATTGTGCCACAGTGCCTTCTGCCTCGATGTTAAATGTCTTCATTGTGCCACAATGCCTTCTGCCTCAGTGTTAAGTTTTCTTCATTGTGCCACACCACTCTGTCAAACGCCCTCCTGAAGTCTATAAAGGCGTGGCAGAACTCCCTCTGGTGCTGGAAATGTTTTTCGCGAGCGGTATGTAAGTTAAAAGTCTGCCTCTGCAGAATCCATCCTTTTCCTCACCAGTGACGGCATCTGCTTATGGTTGCAGTTTGCTCAGAATCAAACACTGCACATGGCAGCTGCTTGGCGGTGGCGGTTTTTGTTTGTTTTTTGCCGGTGGGCTCTGCTGTCATGAAATATGGGCTGGTACACCCATGGGAACGCTCCCGTGGATGCTCTGCCGTGTCACATCCAGCGGCCATTACACAGTGGCATCTGCCAGGGAGCAATTATGTCCCTTCACGTATTCATGGAATTCCCTGTACATGCCTGCACGCAATGTGAACACAGCACAGGCTTCCAATGGTGGTGCAGGATTGCTCCCGTCTGGTTTGATGGGCAGTTGAGGACAGTACTTCTCTGGGTCCTACCCGCACATTCGGATGTCTCTTTTTCTTGATGAAGCATGCGGTGCTGCAGTTCTAGCAGTGTTGGGGGTTCCTTTCTTTGGGAGGGTGACCATTCGTTACTACATCCATGGCGTGGGCCACTCCCCAGTGTGCCAGAATGTGTTGCAGATGGCAGTCAGGACATCAGTTACTGCATCTCCGCGATGTTTCCAGTGTGTTGCAGGGATTTGGTCAGTACCTGCCGCCTCCCTGCATTGTCAGGGATTTCACTGCAGCTGTGACTTCAAATGATGGGAAAGTCGTCCTCACTTGATGCACCCTGCACCATATATTCAAATGATGGGAAAGTCGCCCTCACTTGATGCACCCTGCACCATACATTCAAATGATGGGAAAGTCGTCCTCACTTGATGCACCCTGCACCATCAGCACATTTGGATACCCTGTGCTCTGTAGAGCTTGAGCAAAATTCGGTACACGTTTTAATTTTTTTTCTTCCTGACTGAAAGAGTTTCCGTCTTTTTCCTGAGTGGTGTTGACTTCACGTTGCTTTTGTTTGGTCATATCCTTCAAATCTTAAAAGCTTTCCTTGTGTTGCTGTTGTCTTGGTTTTTCTCTTCTAATCAGTGTCCTTACTCTCTCTCTCTTTTTTTTTTTTTATTTTTTTTTTTTTTATAGCTGTCCCAACCTCTGCGCCACCTCAGAGGCAGTGCACCCACGCCGCTCATTCCGACACCCCGTCCACAGCCACAGTCCGGTCGGCCCCGCCGCAGCCCCGGCACCGGCAACCCACAGGGAGCAGTCAATGTTAAGTCGCCAAGAGGCAACCCACCGGAGGAGACACTGCACCGCTGCCGAGTCACTTCGGTGGTGTTCAGTGGCGCCTGTTCTGATCTAACATACGCAGGACACCACCTACTAAGCCCTCTACTGACGACAATAATTGCTTAGTCGCGGAGCCGGTGTCGTATATAATACTGTCGCCGTAGAATTGTATCGCAGCGATAGCATTTCACGTGAAATATTGTTGCAGCGA
>CM065748.1:8465762-8473262 GCA_033310375.1 Conus canariensis
GTACAGCTGACCGGTGACGTCACAGTAACAGTTGAAGCAGACGTCATCACTTCTGACCTCACCACGTAGGCCAGGCCTCAACCTCGCCCCAGTGTCCGTGACACAGTCTTCAGCTGTCGCTGCGGGGTACCGTTCAGCCTGAAATCCGTAGTCCTATGACACGCTACATAGCCTACGCCAGTCGTTCAAGCTAGAACACTTCGAATGTTGTAGTGCTATGTTCATGGCAACGATTGAATTCGGAGTATCTTTGATAACAGCAGCAGCAGTAAGAACAATAATGTCAATGGTCATCATCATTATCGTCATCATCATCAAGAACACCAGTAACAGCAATCGTCACCATCATCGTTGTCATCATATCATCATCATCATCATCGATATCATCATCATCATCATCGCCGTCGTCGTCATCATTATTCTCCTCCTCCGCCTCATCATCATCATCATGATCATCATCATCCTGATGATAACAACAATAGCTGCTGTTCTGTTCTTGTTCATTTGCAGCATCAACAACGACGATGAGAATAATAACGATGATGATGATGATTGTTGCCGTTAATTGTATGACTCTCTCTCTCTCTCTCTCTCTCTCTCTCTCTCTCTCTCTCTCTCTCACACACACACACACACACACACACACTCACACACGTGTGTCACGCACGCATTTGAAAGGGAGAGGAGGGGGGAGGGGGTAGGTGAAGCAAGAACTGATACTGTACGGTCTAAAGCTCTAACCTTTAGCGTTCTGGGCATATGCATAATGGAGACAAAACTATTGTTGAATTTAAGTTCAAGTTTGATGCGGTTTTCTGCTTATAAACAAACCAAACACGAGTGACGTTTATAAGGCTGTTAGTATAGAAAAAGTCTCGTCTGGCAAATTGATACTCACACATACATATATATAAAATAATTTGTTGACGGGGGGAGTAAGTACATACCAACAATTTTTCTTGTTTGTATGTTAATATCTGAGCTAAGTTATCGAAAACAAGAATACAGACAAATGTTATAAACACAAAATCCTTCTCTAGTGGCATGACCATCTCATCGATCATGAAGCTAGACCCATTCATCTTGCCTGCTCCGAGGCCCTTCGTCCATTGGATCGGACGCGTTAGGGTGACACAGCAGAGGGTCTATGTGTCCTTGGCATCAAATGGAGACATGCTGCAGTCTATAATTCTGTGGTGTTATCACCACCAAAGATTCAGAAATAGAATCCAACAGCACCCGAAGCAGCCAGTGAAGGTTAGGAAGGAAAACAAAAGAAAGTGTGGTAAGGAAACAAGTCGCTGAAAAACTAAAATCATTATGTAAACATTACAAAAGATAGGGGAGAATCTTTGAGCCTATGCTTGAGGATCCATTCAAGGATGCAAGGGAGGTCAAAAGGTGTCGAACAGTCCGAGTGGTCAGCTCCACTGTTTAATAAATAAAGCATCTCTCTCTCTCTCTCTCTCTCTCTCTCTCTCTCTCTCTCTCTCTCTCTCTCTCTCTCTCTCCTCTGGGCAGACAGGTCAGGGGAATCAGAGCCGTGCAGAGTTATTGACAAATCGTCCTTGCTGACCTCTAACCCTTCAGGAGAATAATAATAATTTCCTCCTGTTTACATAGAAGATGAGGTATATTGTAAAGGGAGGTAAGCTGAATCAACGACAGAAAAGAGGAGAGAAGAGAGAGAGAGAGAGAGAGAGAGAGAGAGAGAGAGAGAGAGAGAGAGAGAGAGACAGACAGACAGACAGACAGACAGACAGACAGAGACAGAGAGCGAGAGATTCGCGGATGATTTGTTCATTTAAGGTCATAGCCCCAGAGGAAAAGGGCGATAACAACATTACAGGAAAATTATCGTAAAGGCAGCAGGATCCTGAAACTTGACACCATGTGAACAATCATGAAAGCAATGTTTCTCTGAACGGCACAGCTTTATATACAATCATGAAAGCGGTGTTTCTCTGAACGGGACAGCTTTATATACAATCATGAAAGCGGTGTTTCTCTGAACGGCACAGCTTTATATACAATCATGAAAGCGGTGTTTCTCTGAACGGGACAGCTTTATATACAATCATGAAAGCGGTGTTTCTCTGAACGGGACAGCTTTATATACAATCATGAAAGCGGTGTTTCTCTGAACGGGACAGCTTTATATACAATCATGAAAGCGGTGTTTCTCTGAACGGCACAGCTTTATATACAATCATGAAAGCGGTGTTTCTCTGAACGGGGCAGCTTTATATACAATCATGAAAGCAATGTTTGTCTGAACGGCACAGCTTTATATACAATCATGAAAGCAATGTTTGTCTGAACGGCACAGCTTTATATACAATCATGAAAGCAATGTTTGTCTGAACGGCACAGCTTTATATACAATCATGAAAGCAATGTTTGTCTGAACGGCACAGCTTTATATGCAATCATGAAAGCAATGTTTCTCTGAACGGGGCAGCTTTATATACAATCATGAAAGCAATGTTTCTCTGAACACAATCATGAAAGCAATGTTTCTCTGAACGGGACAGCTTTATACACAATCATGAAAGCAATGTTTCTCTGAACGGGACAGCTTTATACACAATCATGAAAAGCAATGTTTGTCTGAACGGGACAGCTTTATACACAATCATGAAAGCAATGTTTCTCTGAACGGGACAGCTTTATACACAATCATGAAAGCAATGTTTCTCTGAACGGGACAGCTTTATATACAATCATGAAAGCAATGTTTCTCTGAACGGGACAGCTTTATATACAATCATGAAAGCCATGTTTCTCTGAACTGGACAGCTTTATATATATATATATATACTACTAAAAACAATTGAAGTACCACCCCTAATTTTTGTATGCAATTTTTAAAAAGCTCTGATAAACCAATTAATATTGATAATTGAATAAACTCTGCTGTATAAGCTTACCCGGTTCTCAAATACTACTCCTCGTGCATTTTTGTTATATTAAAGTCGGTCAGCAGTTATCTACCGCGTCGCATCTGAGGCAAAAAAATCCCGAGAAATTATCGAACTTGTGTCGCTCCCAGATTTTGACACAGACACAGCAAGAAAAAAAAAGTGATGCACGTGAAAGCAAGGTCTTTTCTGAGCAGAACTGCAATCAGTTAGCACATTTGACGGGTATAAAAAGTCGCGAAATTTAGGAAGATTTAACCATGCCTGCGAGACAACGACTAAGCAACACCGACAGAGGAAGAGCGATAGCATGGTACCAAGAAGGTATTGGCTTGAGGGAGATTGGTCGACGGCTTGGAGTGAGTCACCCAGTCATTCTGAGGCTCAGAGACCGTTGGCTTAACACTGGAAGTGTTGAAGAACAGCAGGGACGTGGACGGACGAGAAGCACCTCCAGACAGCAGGATCGGTTCATTGTTATCGCTTGTCTGAGAGACCGTTCAGCCAGTGCCACAGTACTCCGAGACCAGCTACGACAAGCCAGCAACGTCAACGTCAGTACCCAGACAGTTCGGAACCGGCTCCACGACGCCAACTTGAGATCAAGGTCCCCAGCAGTGAGATCAATACTGACCCCAGCGCATCGAGCTCATCGTCGGGCCTGGGCAGCATGTCATAAAAGGTGGACAAGAGCTGAATGGGCAACAGTACTCTTCACAGACGAGTCAAGGTTCACCCTCAGGTTCAACGACGGGCGGGTTCGCGTCTGGCGACGTCCTGGAGAACGCTACGTTGACGCTGCCGTCAGGGAGCATGACCGCTATGGAGGTGGGTCCGTGATGGTGTGGAGTGGGTTCAGCCTACGTCACAGGACCCCCCTACACCGTGTTGAAGGCCGCCTGACCGGTGCCACCTACCGCGACACCATCATCCGCCCCCTTGTGATGCCCGCCCTGAGGGCAGTTGGCCAGGGCGCCCAGTTCCAGGACGACAACGCGCCGTGCCACCGCGCCGCCATCGTGAATCAGTTCCTACAAGGGCAGCAGGTGACAAGAATGGACTGGCCTGCCAGGTCACCAGATTTGAACCCCATAGAGCATCTGTGGGACGTGCTGGGGAGGCGAGTGCGGGCCCACAACCCTCCAGCAGACACCGTGGACCAGCTGTTTCAGTTGCTGGAGCAGGAGTGGCAGGCGATCCCCCAGGACACTCTCCGCCGCCTGGTGCACTCCATGAGACGTCGATGTGACGCTTGTTTGAACGCGAACGGTGGTCATACCCGTTATTAACATCATGACATCTACCATAGACTCTTGTTACTTTTCATTTTGGGGGTATGCCTCTTTAATCAAGTGTAAAACAAAGATAATTTTTTGTCACGGTGTTTGAATAAATTTGAATGGATTGAGGAATAATAAAAATAAAATATTCAATCATTAAATTATGTTCAGCTTTGTTTTCTTTCGAATGACAGCAGTTTTCCTAAGTGGTACTTCAATTGTTTTGAGTAGTGTATATATATCTATAAAGAAGTAAACTGCGAATCACACTCATCTTTTTTTTCTGATAACATCAGCAAGCGAAAACCACACACACATGGGTGATCATCAAATTTCCCAGGTATTAGCTACAAACGAAGATCTATGAGTGAGAGAGAGAGAGAGAGAGAGAGAGAGAGAGAGAGAGAGAGAGAGAGAGAGAGAGAGAGAGAGAGAGAGAGAGAGAAAGAGAGAGAGAGAGAGAGAGAGAGAGAGAGCACCTGTGCTGTGTCGTTTGATGCAGTGACCGCTCTTCCCTCTGCCGTCTTCAACGTCCAGAACGTTGCTGTGGTTATCATCATCGTCGTCAAGGACAGCTTGCAGAGGACGGGCGATGATCTGCTTGTCCCAGTCATGGCGGCTGACAGAGAGAACAGAGGCCAGCACGTTCAGCACGTATATTACTTGTTTTCCTACTGCCCTCTACCTTCCTCTACTTCCCACACGTGTGTGTGTGTGTGTGTGTGTGTGTGTGTGTGTGTGTGTGTGTGTGTGTGTGTGTGTGTGTACTTTTGCCTTATTGTCTTATTTTTCTCACTTTCTCCTCATACTGTTCGTACTTTTTTCTCCGCATATTTTCCCTACCTTTTCCCATCACTTTCCTTCCTGCTTTTTTCCTGACCTATCTTCCCTTCTTGCCATACTTTACCGCCTCTTTCCATACTTCACTGCCTCTTTCCATACTTCACCGCCTCTTTCCATACTTCACCGCCTCTTGCCATACTTTACCGCCTCTTTCCATACTTTACCGCCTCTTGCCATACATCACCGCCTCTGGCCATACTTTACCGCCTCTTGCCATACTTTACCGCCTCTTTCCATACTTCACCGCCTCTTTCCATACTTTACCGCCTCTTTCCATACTTCACCGCCTCTGGCCATACTTTACCGCCTCTTTCCATACTTTACCGCCTCTTTCCATACTTCACCGCCTCTTTCCATACTTCACCGCCTCTTTCCATACTTTACCGCCTCTTGCCATACATCACCGCCTCTGGCCATACTTTACCGCCTCTTTCCATACTTTACCGCCTCTTTCCATACTTCACCGCCTCTTTCCATACTTTACCGCCTCTTTCCATACTTTACCGCCTCTTGCAATACATCACCGCCTCTGGCCATACTCTACCGCCTCTTTCCATACTTTACCGCCTCTTTCCATACTTTACCGCCTCTTTCCATACTTCACCGCCTCTTTCCATACTTTACCGCCTCTTGCCATACTTTACCGCCTCTTGCCATACTTTACCGCCTCTGGCCATACTTTACCGCCTCTTGTCATACTTTACCGCTTCTTGCCATACCTTACCGCCTCTTTCCATACTTTACCGCCTCTTGCCATACATCACCGCCTCTTTCCATATTCACCGCCTCTGGCCATACTTTACCGCCTCTTTCCATACTTTACCGCCTCTTGCCATACTTTACCGCCTCTTTCCATACTTCACCGCCTCTTTTCCATACTTTACCGCCTCTGGCCATACTTTACCGCCTCTTTCCATACTTTACCGCCTCTTGCCATACTTTACCGCCTCTTTCCATACTTCACCGCCTCTTTCCATACTTTACCGCCTCTTGCCATACCTTACCGCCTCTTTCCATACTTTACCGCCTCTTGCCATACTTTACCGCCTCTTGCCATACTTTACCGCCTCTGGCCATACTTTACCGCCTCTTTCCATACTTTACCGCCTCTTGCCATACTTTACCGCCTCTTGCCATACTTTACCGCCTCTGGCCATACTTTACCGCCTCTTTCCATACTTTACCGCCTCTTGCCATACTTTACCGCCTCTTTCCATACTTCACCGCCTCTTTCCATACTTTACCGCCTCTTGCCATACCTTACCGCCTCTTTCCATACTTTACCGCCTCTTGCCATACTTTACCGCCTCTTGCCATACTTTACCGCCTCTTGCCATTCTTTACCGCCTCTTGCCATACTTTACCGCCTCTTGCCATACTTTACCGCCTCTTGCCATACTTTACCGCCTCTTTCCATACTTCACCGCCTCTTTCCATACTTTACCGCCTCTGGCCATACTTTACCGCCTCTTTCCATACTTTACCGCCTCTTGCCATACTTTACCGCCTCTTTCCATACTTCACCGCCTCTTTCCATACTTTTACCGCCTCTTGCCATACCTTACCGCCTCTTTCCATACTTTACCGCCTCTTGCCATACTTTACCGCCTCTTGCCATACTTTACCGCCTCTTACCATTCTTTACCGCCTCTTTCCATACCTTACCGCCTCTTTCCATACTTCACCGCCTCTTTTCCATACTTCACCGCCTCTTTCCATACTTCACCGCCTCTTTCCATACTTTACCGCCTCTTGCCATACCTTACCGCCTCTTGCAATACTTTGCCGCCTGTTCCCATACTTCACTGCCTCTTTCCACACTTCACCGCCTCTTTCCATACTTTACCGCCTCTTTCCATACTTTACCGCCTCTTTCCATATTTCCCCGCCTCTTGCCATACTTTACCGCCTCTTTCCATATTTCCCCGCCTCTTGCCATACTTTACCGCCTCTTTCCATACTTTACCGCCTCTTTCCATATTTCCCCGCCTCTTGCCATACTTTACCGCCTCTTTCCATACTTTACCGCCTCTTTCCATACTTTACCGCCTCTTGCAATACTTTGCCGCCTGTTCCCATACTTTACCGCCTCTTTCCACACTTCACTGCCTCTTTCCACACTTCACCGCCTCTTTCCATACTTTACCGCCTCTTTCCATACTTTACCGCCTCTTTCCATACTTTACCGCCTCTTTGCATACTTTACCGCCTCTTTCCATACTTTACCGCCTCTTTCCATACTTTACCGCCTCTTTCCATACTTTACCGCCTCTTTGCATACTTTACCGCCTCTTTCCATACTTTACCGCCTCTTTCCATACTTTACCGCCTCTTTCCATACTTTACCGCCTCTTTCCATACTTTACCGCCTCTTTCCATAAATTACCGCCTCTTTGCATACGTGTCCAACCTTATTCAATATTTTCCCCTCTTAGTACAGATTCTTCCCACCATTT
>CM065748.1:8478262-8480762 GCA_033310375.1 Conus canariensis
GTGTGTGTGTGAAAAAGAAGAAGAATCAAAAGAAGAAGAAAGAAAGAAAGAAAGAAAAATGACAAAAAAGAGCAGAAGGGAAGAGACTGTATATGGTGCATGATTATCTGATTATTGAGGGGGGAAAGTACTGTCTGTCTGCTGATGGTGCCAGTCTGGTGGAAATGGGAGAGCCATCCGGAAATCTTGCATTGTGTATTAAGGGGAAATGGTGTGAATGAGTCTGAATATGTAAATGAATGTGATTGTGGGAAAAAGTCTGAATGTGTGTATTTTGAGAATGATATAGTGAGTATGGGTAATGTACGTATGGACAAATCACATTGTTGTTAACAGTTATTGTCAAAACGATTTGTTGTACAATGGGAAGTGGGAAAGGTGCGGTGTCTAGTGGGAATCGTCATGATTGCGCTGCTGCGCCGGAATCCCGTGACTTCTATGACGTCACAGAGGGAAGGTCACAAGAAGCGAAGGACGATCATTCTAAAGTTAGACGGGTTGATCCGGCGACCGAAAATGAAGCAACCGTCAATGCCCGATTCTTGTCATATCTCGGTGTCGGAACTCCCTAGAGAGTTCAATTGAGGTCAGGGACACACCGGGTTATGTTCACATGCCGATTAGTGACTCTGATAGTCCTGTGCATGAAAGTCGTACGCATGATTATAATAAATGATATTTGCTCGTATTTGTTCTTTCTTACTTTGGAATGTGAATGGTTTGATGTGTAAAATCTAAGATCCAGACTTTGTTTCCTTTGTCTCGTCTTTCCATTTTGTTTGTCTGATTGAAACTTTCATTAAATCTTTGAGTGATAACGTTTTTCCTGGTCATAAAGGTTTTTTTGCCAACCTTCTACAAAATTGTCAGAGGCAGGTCGGCCTTCAGCTGGTGTAGTGGATCATATTAAAAATGAAATTGTTCCACATGTAAAACATATTAAAGTTCCCCACTTTTTCTTTCTGATATCTATCATTGACAAGACTCTGTTTCATCTCCCCAAAGACGTGTTGTCTGTATGTGCCTATACCTCACCTGAGGGTTCCAGGTACTGTACAGTTATTGATGATCAAGATCATGGTATTTCTTTATTGGAAAATTGTTTGATTGACCATGTACTAATATCCAATAATAATTCGATTTCATTCTCTCTGGTGATTTGAATGCTTTTACTGGTAACGTGTGCCAACAGAAAATGATTTTTATGAACATGAAAGTGGTCCGCTTAGTGTTAGAATGAATTCCCAAGATAAAGTTTTTAATAGATTTGGTAAGTCTATGTTGAATATGTGCACACTTTTAAACTTGTGTATTCTCAAAGGTTTCCGTTATGGCGACCTTGAAGGACGCGACACATACATTTCTGATTTTGGGTGCAGTGTGATAGATTATGTTTTTTATGTCCAGTGATTTGTTGGCTACTCTCAGGGATGATTGTATGCTTACTCTTCTAGACGGATTGAAACTGACCTCATGCCCGTAACATTTTTATAAAGACCTCTGCAGCTAATCATGTAAATGACACTTTAAAAGAAAAAGATGGTTTGATTGAAAAACATGTTTGGAATTCAGGTAGTATTCATGAATTTGAAGATAATATATATTCAAATGACATAACAAAGAAAATTGAGTATGCAATATTTATGATTGGTTCTGATATAAAAGTGGCGCTCTGTTTGTTTAATGAATGTGATAAGAATGTTGCTGAATGTGTGAATAAGCGCATACGTGTCAATGGGTGTAAGAAGGTGTCTGGATGGTTTGATGCGGAGCGCCAAAACAAGGGACAATAGTATGGAGAGCATTAAAAAGTATCGAAAAACCAACCGCCGTGGCGAAGTGGTTAGCGTCGCGGACTCCCGGCTGGGAGGTCATGGGTTCGAATCCCATCAGAAGTCATGTGGGTTTTTCTGCCCCGACCGGCTCCTACCCAGAGCTGAGTTGCTGCGGACTCAGTTGGGAAGACTGGGACCACACAGTCGAGTTTCATCCACTTAATGGATGCGTTTCTGAGTGTTGCTCAAATTTCCTGACCAACACTGCAGGTGCCTGTATCTCACGGGCCCGGTTGACGCCGGGATATATTATGAAAGGAAGCGTAGGGTACAGCCCTGTCATGTAGTCTCAGACCGAAATGGAAATCCGTAGCATCATCTTAATCATCCTCATTCTCATCGATCAGCATAAAAAAAATGTCTCAAATTCTGTGGCCCTTCATGCCCTGCTCTCATGGTGACCTCAATTGTCCTCTCCACGTCTGTGGCCTTGATTTGGTTCCGTCGGGGTCACCGGTATCGGCGAGTCCATGGGGGCTATCGTTGGACGGACGTGGTGGCGCCCTCTGGAGGGAGAGCTCACTCACGCCGGCTCCGCGACGAAGCAATTATTGTCGTCAGTAGGGGGCTTAGTAGGTGGTGTCCTGCGTATGTTAGATCAGAACAGGCGCCACTGAACACCACCGAAGTGACTCGGCAGCGGTGCAGTGTCTCCTCCGGTGGGT
>CM065748.1:8485762-8598262 GCA_033310375.1 Conus canariensis
GGTAATCATGAACAAAAACCAATCGCATAAAAAAATACCGATTTACATAGATTTTAATTTGGAACAAAGTAAAAAAAAAAAAACAACTTAGCTGTAGTTACCCACTACCAAATAATTTGAAAAAAAATCACACAATGAAGACATTTACACCGGTAATCATGAACAAAAACCAATCGCATAAAAAACATTCCGATTTACATAGATTTTAATTTGGAACAAAGTAAAAAAAAACAAAAAAAACTGTTACTATTTACAAAATGTACAAATGAGGCGAGCACTCCTGCTCGATGTGGCCTTGCATGTTCAGCACTTGATCCCTGCAAAGAGAAAGCCCAGGGCAGTCGATAATCGTAGGACTTGCTCCCACAGTACGAAATGACAGTACTGTTCTCGGATGCATGTGAGCAGATGAGAAAAGTAATAATGCTGGTCATTTCGGTACCTGTTCCGCCAGAGGAACTCAGCAAGGTACGACGGGAACAAGTCCTCGGACGTACCAAACTGGCGCCTGAGCTTCCACTTCGCCCTCATCCACGTGTTCTCGATATTGTTGGTGTGGATGTTGGGGTCAACAAAGTGCTGATCATGCACGATCACATCGTGCAGGTAGATGCCCCCTCCAAGCTGCGCCAGGTTGCCATAGGCTCGCCAGCCATCAGAGATGATGTGGGAGCCAGGCAGTATATACTCGAGCACAATGGGCTTCAGTGTGGCCCTGGTCCTGTCAGGCATCTCCACCATAAAACACTTCCCAGTCTCACGCTCAATTCCCCCAAACACCCAGTGTCCCTCCCGCCACTGTCCCCGATGGTACTTCCGATGGAAATATTTGGATTCATCAATCTCCATGATGATGGGCAGGCCTGTCTGCTCATCCAGGCCTCCCACCTGCTGTGGATGAAGGCGCAGGTCTTCCTCGCAGACCTGCACACACACACACACACACACACACACACACACACACACACACACACACACACAGCCAGACGTAAGTGTCAGAAACACTGACACCCAGTCCATGTTGAAAAATGAGTATTAATACTTTAGAGTTGGGGTGAAGGTACAAATGTTTATGCTCTTACCTCACGGATGAAATTCATCCAGTCAACAACAGTCCTGTTGCTGAGTTGCAGTTCTCTCGCCACTTGAACTTGGGGAAGATCCATGTTCCAGAAGTACAGGAGCAGGATGCTGTTGGGCAAGGTTATCTTAGATTTTTCGAACCAGCTTCCATCTCTGCATTCAAACAGACGGAAAAAGGTGCTTACTGTTTGTCAGCAACTCAATCAAGCCATAAGAGTACAGGAGAGAGAGAGAGAGAGAGAGAGAGAGAGAGCTCTGTGGCCTAACGATTGAGCTTTGCAAATCTGTGCATAAGGCTGTGACACACTGTACGTTCGCGCCGCGTACGTTCGAAACGTATGACGTCAACGGTCGATCGTGTGGCCAATGTGGCAAAACTAGGTCACGCTGAGGCGTGTTTCACTGGTGACACGCTCAATCGTTGACGTCATACGTTTCAATCAGGTCTCGAACGTATGCGGCGCGAACGTACCGTGTGTCATAGCCTTTAAGTTTTTTTTAACAGGTCCCACTGCGATAAAGGGACAGCAAAACGGACCACGTACCCAGACCACAACACTATAACTGAAATAGTTGACTTACCTTATGGTTTTGGTCACATTGCACCTCCCTGGACACCTCCACCGCTTCCCGTCAATGTGTCCGTTGAAGGTGCCAACCGTCATGTGGTTGCCACAAACGTGGCACAGCTGCTCATTTTTGACCAATGCTCGCCTGGCCAGCCACCGAATGGCCTCTTCGGTGTCCTGGGTGGCAGGCAGGAGGGTCTCCAGCCCCCACTGTTCGGCAGCATCTGCTGTGGCTGGATGACCTCAGCCACCAGGACAAGATGTTGAGGATTCCTTGGTCTGCCGGCCATCATCTTTTTTTTTTTCCCGGGCTTTTCGCGCGTTTTCTCCCTTTTTCGCCTTTTTTCGGCATTTTCCGGAGTTTACTGATCTAGATCTAGGGTAGATCTAGATGTAAACATGTTAGCATATTTTCGGTTTTCAGATGTTACTACGTGGTTCCTACGGTTTGTTAGATCAAAACACGCAAAGAGTGATGACGTTTTGACCACGTGATCAGAAATCAAAATGGCGGGGTGATGACTGCTCAGCTGCGGTCATTTCGGGATATTTTGTGCATGTTAGTGGGGACGGAGTGGTCAAAGTGAGCAGGTGAGGGTGTCTTACGTCTCTTTCCATCGAGCAGAACCGAAAACACCCGAAAAAGTGCGTGCAAATAGCCCCCAGAATTTCGTATACTATTCTTCAAGATAACCAGATACTTTTCGCACCATATAATTGCTTTTTTTCCTTTCTGATGGTGGTGTTCATTTTCAGATCTAGTGATATCTATTTTTCCCTCCCTAATCTAGAGACAGTGTTTACTGCGCGTTTCTGTTTTATTTTAGAACGCTGTGCACAACACTTTTTGTGTTCGTTTTCCAACAAAACTTCAGTGTTACTCAAATCTAATGATAAATATTTTACAAAGTAATATTTCTTTAAATTAACTCATAATTATTCATATTTCCATAAGTATTTCAACTTTCTGCTGAACCAACTCAAATATTGGATCATATCTAATCTAGATCTTGACCTAGCAGATCGATGCGTGATTTGATTCTTTTTTTCTTTCTTTTTTTTTTCCGATTTATTGATTACGCTGCATTATCACTCGTTCTACAGAAAGATGTACAAATCAGAATCCAAAATATCATAAAAGAAAACAAATCGATTTTAACACAAATTTTTATTAGTTTCACAGAACAACCCTTCTGCAATAGGCCTATTTGGTTGAAATAAAAAATCTCGGCCTCAGACAGTTTTGTTACAATTCTTCATTGAACACAATGGCCTGAAATGAATGTTGTAATTTACGTTACGCCACATTGCTAGCTTAAAAATTCAATGAACGCAAAACAGGAAACAAAACCCCCCAATACTTTACATTTTCAACTCCAGAAATGAATATTGTTTCATAGCATACTACGCCTGTTTGCTTTCTCTAACTCTAAGCAAACTCGTCATACTTTATATGAATTCAACAGCTAAAAAAAAAGCTTTTTTTTTCATCCACCAACGCCTCAAACAAAATCTCTTATTTAGCATAACAATAGGAAGGACAAAAATGTATAATGAAAAATTGAGACTTAATCATTCCTTTCACTAAATTTGACCGAACTGTGTGAAAATAAGTAGGTGAAAATTACTTTAAAACTCAAAAATAATTATAACGCAGATTACAAGTTCTTGTAACGTAGATTACAGTTTTTATACACTGCCAGAAACTTCCAAAAGACCAAACCTACCGGAATGAAACGAAACAAAATGAAGGATTATGAACCGTAGTATTATTTTTCAGCTTCATAGCTGATGATTTCAACAAAGGAAACGTAGATTACTTCTGATCACGTAGATTACTTCTGGTCAGTCTCTGTTACTTTCCTGTTTGTATAAGAAATTAAACACTTTAATGCAAAAAAAAAAAAAAAAAATGTCTTTTATCGTAACACATATTAAGGAAACTCTCTCTTAAATTTAAGTGGTGATTCAGTGTGTATTGGACACAGACAAAGAAAAATGTGACTGCAAGATGCTGCTTAATCCTAGCCATCCAAATGATGGGAAACAGCCAAGTCACTGCACTTTTTCAAACAAATCCCTGATCAGACGCTGATCTTCGTCCTGAAGCTGAAATGTCCGCCCAAATCGACCTGTTGCTTTTGGTTCTTGTATAATGCAGATGATGTCATCAAAGTACATCCACAATTTATCTTGGTGACGTGGCCACTTGTAGGAGTTCTCAACTTTTTTACTCTTTTCCATGAACTCAGTATAGCACTCTCCTTCTTCCTCATGAATGTCCTTGACTTTCCCGACGTACCACTGCTTCTGATAGTGATACACTGCTGCAACAAAGTCACCTTTGTCAGGATGAACGTCCAGGATTTTGGAGTCAGGTAGCGCTGGGCCTTTGGTCGATGTTCCTCCACAGTTGAGGTCGACAGTCCTGTAGAATCACAGTGTGGCACTGGAGTATGGTAATGTGTGTCCATTGCAGTCGATGGCTGTTTTGACTGACTGAGTTTGGAAATTTTTTTCCACATGGTGCATTGAGTCCACTGACATTGACTGAGATCCCCTGTCAGACAATTGTGACAATAGCAAGAGGTTGTTCTGGTCATGATGACGTTTCGTGATCGTGTTTGGTATGAACCTGCAGGAGGGGTTGCAAATGGCATCCGCACAATCAGACTTTCTCTTGAAGTGGAAGGCAAGCCATCCATTGTTGTGGAAGAAACTTCGTTTTCTTCTGTCCTTATACTGGTGTTTTGTCCCTTTTCCGTGCTTTTTTTTTTCGTGCCCTGTGCTTCTGAACCCATCCACGCATTTTTTGTCTTCGTGTTTTTGCATCTTTCACGCTGAGTTCTGCCACTGTTACGCAGTATTTCTTCACCCTCTTTCTTTCTTTTCGTGCCCTGTGCTTCTGAACCCATCCACGCATTTTTTGTCTTCGTGTTTTTGCATCTTTCACGCTGAGTTCTGCCACTGTTACGCAGTATTTCTTCACCCTCTTTCTTTCTTTTCGTGCCCTGTGCTTCTGAACCCATCCACGCATTTTTTGTCTTCGTGTTTTTGCATCTTTCACGCTGAGTTCTGCCACTGTTACGTAGTATTTCTTCACCATCTTTCTTTCTTTCAATAGGTATTCTTCCCCTTCCCTTTCCTTCTTTCTTTGCCTATAATCCCTCTGGATCTCAGCTCTGGTTTTGGGCATGGCTGAAACAAAAAATCGAACAGAACATGAATACATGAACCAAGATGCAAAGCATATAAATGTATTCATAATGCACTTAATTAACTGCATTCCCATGTGCAGGAAAAGCCTGTGATTTGTCACAACTTGGTCAAAACCGCTTCCATTTGGGTTTAGTATCATACGAGATACACCCACATTTTTTGCTTTCAATGTGCATGCGCATTTACATATACACAGACAGAATGACAGACAGACACACAAACAAACAGATACACAGAGAAATTTTCTCTCCATTCTGATTGTATAATTACTCCCGTTGGGAGTACATACAATAAGTCACAAATTTAGTTTTGTAAGCTACGTCACCATTTCTTGTAATCTACGTTATCAATTAACCCTCATACATTCGCTTTCTTCTTACTTTTAATATCCCACCCTGATATCATTGTTTGTATTAAATAATACTTGTTCAGCCTGTTCTAATGTCTAAAGTTCCAACTTTCTATTCTTTCATTGTAGAAAAAAGATATTAATAATATGGCTTCCCAAGGAATGTAATTTCCGTTACCATCACTTTCTTCCACCATAGTGCAGCTGTTAAGCTGCACACGTGACCATTGAGGCAACAAACGTCATGACGGCTTTTTATAGATTCAGAAAACATTATACTTGCTAGCTTTCTGACACGGCTTTTGCAACAAGACACTTTCCAGAAACAGACAAGTCTAATGAAGGCATGTAAGCTACATTACAACTGACATTGCTATATTGTGCATTAAAAAAAATACCTAAGACACACCACGCCTAGATTTTGTGTTTAACCGTTTTCATGCTCTAATAATGTATCTAAAAATCATAATTACTACGAACGTACCCACCTGTGTTTTGAACCTGGAAACCAAGCTCACTTTACCAGCATATCATTATCAATCAATTATTCATGGCTCCACTGTTTCACATCCCAAATCTGGAATGCAAATGGCGAAACCAGGGAAGCAATTACGATGCTTTAATAGCGTGGGTAACGCAAAAAAATAAAAACTTGACAGGGAACAAACAAGTAACCTTTTCTGCAGTAACGTTGCTTACGTAACGTAGATTTCTGTCCCAGTATTTTGTCAAGTCTGACGAAAAACTGGAAGGAGTTTCCCTACAAGTTTAAGTGTAATTTTCTTCCCTTCGGCTTATGTTTCTCATACATTTTCTTCAGACAGGTAACGTTAGCCAATTTGGTAGAAACGAAGTCACGTAGATTACATGCTTATTGCCAACTTTGGGGAAAAAAATCTTGATGATGTCAAATTTTGCTCAAGTTTATTGGAAGTTTTTAAAGTATGATTTTTGTTTCCTTCTGGTTTTAGAATAAATACTAGGGTCTGGTTTAAAGATTTCTTTTAAGTCTTTAAACCCATTGCCATTTAGTAACGTAGATTACAATGTTTTGACGACATTGGTTAAAAAATTCGTGTGCTTCTGTATCAATCTGAATGTCAACATCAAATTTACTTGAGAAAACTACAAACCACCAAAGCTTATTTGAGGCAAAAGACACCTTTAGGTAGATTGACTGGTCCTGAAATTCGTCTGGACAAGTCCACAATTCCAGCTGTAAAAGAAGCCAAATTTCTGGGGGTTATTTTCGATCAAAAACTGAATTTTAAAAGTAATATCCAATACTTAAAAACTGCATGTCAGAAAGCACTGAACATTCTGCGAGTTGTGGCGCACACGGATTGGGGCGCTGACAGGAAAACTCTTCTCCATCTTTACAGGTCTCTGATCCGTTCCAAGCTGGACTACGGATGTGTAGTGAACGGCTCTGCCAGACCGTCCTACCTGAAAAGTCTAGACCCTATCCACCATCAAGGGCTTCGATTGTGTCTGGGTGCGTTCCGCACCACTCCTGTTTATAGCCTGTATGCCGGGGCAGGAGAACCATCCCTCTCAAATCGCCGACTAAAACTTGCCTTGAATTACTGTCCGAGTCTCTCGTCTGAACGTGAAAACCCTGCATATGACTGTGTTTTCGACCCCAAATTCCAAAAGAAATTCGATGACCATCCCAGTTCCATTCCACCTTTGGGGATTCGTATTCTTCCCCATCTGAACAAAGCAGGTATAGACCTTGGAGTAGTTAGTGATTTCTCCAAGTTTCCTGACGACCCTCCATGGACTTTCTTCACACCAGAGATCCGGTTTGGTTTAGCCTCATACCGGAAAGATTCCACTAGTTCCTTGGCCTACAAGTCCCTTTTTGCTGAACTGTGCTCCAAGTTTCCATCTTTTAAAAGAATTTTCACTGACGGTTCCAAATCTGAGGAGGGAGTTGCCTCTGCTGTGTTTCGTGCATTAGACCCCCCTCAGAGATGTACCTTGCACATTCCCACCGACAGCTCCATCTATACTGCTGAGCTGACAGCCTTAGTCCTGGCACTTCAGATGATCTCCAAATCGAAACATAAAAATTTCCTTATTCTATCAGACTCCCTTTCTGCTTTGGAGGCCATTGCCGGACGTAATCTCAAGCACCCTCAGCTGCTGAAAATTTTTAAACTGTACACGTCCCTAAAATCAAACGGACACACCACAGTGATTGCTTTGGTTCCCAGCCATGTGGGCATTCGAGGCAATGAGAGGGTTGACCAGCTTGCCAAGAATGCCACAAGGGAAAAGTTGAGCAGGTTGTCTGTTCCTCACACTGACCTGAAACCCCAAACACAGGCCTATGTCAAAGACCTCTGGCAAGAGGAATGGATCTTGCAGATGGATAACAAAGTATTTAAAATCCGTCCAAACCTCAACGAGTTTTTACCATGTTCCAGAGGCGGTCGTAAAGAGGAAACGGTCCTGTGCCGCTTGCACACAGGCCACTCGTTTTATACCCATTCTTATCTTTTAAAAGGTGAAGAGGCTCCGTAGTGTATTCCATGTCATGTTCCACTCACAGTGAAACATATTCTTTTAGTTTTAGATTGTTGGGACTTGCACGATGTGAGACATAAAAACTTTACAGCCGAGTCCATGAAAACCCTGTTCAGAGATGTCCCACCTGACGTGATCTTTGAGTTTCTGAAAGAGATTAACATTTTCATCTGATTTAAGATTTTACGGAAGAAAGATTTTTAACGAAGTTTCTGGTGCGTTTTTAGATGTATTTTAAAGAAATGTGTGAAAGTTTGTTTTTTTTGGATGACTTGTGAGTTGATTTTAACGTGGTGACAGCCCTGATATGGCCCTTTGCGGTCGGCTGGGCTATAAGCAACATTACCTTACCTTACCTTACCTTACCTAGGTAGATTGACAGAGCATCATAGATGTATTTGAAACAAACTAACCCTCTTCGGCGACATGCAACTTTTGACAATTTTATCTCATTTAAAGACGTCCTGTGAGAATATCCTGCTTCACAGATGCCTGATTGGACGTTCATAACAAACATTGACACATATATTTTTTATTTGTGTAAAAACATTCAATTTAGACCCCAATAAGAGGGCAGGACAAAGCAGAGACACGCTTTTTTGTTCTTTGTACATCTTTCTGTAGAACATATCTAAGTCGCGACTGCTTATGCGTTTACGATTGTCGTGTTAACATACGTACCTTTAACACCCACAATAAAAGAAAAGTACACAAGAGACGATTTAGATATTATAATTGTAGTTTCGTTGCTAGGAAAACAGCAGTTTGAAATCGGGCTTCTTTGTTCAATCTTGTAGCAGCTGTATAATTTTCCCATTTTCGCCAATGAATTAATGCGTTACTACTTGTACAGTTAAGTTTGGCAGGGGCTGGTACGCAACCAGTGTACCGTTTCATTTGACTTGTTGAGGTTGACTTGTTGAGGATGTCAACCAGTGCACTGGTTTATTTGACTTGTTGAGGATGTCAACCAGTGTACGGTTTTATTTGACTTGTTGAGGATGTCAACAAGTGTACTGGTTTATTTGACTTGTTGAGGATGTCAACCAGTGTACTGTTTCATTTGACTTGTTGAGGATGTTAACCAGTGTACTGGTTTATTTGACTTGTTGAGGATGTCAACCAGTGTACTGGTTTATTTGACTTGTTGAGGATGTCAACCAGTGTACTGGTTTATTTGACTTGTTGAGGAAGTCAACCACTGAACCAGTGCACTGGTTTATTTGACTTGTTGAGGATGTCAACCAGTGTACTGGTTTATTTGACTTGTTGAGGATGTCAACCAGTGTACTGTTTTATTTGACTTGTTGAGGATGTGAACCAGTGTACTGGTTTATTTGACTTGTTGAGGATGTCAACCAGTGTACTGTTTTATTTGACTTGTTGAGGATGTCAACCAGTGTACTGTTTTATTTGACTTGTTGAAGATGTCAACCAGCGTACTGTTTTATTTGACTTGTTGAAGATGTCAACCAGTGTACTGTTTTATTTGACTTGTTGAGGATGTCAACCAGTGTACTGGTTTACTTGACTTCCTGATGTCAACCAGTGTACTGGTTTATTTGACTTGTTGAGGATGTCAACCAGTGTACTGGTTTATTTGACTTCCTGATGTCAACCAGTGTACTGTTTTATTTGACTTGTTGACGATGTCAACCAGTGTACTGGTTTATTTGACTTGTTGAGGATGTCAACCAGTGCACTGTTTTATTTGACTTGTTGATGTCAACCAGTGTACTGTTTCATTTGACTTGTTGAGGATGTGAACCAGTGTACTGGTTTATTTGACTTGAGGATGTCAACCAGTGTACTGGTTTATTTGACTTGTGGAGGATGTCAACTAGTGTACTGTTTTATTTGACTTGTTGAGGATGTCAACCAGTGTACTGGTTTATTTGAGTTGTTGAGGATGTCGGCCGTTCAGCCATGTCAGTAACTGGTCTTTTCGGGGTGATGTCGTTGTGACCACGTGCTGTTGTGACCACGTGTCATTGTGACCAGGTGTCGTGGCCAGATCAAAAGGACAAGAGATAACAACGACATTTGGTCACAACGACACTTGGTCACAACGACACTTGGTCACAACGACACTTGGTCACAACATGTGGTCACAACGACACGTGGTCACAACGACACGTGGTCACAACATGTGGTCACAACGACACTTGGTCACAACATGTGGTCACAACGACATGCGGTCACAACGACACGTGGTCACAACGACACTTGGTCACAACATGTGGTCACAGCGACATGTGGTCACATCGGCATGTAGCCGTCTTTTCACCAGAGAATGATCTTTCGTTTCTGCGACGTGTGTGTGTGTGTGTGTGTGTGTGTGTGTGTGTGCACGCACATGTGTGTGTGTGTGCGCGCGCGCGCGTGCCGTTGTGTGCGTTGTGGGACTGTGCGTGTGCGTGAGTGCATCTCAATATGCACTCTTGTTTGTAGGTTCATGATACTTATTGCAATATTCATCTTCTTACTGTGTTCATTCATGTTTCCATAATCTTTTCTGTATTTGTAAGCGCTTGGGGCTTCTCTAAGATTAAGCGCCATAAATCATCATTCATTCATTCTACAATTAATTAGTCTCAGCTTTCTGAGTTTTGCTATGTTCCGTCTTCTCTAAGATAATCCTTCTTCTGACACCGTGTCGTGTTAACATACGTATCTTTAACACACACAATAAAAGAAAAATACACTAGAGACGATCAAGAGATTATGATTGTAGTTTTGTTTCCAAGCCGACCGTTTGCATCGGAAGTGTCTCCGGACCTAACATGCATCTACTTTCTGGCTGGCCGATATTATTCAACAACGGTGACGGTTACCGCATCCGTTAACAGTATGTGACAAGTTACTTTGTGCACCCGATTGGCGGTGATTTGGAAGAAGACAGAACTGCAACCGCTTCGACTGAAAACTGTCCGTCCCTTCCCACCCCCACCCCTGTAGCTTTTCCTTTGTCATGGCACCATTTTACTCCAAACCGTTCCCAGTTGTGCAGACCTGCTGTCTCATGTTCACTGTTGGAGGGACCAGTTGTGCAGACCTGCTGTCTCATGTTCACTGTTAGAGGGACCAGTTGTGCAGACCTGCTGTCTCATGTTCACTGTTAGAGGGACCAGTTGTGCAGACCTGCTGTCCCATGTTCACTGTTAGAGGGACCAGTTGTGCAGACCTGCTGTCCCATGTTCAATGTTAGAGGGACCAGTTGTGCAGACCTGCTGTCCCATGTTCACTGTTAGAGGGACCAGTTGTGCAGACCTGCTGTCTCATGTTCACTGTTAGAGGGACCAGTTGTGCAGACCTGCTGTCTCATGTTCACTGTTAGAGGGACCAGTTGTGCAGACCTGCTGTCCCATGTTCACTGTTAGAAGGACCAGTTGTGAAGACCTGCTGTCCCATGTTCAATGTTAGAGGGACCAGTTGTGCGGACCTGCTGTCCCATGTTCACTGTTAGAGGGACCAGTTGTGAAGACCTGCTGTCCCATGTTCAATGTTAGAGGGACCAGTTGTGCAGACCTGCTGTCCCATGTTCACTGTTAGAGGGACCAGTTGTGCAGACATGCTGTCCCATGTTCACTATTAGAGGGACTGAACAATGATACAGTCCACCGAGCTCAGGTTATATAACGCCGAGGGTATCCGGCAAGTAAACCGGACAGCATTGAGAAATGGTCCGTTGTGGCAGATTTTTACCTCCCCCTCCCCCCCCCCTCCCTCCCTCCCCCCCCCCCCCCCCCCCCCCCCCCCCCCCCCCCCCCCCCCGCGTCACGGGCCCGAGGCTTGTCGCATAGGTGTTCCGTATTGCTGTACGGGAAACCTACGATTTTGGGGCTGTACGGCCGTACACAAGTTTCAGTACGGGTAAAACTGATTTAGAAACTTGGATCACAGTAACTAATGATGTACTCCTGACTTCAATGGACTAATGATGTTGGTAGGAGTGGAAAGTGCATAGAAGTTAGAACAAATTGGTTTGTGACTTTGATGGACTCATGATGTTGGTAAAGTGGAAGAGTGTGTAAACAATGGGTTTATAAACAGATTTAATTCTGCATCATTGTCAGTGTTTTACTATAGGGTGTGTGTTGTTGTTGGTGTTGCTGTTGTAAGACTCCAGGGATCATCCGAACAGCCGAAGTACTTGAACACTATGGTACAAATGCATCAGCTGGGGATGAGAACATTACGTGTGTGACCGTTTTTGATTACCCCGCCACTTGGGCAGCCACACTCCGACTTCGGGGGGGGGGGGGGGGGTAATTTGATCTACAAACTGTCTATAGGGTGTGTGCTTTGATCTACAAACTGTCTCAAGTGATGCATTCTGCTATGTGTTATTCTTATTCATAAACTGTCTTAAACGGCCATTTGTTTCAAGAAGTTCTGCCTGACACTGAGTATGACATTGTATTCACAGCAATTTTTGTTTATGTTTTTGTGTTTTCCGTAATGTATAAGATTTTTGGGCTCGGAATAAGGGAAAAAGTACTTTTCAATAAGGGAAGTTGTAAAATGAGGAAAATTGGGTTGACACCTATGTTGTCATATGTTGTCGCAAAAAGTCCTGTGTTTGGACAACTACGCACTAAGGTGCTTTCCAAGAGACTACACAAACACGAAGACTTGTGATTGTAAAGAGCGCGCGAAAAATCCCGGGAAAGGGGGGGGGGGGGGGGGGGGGAGGGGTCTAACATGCTTCGCCTTCCCATTCGCTATCAAATTCGCAGACTAATTCATGACGTCATCAAACGAAGACTGGATAGAAACCGTATTGTGATGTGAAGAGCGCACGAAATATCAGCGGTTGTGTGTGTGTGTGTGTGTGTGTGTGTGTAAGGATCTAACGTGCTTCGCCTTCCCTTTCGCTATCAAATTGTGAAGTCGTAGATTAACTCGTGACGTTTTCATTAGGAACCTTGCAGATTTGCTGGAATGCAGCACAGGCCCTCATTGCATTAATTCAATTTTCCTTCATCTTCATCGCTGTTGAACGCCCGTCTACATGTAGCAGTCATCGACTCCCACTTCCCGACATACGCTCATCATCGTTGCGCTTGACACCTGACCCTGCAATTCCCCCAAGCCCCACCCCCACCCTCCATGCCTCCCTCCCTCCCACCATTTTTGAGGACTGCTCGTTCTTTTCTTGTACTGACTTACTAATATTGACTGTTCGGGGCCATGCAAAAGCACACGGTCCACCCTCTTGTGACCAGTGTTCACATAACCTACAAACCGCTTGACTCGTACATGCAGAATGGTCGTGACCGTCTTTCGGTGGAGAGTAAGGCTAAGGGTATTGTCTGGTGCCGTGATACATTTAAACCGACAGACCTGTCGAGAATCTGATCATTTTATCATCCTGATCTCATGTCTCGTCCGTTTTTGTTTTGTTTTTATATCAGAACGTAACTTGTATCCCAGTTTCTGCGGAGCTTGCACAATTTCATTCATTTGCTGCAGATATAGGTAGCTCATCCATCCAAAGTCTTAGTGCTTGGTCTCTCCAATCCTGAGTTGTCACGCAGCAGAGCTGGGATGTTGCCCAGCACATGTACACTGGCCCCAGCACTGACATACCCTTCAGAAGCAGGGTTCTCCTGGCCTTGCTAGCAGCCGGGAACACCTTCAACAGCCCTCTGATCAGCTGGGCACACACAACACTGTCACTGCCGGATTCTCCTTCAGCAGCAAAGTAGGTATGGGGTGTTGTGTATCATATTACAGAATGATCGTTAGATCAAACGCCAGCTCGTGTGCTCCGATGTTTATCACTTTCACTTCTGTTGTTTAGCCGTTGATAATTAGCTGGGCCGAAGTCCCCAATGCTTGTGTTGTGTGTGTGTGTGTGGGGGGGGGGGGGGGGGGGGAAGTTGTATTTATCAGAACAAGGCTAATCAATGTTAATGTACAATTGCTGTCGATCTTTGGATACATAAACACAACATCAAGCAGTGAGGTGATGCTCTGAAGTCTGCCTATGCTAGAAGTAGAAGCCTGGGGATAACAAGGGAGCAAGTGCGAGGGGAAGGAAGAGATTTTTTTTTTTTCAACAATGTATATGGTCACTCAGTTTCAACAATGTATATGGTCACTCAGTTTCAACAATGTATATGGTCACTCAGTTTCAACAATGTATACGGTCACTCAGTTTCAACAATGTATACGGTCACTCAGAAAGTGGTAGGACGAGACTTAAGTTTTTTTTTCTTTTGTGGTAAACCTTTTTAATTATTTTTGTGTTTCATGATGAATGCTACATCTGAAGCAGGAGAGTACTTTGACATCTTTTTTTCGATTGTATTTTTGTGAAGTGAGTATCTCTGTACCCATGTGCTCAGAATTCATGAATATCACGTGAGTGTTCATGTTTAATTACTCCAAATATTACGAACATTTTTACAGTTGCTTCTCTATTATTACTAAACAGTAACACATGTAAGTTCAGTACTGATTTCTAACAGGCACAGGTCTACATGCATTTCGACAAGTATGAATTTCTGAGCTATTACTTTGCAAAGGCGTTGTTTTCATTGTCTATCGTGATCAGTACAATTTCAAATCTTAGGCGATGATGTACTTTCTCATTTATCTCTCTCTCTCTCTCTCTCTCTCTCTCTCTCTCTCTCTCTCTCTCTCACCCACATTCACATCCCCCCCCCCCCACACACACACATGTACAGACACATAACGTGTACACACACTATTCATATGCGCCAACACTGGCATTCACACACACTATTCCATGCATGCACACAGTGTCACACACACACACACACACACACACACACACACACACACACACACACACACACACACAGAGAAACAACATGAGCAAGCAAATCACATGGCCCAATGTGAAATGTGGATATGAAAAAAAATGCTGTCCAAACTACTCATTTTGCTGTAAAACTACTCATTTTGGCCTAAGAACTACTCATTCAGAGTTCAAGGGGTAGGCAGGTCTGGTAACTGCACTGTTTTTCAGGTTGATGTGGAACTTAAAGTTGAATTAGTGTTTTGATATTTCATTCGTGATTCACGCATCGACCGATTTGCAGACTTTTCGTAGATACACAGAAATGAATCCTGAACAATCCGTTCTACCACTGAACGATTCCAGTAAAATTTTACTCCTAATGAAGACTGAGAGTACGCACAGGACACAGGAGGTGTTTAAATCATTTGACGATTAATACTCTAAGCTGTAGACAAAAAGCAACTTGGCTGTTCATGCATTCCTTCTAGTGAAAAGGGGGAGGGGGTGTAGATCCGAACGGGGTGATAACTGCTCAAAGGCGCATGGAGGCTGCAGTTCGTTGGCTGTCCAGATGTTTGCAGACTTGGACCTTTTAAAACTGTTAAAAACTTGTTCTGTTGTGGAGCACAGCTGTTTCGTTTTCTACTACCTTTGTAGTTCTGGTCAAGACGGTGAGCCTTCAGGTGGGCGATCGATGTCTGTTGCTTCTTGGTCGTTACTAAAGGGAAGTCACTCTCTTTGTTTACAATTGAGGGGTTGTCTATAGTAAGAGGCACATACGTCACAAGCTGAACATCACGCTATCTCTGCCGGGCCTACTCTCGACATGCCTCGTCGGCGAACAGGTTCATCGAAGCCAAATAGTGAAGTTGCCGAGTCCACAAATGTTAGTCAGGTTTTCACAGCCGCTCAGCTGAGTGATTCACACGCACTAAGAAAGCAGAAGGCAAGGAAGAAAAAAGCACAGAAAACTTGTAGTGAAACTGAAACAGAAGGCTGTGTGTCAGTTAAGGCCCACCTATGTAGCTAGTACAGATTGTAATATGTGCGCTGGAACGATGGCATTAGGTCTGTCTTCTCCTGCTATCCATGTGTACACGTCCGACGCTGGATCGACGGTTACTGCCACACCAGTCACTGCTCCAGACTCTTGTCCACATGCTGTGGAGTCTCGGATCTTCATGAACTTGGTTTTCGGGGTCATCTGCCTTTATTGATTCAAAACTTTCTAGCTGATCGGCAGTTCCAAGTCCGTATTGGCACCACGCTGTCGGCGAACAGGATCGTGGAAACCAAACCGTGAAATTGCCGAGTCCACAAATGGAAGTCAGGATTTCACAGCCGTTCCATGGGCAGAAGTTGGGTGTACCTCAAGGGAGCATTCTTTCTCCTATCTTCTTCAGTAACAAAATTAACGACACTGTCAAATTGATAAACCAGGATTCTGAGTCTCTTCTCTTTGTTGGTGACTTCACACTGTGCGCAGCTGGAGCCTCATACCCCACGCGTACCGCGTCGACTTCAGCTCTTTTTATTTATTTATTTTTTTTCATTTTCCATCTGATCTAAGATTTTGCTGAAGAAATATTTTTAACGAAGGTTCCGGTGTGTTTTTAGAAAGTGTGTTTTAAAGGGTTATGATTTTTTTTTTTTTTTTTTTTTGATAATTAGTGGGTTGGCTTGCACGCGGTGAGAACCCTGATATTGCCCTTTGCGGTCGGCTGGCCTACAAGAAACATTACTTACTTACTCCTCACTGCTGTACACACAGGCAACCTTGTGGTTTGCAGTGGCCAGGGCGTTCTGTTCTCTGCTGACATCTCCATCAATAGGTCGGTAATCCAAGCTATACTCCACTCCAACTACACTCATCGTCTGTACAACATTTCCGTACCTCCCTGTTGAGGGCTACAGGCAGCCCTGCCTGACCCAGCAGTACCACGTTGAGAGTGCTGTCTTCTGAAAGAGCTTACGGGAAGCCACTTGGGTGATGTTCTCCTTCTGGGGTCGGAAATCGTCTGTGTTGTTTCTCATGCCCTGTCATCTGCTGGCGACCAGCGAGTAGTTCTCAGCCCTGTCATCTGCTGGCGACCAGCGAGTAAGTTCTCAAGCGAGGCGCACTTCTGGCTCCGATTATGAAACGAGTGTTTATGCGCACTGTACACGTGCGTCACAACTCTCCTCTCAACTTTATGACGAAAGCTTTTCATCCTGAGTGCAGTCCCCTCGCTTAAGCCCAGGTCTGGTTGATACCAGTTTGCAGGTCATCTGAGAGTGGTCTTCTAGCAGCTAATGCGGCGGTCAGCGGTCAGATCCAACAGAGCAGCTAATGCGGCGGTCAGCGATCAGATCCAACAGAGCCTCGACTGGCATGGAAGGCAGTGATGCCACACACTCGGCTACCTGGTAATAGTTAGTTGGGTGCTGACCACCTTTCACCTCTGGGATAGAAGTGTGGGGCGTCCATCTCCATGAGGATTTGGTTATCTTCATGACTGAATTCGGTGGAACCACAAGTTTGCGGGTAGCTGTAACCCTGGGTAGGGCTGGCGGTCCCTATCAAAACTCCTGTGTACGGGGATGGTTTCCCCTCTAGTCGACAGTTTCGGCCTTCATATCATGGATCGCCCTTCCCCCTCCCCCCTCCCCCAGTGGTGCAAGACATCATACCCCAACAGCATTTCATCAGCAATCGGAGCAACATACAGCCTATCTTATATGTAACATTTAACAAAGAGGTTGGTCTCCAGTTCTTTACGAAGTGTCTTGGTTTATCTCCCTTTGGTGTGCATACGATTACTCCCTGTCTTTGAACACAAGAAAGCTCCCCACCCCACCCCCCCTTTCGAAATCCGATATTTAAAGCCAGACAACAAAGGCACCTATCCTGATCCAAACTCTCTCTCTCTCTCTCTCTCTCTCTCTCTCTCTCTCTCTCTCTCTTAGTGTGTGTGTGTGGAGGGGGGGGAGGGGGGTAGCGACGTCACAATGTTCAAGCGAGAGGCTTTCACACGCAGAAACCGACCAGTAGGCTACTGTTTTCTCTACATAGGCCCCTAGTCTGTTGATCGTGCTGTGGCCCCTAGTCTGCTGATCGTGCTGTGGCCCCTAGTCTGTTGATCGTGCTGTGGCCCCTAGTCTGTTGATTGTGCTGTGGAAAGCAAATGGCGGGAAAATGGTCAGGGGGAGGTTATACAACGTCATCATTTCGCTTCTGGATCTAGTCTTCATCTGTCTGTGGCACTCGTAGGCAGAGCTGACCGGGGAAATCAGTAGGCTAGTGCGGTCACACATAATGAAACCGTCTGGTGTTCGTTGTTGTGCATGGATCAGCAGTGTCATATCATCAGTGGGATATCCGTAGGAAAATCCGATCTCCTTTACCGTATACTACCACCGCCATGACGTTTACTGATCAGAGACCACGTTTTTGGCATTGAGGTAATAGTAATGTTGCTTTTAGCCCGGCTGACCGCAAAGGGCCAAATGAGGGCTGCCACCGCGTTGAAGTCATCTCCCATCCTCGTCGCAGTTGTGATGTTGTGACTGCTTGGGGTTATAGAATATGTTTGTTGCATAGATTCATACAACAGAAACTTTCAAGTCTTGTTGATGCGGTAATAACTGTTGTATTGATTCAGGTCTTCTTGACTGTTGCCATCAAAACTGTTTATCATCAGAACGAGGCTCCAAAAGTAAAAGCATATGAGTAATGTCTCTGAGATCAAAACTCGTTCACAACACTACACATATGTATACTATAAGCAAAGTGTTCAAGCTTCTCTCTTGGAATGTGAATCGTTTATCCTCAAAAGGTTCTGACAAAGCATTTGTTTCTTATGCCTGTGATTTTGATTTATTGTGTTCCGGAAAAAACCTTCCTTGAAACATTTAACATAGATCTGTTGGTATAAAGCTGCTGTAAAACTGTCATCAGGGGAGACGATCAAAATGGCCGATAGAAAACAATTAACATAGATCTGTTTGGTATAAAGCCTTTATAGGCTAGGCCTCTGAGGGTCAGAGGAGGTAAACTAAGGGGAAATTGCAATAGTAGGTTTCTTTATCCTAAAAGATAGCTAAATGTCAACTGTTTAAGAAACCGCGGAGATTAGCTGCGCTGGATATCGGGAAAAGTCTTTTTTTTTAAATGACATCATAACGTTATGTCAGAAACAATAAACAAGTGGGGTATTTTTTGCTCCCATAAGAAAACCTAACACAGAGTAACTTTTATTCAAGACTGGCACAGCCTTTTAAACTTGAATAAAGTCAGACAAATACATAGACGAACAATCTAATAGTGGGGGAAAAAACAAGCGCAGGCCAACAACTGAACTGTCTTCGTAGTAATGACTTGGCAAAGATTTGGACTTAAGGGGGGGGGGGGGGGGGGGGGGGGGGCGTTTGAAGATGGAGAAACTGGGAACAAGGAATTAAGAAAATATGTTACAGATATGAAAACTCTTCACTAGCTGCATAAGGGAACCATCGCAATCCCTTTTGAAGGCAGATATATTTGTATTGCCTGCTCTGAGGCCTTTCGTCCGCTGGGTCGGAACTCATCAGGGAGACACGGCTGGTTGTGTCTGCGCTCCTGGCGTCAAATACAGACACACCACAGTCCATTATACTGTGGTGTTCTCACCACCAAGGGTGCAAAAAAGAATCCAATAGCACCCCCAAAGCAGCCAGCGAAGAGTAGTAAATGAAACCTTTTCCGGTTATATCAGAAGTCTGAAACATTGCAAAATTAGAGAAAATATCATCAAGTTGCACCTCATTTTGAAGGTCTTGATGAGAAACATTCAAATATGACAATTAAAATGTTCCCCGTTGGACGTACTTGTCACAATCGTCATCAGTTAGGCCTACACATAGCCGCACATACAAGAGCACAAATACCTGTTCATTATCACCTTAGATGTCACAGTTACATGGACAGTAAACTCTCACATACTGATATAAAAGAACACTCACCAGCAGTTTAACAGAGATCTGCAAGCTCCTCTGGAACTTCCTGCAGGGATTCTACTGGAGGGGAGTTGGTGCAGGTCAGGCCCCGGCACGTGACACAGGCAAGAGTGCACTCCAGTCCCAAGGTCCTGCAGGTACAGCGGCCACCCATGAAACAGTCGGTCTTGCATTTGCACCGAATGCCTTTCATCAGATGAGGTGGAGCAGGGGCAAGGTCTGTTGTTCGAGGCTCGTAAACATGTTGGGATGACAGTTTCCACCCCCAGTCTTCTGGCTTGAGGTCACAGTTGAAGTGGAGCCAGCGCTGGAGGATACACAATAAAAACCGTGCATGTGATCATCTGACAGTGGTTGCAAGGCAAAGGGAACAATGTCTTCTTAAATATAAACAAAATAAATGAACTCTGTGCCTGATGCACTGCAAGCCAGATGTACAGTATGCTTACTCAACGATACAGAATTATTGGCTGTATGACACAGGAGTGAAGCCAGACTGCACTACACAATTAAAAAAAAAATAAATAAAAATAAAAGAATCAACAAAACTAGATCCAGCTTCCAGTAACATAGAGTTTAATATAAATATATGTATTCATGGTTACAGATATTCAGAACTGAAGTTCGTCTCATGCTATTGTTCACAGGATGTTAAGAGTAAACAAATACTATATTTGTTTGGTAAATATCCATAATTGCTCCCAAAAGTAAAATTAAAAAGTTAAGAAGGTTAGACACACAATAAGACGAAAAGAGAGAAATAGTGCAAAGGGTGATGAGGAAATATAGTAATGTAGAGGCGTGGAAATGGTAACAAATGGTAAATCAGACCTCTGCCCCTTTTAAAGCTCTTTTTTTTTCAGTGTCTTGTGAATAGAGAACCCTGGTGTCTGAAAAGAAAAACAAGACTAACCAGTTTAAAACAAGTTACATAAATGGGTAGAGGTACGATTTACAAGCTCTTACCCTTTAAAACAACGAAACACTGATCACTCACCTGTACCTGGAGATACACCCTCAGACTGTGGTATTTGCCAGCACCAGAACTTGGTGGCAAGGACTGCACAGGAACTGTCGTGAGGCAGGATGTCACCTTTTCACAGAAGCGTCTGTACCTCAGAAAGTCCAGGTTGTCATCGGCCTGACCATTGTACAGGCACACAAGGGACTTTTCACCAGCTTTGATGATGTCCTCTTGAATTTGTTCTGCTTTGGAAAAGATTTCTGCTGCATCTTTCAACGCACTTTCTGTCATCACTTTCTTCAGAGGAAGTCCTTTGCCGATGCCAAACAGCAGTGAGGTGGTATCACAACCATTTATAGCATGCAGAAATGGAAGCAAGCGGCAGCATTCTGGGCCAAGTTGTGCTTTCAACCACAAGATGTTCAGTTCTGGGTGTTTCTTCCCCTTCATGTCCGATCTCAGCAGGACTGGCTTGCCATTCAACTCTGCATGAACAAGGAGCAGAACAAGCAGGTCTGTCTTCTCCCAAGACAATGGTAGTGTGTGTGTCAGCATACTTGACTGAAGTGTTCACTATTAGAGTGTCTGCATCTTCAGAAGCATGGAGCACTTTCACTCCCTCTTTCTCCAGAATATCACTCAAATGATTTATGAATCTCTGCTTGTTGGTTTGGTTGGCAAGAAACTGGTCCTTCCTTGTAGTGCACAACATGTTAGGGGCAAATCTGATCGAGGGTCCGACCAAACAGGCAGAACGGCGAGCTTGAGTCACATCGTTTGTGGATGGTCCATTGCCATAGCCGTCAAAGACGACAACCAACTGGTGCGCTTGACTGTATCTCCTGCTTACATACTCGACATACGTAGTTGAAGTTTATGCAAAAGGGAGCCACCATCCACGACATAAACAGGATTTCTGACCTCCATAGTAGGTTGAGTGCCGTGTCTTGCAGCTTCAGTCACCAGTGCATCAGCAAGTTGCGATTTAGCAGCTTCTCTCAACAGTCCACAAGTGTCAAATAGCGCTGCTGGGGGACATGTCAAGTCATATTTGAAGAGATCGGGCAGGTTCGGCTTTGACTCTGCTTGAGCGGCAGCCACAAGGCGTTGAAACAACAGCTGTGGATCAACTTGGGGGCCAGTACACACAAGAGACGCTTTGGTGTTCATTGTCACAATTTGGTCTTTCTCCTGGAACGAAAAATCTTTGACTTTCACATTTCTCATTTTATTTAGAATGGCTCCTCCCACCTTTCTGGCCTTGTCAGCATTTACTTGCTTGTCCGCAATGGCACCAGTGCTGATGCTTCTTAGCGATTCATCACAGGAAAACGGATTTCTTGGAATGATGAAGCTAAGGAGTGATCGCATGTCTTTGTCATCTTTCTTTTGCCGTGGTTCAGAGCTTTCAACGTGTTAGTCGCTTGTTGTATACCTGTTTCCAGTAACTTCCTGCATCGCCTCGTTGACGTCAGCACATGCAGGCATCGACAACAGCCAAAGTGTGCGCTGACTTTCCCCCATGCTTCTTCTGTGTGTCAACCCACCTGCTGTTTTCATGCTCCTCATTAATATCTGTTCTATCACCAAGTCCTGAGAAAGGCCTCCCAGAAGCGGTCTGTTCGACGAAGCGCATGGTAGCCTTTTTGAAAGGCTTTGAACACATCTGGCTGATGATGACAAAGAGACTGCAATGTTCTTCAGCACGTCTGTGCTTCTCCACGCTTGTTCCACAAAGGATACAGTTGTTTCTGTAATCAAATTTGCTTTTAGTAGATCTAAGTCCTGGCGTTGAATTTGGTTGGGAGTAAGCATATTTGGCACGAGCAATGTAGTTAGGATTTATATGATCTGAGCGACATTTCTTGTGAAGGACCTGACCGATGTAGAAGCACAAGCTGCTGATGCCTCTTTCACGGCTTGCTTTCTGCAGACCAGCCAGGCCTCTTGGTGTTGATACAGTTGAACACTGTTTGCTGGCGTCAGTTTGAGAACCATTGCACAGAGCGCAAAGGTCACTTTTGTCTGGCTGCGCTGCAACTGAAAACAAGAAAAAAACTCAGCAGTTTCCTCTTTACAATTAATCAATCAATCAATCCATCAATCAGTCATTCAGTCAGCCAGCTAGTGAGTGAGTGATTTAGTCCAGTCAGTCAAGTCAGTCAATCAGTCAGTCAGTCAAATCAGTCTGTCTGTCTGTTTGTATGTATGTATGTCAGTTAGTCAGTCAGTCAGTTTGTTTGTTGGGGAATACCCCCGCTATCCACTTCTCTGTCTCTCTCACTCTCCCTTTGTATGTGTCTGTTTATATACATAAGGCCTTAAAAATCTTAAATCACCTTAAAAAAAAAAAAAAAAAAGCTCATAACCCCCTTTGGCGAAGGTGAGAGAGAGAGAAGAGGGGAGAGAGAGAGAGAGAGAGAGAGAGCTTTAGTGTGTGTTCCAAATCCAAGGGACATAACTAGCCTTTAGAAAATATCTTATCAACTATAAAATTATGTTCTTGTACATGAGGCAAGGATAGTGCCTTTTTATTAAAAAGAAAAAAAAAGAATTAGTTAGGCTTATATCCTTTTATCTTTATTTTATTTAATACTGCTATTTTTTATTTTTAAAAAAAGTTTGTAGCTTTAATAATAATAATTAATAAATAGATTAAAAATAAAAAAAATGTATCCAAACAGCTTGTCAGTTTAACTCCAAAATTTAATCGATTAGTTGTAGACTTTCCCTGAACATTTCATTTAAATCGTTCGTGAACTTTTTGATGATCGCATACACACTTTAATTCATACACACACACTCATAGATCTACATGGAAACAGTAACGGAGGATGCGGTTTTGTCTGATTTACTTCCTTGGCAGGGATAAAAAATATAGATCTAATGCCAACACTCATATAACTAATGTGCTCTACATCAAGAAATAAAATAAAATCAGAAAAAAAGGGATGGGAAGGGGGATGGGGGTGAGTGAGGGATGGGGGTGAGGAAGCATGCATAAATTTACCTATACTTTTGCTCTCATGGATCGAGAATAGAAGTTGTGAAGAAGCATATTCATGTTTGAAATTCAAACTAACAGACAGCAAGAATTAAGGCCTTATGTTTATGCATTTCAATACTCATAGATCTATGCTGCTCTGGTTTCATTGACGTTTGGAAAATTTACTCGCTCAGGTTTGAACCCCACCCCCACCCAACCCAACCCCACCCTCAGCTCTGAATTTTACAGATCAGAAACAATAATGCAGCATCATAGCATGGCTATATATATGGTCGTTAATGCTATCAAAAATATTTCTCTGCATGTGCAAGTGAAAATCATGTTCAAATTAGCCATCATTTTCTGTTCAACACTGGAACATAGGCAGTGAAATACTGAAAGATGAAATCTAGATCTAGCCTGAACCACGCAAGAAAATAATGAGAGACAGACTTGAACAACGTTTTTTTTCCCCTTAAAATATCAATAAAAATGCTAAATTTCTTACAGAAATGTCTTCTTCACTAGGCGCAGCCATCTTGAAAATGAAGCCCAGAACAGTTGAATCTTTCCGCGAGCCGCGTCACGCACCGTGAAATTATGAATGAGCGATTAAAATAATGTTCGCAACAATCTTGATTTTTGCTAAATTTTCCGATTGCCGACAGATCCTAATCTCCTCGGTTTTTTTATATGCATTCTTTACTTCACATGATAAATCAGAGAAACCTACTATTGCAGTTTCCCCTTTGATTTAGCTGGCTATTAGTAAAGCTGCTGTAAAACTATCATCAGGGGAGACGATCTGGAGGGCTTGTGTGTTTAATAAAACAAGAATTTGTTCCCTTGATATCTTGTGTAGAAGTTGATTCTTCTAACGTGTGTGTCTTTTTGATCGAAAGATCGCTTTTTGGGACTTTGAAAAATATTGCTTAGGTTTGTGCATATTATTATTCAGTCTTGAAAGTTCTCCCTTCTATAATTTTTTTTTTATGTGATAATGGTATTTCTATGTTAGAAGATCGGCTGATTGCTTGTGTTCACTTACGACACTGACTTGGAAATCTGAACAGCAGGACGGCAACATTTTCTCCTGACGTGTCTACTGATGTTTTCGACTCCTGTTTGCAAACAAAATGTAAATGGCTGTGATGTGGGGCTGTTGTTATGGCCGGTGTGGCCGATTCACTTCATGGTGAAGTGGTTGGAGTCTTGTAGATCGCTTCACAGGGACGGTGTTGTTTCACTTTCTATACATACAACAGGATAACCAACTTTTCCAGATTCATCCAAACCTAAGTGAGTTCCTCTCAGCTACCTCTGGTGGTCGCAGAGAAGAAACAGTCTTATGCCGGCTGCACGCTGGCCATTCGTTTTTAACTCATCCATACCTTTTAAAGAGTGAAGAAGCTTCGTGGTGCATTCAATGTCATGTGCCACTCACAATGAAACATTCTTTTTTGAGCGTTTTTGTTGTTCAGAGATGTTCCACCTGATGTGATCTTTGAATTTCTGAAAGAGATTAACATTTTTTTTTTTATAATCTGGTGTAAGATTTTACGGAAGAAAGATTTTTAGCAAAGGTTCCGTTGTGTTTTTAGAAGGTGTATTTTAAAGAGAGAGGGGGGGGGGGGGGGGGGGTGTGGTGGGGTGTGTTGTTGTTTTTTATGACTTGTGAGTTGACTTGAAGGCAGTGACAGCCTATATATGGCCCTTTGCAGTCGGCTGGATTTTGGATCGTTCAAATAACACAGTAGTAAAGCTTTACAATCAGTATGTTCCCTTGGGGATCGACAATGAAGACGCGAAAATGTACTGTGTGTATGTCACTTCTATTACTTGATATAAACGTCAGTACAGCTGTATTCCAGGCTTTACATTCATATCTTTAGAAGCTACAACTTCTTGAGAAAACTTAGTTGTAATATATTTCAAAAGAAAAAAAAGACGAATACAAGACTGGAAGATAATCACCTTTCTGGTTATATATATATATATATATATATATATATATATTATAATTAATATATATTGAATTATAAACAAAGCTTGCTCTTATGTCTTAGATTGAAGAAATAGGGGGAGATAAGCATTCATATCTGCAGTGGTAGATAATTCTGCCTAACTAACAGTATGTGCTTGAGTGGGTGAATGGGGAAAAAATAAAATAATGCTTCTCAAAATGAGCCTTCAGCAAGCTTATAGTCTCCAAGGGGGGACATTTTCTCATTTTGAGAAGCATTTATTTTATTTTTTCCCCATTCACCCACTCAAGCACATACTGTTAGTTAGGCAGAATTATCTACCACTGCAGATATGAATGCTTATCTCCCCCTATTTCTTCAATCAAAGACATAAGAGCAAGCTTTGTTTATAATTCAATATTTCTTGCAGTCACTGCAACACCAAACTGCTCTGTAAGTTGCTGGAATGGCGCTCGGTATTTATCCAATTGGAATTTATATATGTTTATTGGTTAAATATATATATTATTGATTATAATATAATAGTAAATATTTCTGCAAAAAGGCTCAAGCACTGTTTAACGTGTTAGAGTTATATGGAGATAATTCACAATAGGGGGTGGGGTGGGGGGGAGTGTGTTTGTGTATAGCATCTTTACTTGTCCACAAGTCTTTCAATCTCAGTATCTCACTTAAACCTCTAAATGCATAAATCTATATTCTTTTTATTGTTCTTTATATTTAGATGTGTTCTTTACAATTAACCACAGTCGACAGGAGCCCTTCGTCCTGATTGGATACTTCCATGCCCTTTGTTGCTTTTGGAGAACTTCAGTGGCCGCTCTCCTCTGTGGGGTGTTACACATACTGCACCCCAAGGTTTTCGCCAGTCCTTAACTGTAAGTAGTTTGCTAACAACGATCTGAGTGAAATGGAACATTGTGCACGTCAAGTTCACACTCTCCTCTTTTCTTACACACACACACACACACACACACACACACACACACACACACACACACGGAGAAAGACAGAGACCTACATACACATGCAGAGAGAGAGAGAGAGACATGTGCATACGCAGAGAGGGAGAGAGAAATTAATAAATTGTTTATAAAAGAAAAAGAAACACAGCAATCTGACTGTCTCAAAAGTTAGATACGAGTATATCACCAGAACAGGAAGGGAGGACTGGTTTTGTTTGTTTGTTTGTTCGTTCGGTTTTATTCAGCATAGTCAATTTACTGAACAAACACTGCGGTAGTGGTTGGTTTCGTCATGGCGAGGTAGCGCCGATCTTCGGAAATTGTAGCACTGTTTGTCGGCAAAAGGGCTCTGTATCTGATTCCCTGACGTTGATGTAAATTGACGCCAGTGCGCAGAAGACATTTAATGTCCTGCCTCTCGTCGTCGAAGTAGAGCCAACGGTATTTGGAAAGCCACACATCCCGAAACTGTGAGTGACTTTCTCAGTATGAATCAAATTTCATGACTGCCTTTTTCCTGTCAATATGGATGGGCAGTCCGACCCGAAAGTGGAGAAGACATCGTCAGTGTCGCCCCTTTTGACAAAGCACAGAAGAAGCCATATCCATTTACACTGCTGCACTTTCAGACTTAGTCCTGGCACTTCAGAAGGTCTCTAAATCAAAACATACAGACTTCCTCATGCTGTCTGACTCCCTTCCTCATGCTGTCTGACTCCCTTCCTCATGCTCTCTGACTCCCTTCCTCATTCTCTCTGACTCCCTTCCTCATGCTGTCTGACTCCCTTCCTCATGCTGTCTGAATCCCTTCCTCATGCTCTCTGACTCCCTTCCTCATGCTGTCTGACGCCTTTCCTCATTCTCTCTGACTCCCTTCATCATGCTCTCTGACTCCCTTCCTCATGCTGTCTGACTCCCTTCCTCATGCTGTCTGACTCCCTTCCTCATGCTCTCTGACTCCCTTCCTCATGCTCTCTGACTCCCTTCCTCATGCTGTCTGACTCCCTTCCTCATGCTGTCTGACTCCCTTCCTCATTCTCTCTGACTCCCTTCCTCATGCTGTCTGACTCCCTTCCTCATGCTGTCTGACTCCCTTCCTCATGCTCTCTGACTCCCTTCCTCATGCTGTCTGACTCCCTTCCTCATGCTCTCTGACTCCCTTCCTCATTCTCTCTGACTCCCTTCCTCATGCTGTCTGACTCCCTTCCTCATGCTGTCTGACTCCCTTCCTCATGCTGTCTGACTCCCTTTCTCATGCTCTCTGACTCCCTTCCTCATGCTGTCTGTCTCCCTTCCTCATGCTGTCTGACTCCCTTCCTCATTCTCTCTGACTCCCTTCCTCATGCTCTCTGACTCCCTTCCTCATGTTCTTTGACTCCCTTCCTCATGCTGTCTGACTCCCTTCCTCATGCTGTCTGACTCCCTTCCTCATGCTGTCTGACACACTTTCTGCTTTGGAAACCACTGTTTGCCGTAACCTCAAACGCCTCAACTGCTGAGACTCATGGAACCGTACACCTCACTGAAATCTGATGGTTATATACAGCTTTTGCTTGGGTTCCTGGTCATGTTGACATTCGAAGCAATGAAGTGATTGATCAACATGCCAGAAAGGCCACAAATAAAGGGTTAAACAGAATATCTGTCTCTCACACCGATCTAAAGCCTAGGCCAGTGTCAAAGACCTCTGGCAGGAGCAATGGAATTTACAGACGGATAACAGTTCTTTCCAAATCCGCCCAACTCTTAGTTTTTGCCATGAGCCACTCGTAGCTGTAAAGAAGAACAGCTTTGAGCCATTTACACACAAGCGACTCCTACACCCAAACGTATCTTTTAAAAGGTGAAGAAGCTCCTTGGTGCATTCGATGTAATGTACCATTCACAATAAAACATGTTCTTATAGAGTTTTGGGACTTGCATGATCTCAGACATAATACTTTACAGCAGGTTCCATGAAAATCCTGTTCAGAGATGTTCCTACCGAATGTGAGTTTTTGAAAGAGATGAACATATTTCATCTGATATAACGTTTTAAGGAAGAAGTATTTTAACGACATTCTGGCTTTCTGTTTTAAAGAGTTGTTAGTGTATGTGTTTATTAATCTAATGTGAGAGTTGACATCAGTGAGGTGATAGCCCTGATATGGACCTTTGAGGTCGGCTGGGCGATGAGCTGCATGCATTGAACTAGGAGTGAGCTCAGATGATGAATAGTCCTGTATATACTTCTGTACAAAAGTTCTTTGGCGTCAGTGCGCGTAGGCTGAAGATCTGTTGTGTCCGGAGCACTGTGACATTGACAGGCCAAGTTCTATGTAGAAGAAAGAAACCCAAGCCACTGGAAAATTTCTGATTCATCCTGGCGTAAGCAAATTGTCATTCATGCAAGCTTGGTTGATAAAAGGGTGATCTCTCGCGCTATGGTTCAAACCTTACAAAATGCCTTTCACTGCCTGTTTTTTTTTTTTTTTTTTTTTTTTTTTTTTTACTCACACTCTTTAACTTTTAAAGTGTGAGGAGGCTCCATGGTGCATACCATGTGATAAGCCACTCACTGTAATACATGTTCATTACAGTGTGAAATGTACATGACGAACGATTTAAACGCTTTACAGCAGACTCTCATGAAGAACGTGGTCAGGGACGTTCTGCCATATGTAATTATTTTTGGGGTTTCTAAAAACAGATAAATGCTTTTGATTTGATCTAAACATTGTGGCTAAATAGATCCCAGTTTGAGGTGTATTAAGCATATTTTAAAAGGAAATAATTTGTAAGGACTTTTTTAAAAGACATGCTGGAACCAGTTTTGACGATGTGACAGTAACAGTCCTGTATGGTTCCTGTTTTGTTTTTCTTTTTTCTTTTTTTTTTGATGATGACTTGTAAGTTGACTCCAACGTGGTGACAGCCCTGATATGGCGCTTTGCGGTCGGCTGGGTCATAAGCATTACCTTACCTCACCGTACGGCTCCCAGTTTTCATCTCCACGGCGGGACATTGACATAAACAGTGGACAGCGTTTTCCATCCAGGAGACGACCAGTCCAGGATGACAGAACAATGATTCTGGGCCAGGATCTTTGGCTGAGGGAACAACTCCGAGCAGACAGGACAGCAGAGGACATCCTGTTCCTCTTTTAACTGTGACGTCTGGTCATTAGTCTACACTTTGTTTCATTTGTTCAATGGTCGTTTTCTGTTTCATCCTACGCTTTTCCATCCCTGAGACCGACCAGTCAAGGATGACATAACAATGATTCTGGGCCTGGTCTTTGGCTAAGGAAACAACTCGGAACAGACAGGACAGCAGAGAACATCCTGTTCCTCTTTTAACTGTGAAGACTGGTGCTCAGTCTGCACTTTTGTTTCATTGGTTCAATGGTCATTTTCTGTTTAATCCTGTCGCGTCTGTTGGTGAACCGAATACTAGTCACCTCAATATTACCTAATTTAGTTGTTCGGATTAAACATATCAACTGGTCATCAGCAGGTTTCACATCATTGAAAATGAGAGTTTTCATATCCCCGAGTTTAATTTTTGCTTTCCATACCCCAAACAAACATTTGTGGAGGTTTTCACATGCAAAGGGTTCTGTCGTTTAAAAAGAAAAAAAAAGCGATATATATGATGATAAACAAAGTCACCAACCTGCCCACTCAGTTCAAATTCTATAAGTCCATCTTTCGCCTTTTTATGCTTCTTCAGGACTCCTCTACAATTCAACAGCTCCATTAAAGCAACAACAAAAATTAACGCAAAAATATACAAACACACACCCCACCAAAACATCCAAACTCCACACAAACACACCACACACACACACAATCGCGCGCGCGCACGCGCGCGCATGCACTCTTACATACACACACACACACACACACACACATGAAAGGAAAGAGAAAAAAAAAAGAGAGGGAAGGAAAGAGAGAGGGGGAGGGGGAAAAGGAGAAGAAAAATAGAGAGGAAGGGGGTAAGAAAAAGGAAAGGGGGGGGGGGGGGGGTACAGAGGAAAGAATATGAAAGAAATAAAGGTAGACAGGGAGCAGGGGAGGGGGAAGACAGAAATCGTCGGTGGACACGAAGGACAGGGAACGTAGAGGGATCACAGGAGGAAGAATGAAAAGAGAAAAATAGTGCATAAACATTCTATCTTATCAGCCTTCCACCTTTGATAATGGAATTATCTAGTCTAAATGTCCGCTCAAGAATGAACGACAGAAGAAGGGGAACAGACGGGCAAAGGCCATGGGACCCTACACGTACTGAAGATAAGATCAAACACGAGAAAAGTAAGGAGCCAAAAAAATACGTAAAGAAGAGAGCGTGCAACACCAAACTGTCGGTGTGCTTACTCTCATTTACTTTGGCTCTCAGCAAGGTGTCCACTAAACTTGTCTGATTTGATGGTCTAATTTACATAGGCACCATATCCATTCTTGCAATGCACAATATAAACAAGTGTATTTGATTATTCCTTATGCTACGTTTACACGGAATGCAACTAACGTGCAACCACTGGGTTTTACCAGTTGCACGAGGAGCCGTGCAACCGCAAAGTTGTGTGGAGTTGCATTCGTGTAAAAGGAAACGTGCAACCGTTAGGCTCCTCCCCTGTTCCCGCCGTTTCTTGAGGCTCGCGCTGCATGTGTCAGCCGCTGGCTGAGTGTTTGGTTGTAGTTTGGTTGCACATATTACATGCAACCGCTGCTGCAACTACGCGTAGTCGCGTGTAGGTTGCACGGAGGTTGTACATAGAAGTCCGCAACCGTCTGTTGGTGTGCCTTTCTCCATTTAAGGTGGGGGTATCCAGGGGTTTTCTGGGGTTTCCTGGGGGTCTCCAGGTATCCCATTGGGTGTCGTGTGGTATTGTAACCGTGCAATCTGCGGCAACTGGGGTGTTGAGACTCCCTGAAGGTATGAAAGCACTCTGTTTGAGGGAGCCTCTTCATCCCATCTTGATTCTTCACCATGGATCCTGCTCTACCTATTCTGATTGCGAGATTTCATCATGATCTGCATCACCACCACCGTCACTGTGCCGATGGACAGGAAGGAGGCGACGCAGGAGAACCATGTGGGTTCGAAACTGGCTCACTGAGGAGAGGAGGAGGGAGATGGGCCACTTCTACACCCTGCTGGACATGACCATGCAAGATCTCGACCAAAGGATGTTCAGGAACTACACAAGGGTGACACAAGAGATCTTCATGGAAATCCTGGACAAGATACGTGCCACAATTACCAAGCAGGACACCAATATGCGAAATGCCATCGAGCCTGGCCTGAAGCTGGCGGTCACCCTGAGGTACCTGGCCACTGGAGACAGCTACTGCTCCTTGTCCTACGCTTTCCGGGTTGGAGTATCCACTATTTGCAAATTCGTGCCTCAGGTGTGCAACGCCATCACGGACGCCTACCACTTGGAAGCCTTCCCCGATGAGTGGAGCGAAGATGGCTGGAAGGCCATTGCTGACAAGTTCTACACCCGCTAGAACATGCCCCACACAATGGGTGCATTGGATGGCAAACATGTCGCAATCAAAAAACCCAACAAAACGGGGACTCTGTACCACAACTACAAGGGTTTTTTTCTCCATCCCCATCCTGGCGCTCGTGGACGCAGACTACAAGTTCCTGTGGGTTGAGGTTGGTGGACAAGGGCACATGTCAGATGCCCAAATCTTCCTTGAGACTACGCTGCGAGAGGAATTAGAGGACGGTACCATCAACAGGCCAGCTCCATGCCCTCTCACAGATGATCCTGAGGACACCACCCCTGTACCCTTCTTCATTGTCAGTGACGATGCCTTTGCATTGAAGGATTACTGCATGAAGCCCTACTCCAGGCACAGCATGGCAACTCGGGAGCTGATCTTCAACTACAGGCTGTCACGGGCAAGAAGGGTGGTGGAGAATGCCTTTGGGCTGTTGGCTCAACGCTTCAGAGTGTTGCTGCGTACCTGTGAACTGAAGCCAGAGAATGTGAGGGAAGTCATCAAGTGGTGCATCATACTCCACAACGTCTTGTTGCAGCGTTTGCCACTACCTCAGGATGCAGTCAACAGGGAAGATGCTCAGAAGGACTTGCACCCTGGTGCCTGGAGAGAGCAGCTCATCTGGGAGGACCTACCTCAGCCACAAGCAGCTCGTGCCAACACTGCTGGGAAGCGAGTCAGGGAGACTCTGGCTGACTACTTTGGGAGTCCTGCAGGGATTGTCCCGTGGCAGTGGGAGAAAGCCAATGTCTGCCAGCCAGCCCGTGCTGCGAACCCTGACCCTGCTGCTGCTGCTCCACCTGGACCTGATGGGCCTCCTGCTCAGTCTCCACCCTCCTCTCCCTCCTCTCCAGAGTGAGATGCCTCTGGGTACCACCTCAGATCATTGGCCCTTTTCAGGGCCTACACATTTCCCAAGAGTTTTAGGTTGTTTCATGCTATTGCTGCATTCAGTCCTTGTCAGGGATACAATTCTTGTTATGTTGTGTCTACTCTCCCCACATGCATAAACCCAAACACTCCCCCATCTCCTATTAGTGCATTTGCTGTATGCTCAATTTTATCTGTGTATGTGCTCGTGCACAGTAGCATGCCCACATATGTTTAGTTTCCACAATCACGATTTTCATAGTCTAAACAATTGGAAAGATTAGCAGAAACCACATCATTTTTTAAGAAACCGAAAACACAATCTTTTGTGTTGTTTTAATCTTTCATTTGTATATGATATTCACACACATGAAACAATACACAAGGCAAACAAACATGAAGTGTTTCTGTTTTGGAAGGCCTTTGGAGCCAGGGGACAGGGCCAGTGTTCGAAAGGCACCTAGGCAATGTAGTCAGTCGGGTCAAAGGTCATGCCCATATCCTCTGCTGTCAGTGAGCAGATAGTGGTGGTGGACGTGGCTTGTGGGGGGACCCTCCTAGGTGTGCTGGTCTTCCTGGGTGAGATCCGTGGCATGGGGTACGAAATCGGACTGCTGAGGTTTCGCTGGTAATAAGCCTCAAGCCCATCATCTCCTGCTGTCCACGGACCTGCCACTGGCTGAGGGGTGGCATGAGAAGCCACATTGCTGGGAGCCCCTAATCCACCTCCAGACACTCCAACCGCAGGTGGATATGCTGCTGTAGAGACGTGGCGATTTTGGTCGGTTGGTTTGGGACCAACCATCGCAAGATGTCTGCTCACCAAATCCCACACATCATTCTGCAGCCGCAACATCTGGTTGGAGTCGAAGTGGTCAACCCTCCACTGAATGTTGCTCCAGAATTGTGCCTGGGGGCTGGACAACCGCTCAATCATATTGTCCAGCTGGGTGCACAGATGACCGCAGCAGTTCGACACAGAGGCAGCATCAGCAGCTCTTAAGGAGGAACCCACAGGACGGACTGAGGGAGCAGTAGGTGCTTGGGGTGTGGCAGAGGCTGCATTCTGACATGGCAGCTTCCGACTTGGGCCTGGCTGGTCAGGGTCGACGTCTGCCTCAGTCTCGATGGGGTCTACAGCAGCACAGCTTCTCTTCCTTGGGCCCATGGAATCCGAGGAAAGTGACGATATGTACGGAGTCATAAACGCCATATGGTCCCAGACCCATTGGAGCGAACGCGGAAGATTGGCACTGCCAGACCCACTCTTGGACTTTGCCTTCTTCGCTCTTGCAAGCATGGTCCGCATCGATCGATACCAGCCGATGAATGCAGCTGCTTCCACTCCCAGTCTGTCTGCCAACTCCTTCCAATCCTTGTTGCGTTTTGATTGGTCCTTGAAGTCCTTGTGACGCTTGTTGTAGAGGTAGGGTCTCTCCTTCAAAAACTCCAACACCTCTTCCTTCTGGGCCTCCGTGAGTCCGGACTGCTTAGTCTTCTTGCGTCCCTTGCCTCGCCCGCCAGCACTCTTCTGGGATGGGGTGGATTGGGCCGCCTCCTGAATGTGTTCCTCTTGCTCTCGTGCAGCCATGGACACGTCAGTAGTAGCAGTATCTGAGTCGGAGCTTGACATCTTGACTTGAAAAAGCAGAATGTCGACAGTCGTGGATTCGTGTAGCAGCCAGGAAAGAAAGAAAAATATCACTCAAACCGCCAGCTGATATAGCATTCGCACGACAACCAAAGTAGTTGCACACGGCACTATGCAACGTCAGACAACCCCAGGCAATCGGTTGTGTGTAGTCGCGCGCAGTTGTACACAGGAGGTGCAACCGAACTGCGTGCGTGTGACCCTTGTCTGCCACGCGTGTCACGGAGGCACGCGTGGCGCGAAACTACTTCCTGCCTACAACCCCACCCAACTGCAGGCAACTCGTGTAAAAGTGTTCCCAACTCCACAAAACCGTTTGGGGCCGTGCAACTGATGCAACTACGAAAACATTATCGCTCTAGCACAATATTATTTTCGGCAGTGCAACTACACGTACAACTAAAAATGGGATTTTTCCGAAAAAATTAAAACTCCAGACAACCTCAAACAACCGATTGCCTGGAGTCATTGGGGTTGTGAATAGGTTGCATGGTAGTGCAACCATTAGTTGCACGCTAGTTGCACGTCGTGTAAATGGAGCATAAAGAGGAAACCTCCAGCCACCCCGCCAAATTTGCCCGAGTTTCTGGAAACGATTTCGAGTTACAACAGGAACACAATAGTGACGTTTTGGAACTGAGAGAAGATAGGGAATTGGAAGGTTTGGAGGAAAAAGAGGCACGGCTTTTAGCGTCTCGGAATAAGAAAAAAAAGCTGATCTGTCGGAGACAAATTTAACCTTTCTGAAAGAGATAGCCACTGAAATGAGCAGTACGGACGAGTGAAGAAGTGAGAGGAACTGGCAGAATTTGTTTATGGCCGGTTCACGAACAAACTACGCCCAGATCTGCAGAAGAATAAATTTAAAGTCTGTAACAGACCGGCAAATTGTCAGAAATTGATCGTCCCGACGGTAAATCACGAAATATGGTCGAAATTACTGTCTGAGGCCATCAAATGCGACATGAAAATGCAGCTGTTGAATATCAAGGAGCTGTTGTCAAGGCGGTGACTGCGTGCGTGCGTGCTGCAAAGGGATTACTTGATAGCGGCTTGCCCAATTTAGTCGAAGTCAAATCTGAAGTCATGAAGCATTGCGCCATTGTGGAGGCTGTCTTGGCAGGATCCATAAGTTGAAGCAATTGATGCTTTTCCCATCTCTTGGGAGCATTTACAGTGGTATGCATTTCCGACTTTCAGCATCATCGGACGGATGCCACACAACCGAGGTTCGCTGTTCTTCAATATCATCTCTGCTGTCCCCCCCCCCCCCCCCCCCCCCCCCCCCCCCCAGTAGAACTCGGGTGCAGACGCTGATGTCTTCACCTACCTAGCGACCTCAGAGCAGTTCACCATCTCATTCAGAAACGTCGGCTAAACCTGCTTGTCTGCAAGATCTCTGCAAAAATTTCTTAACTTCTGTTTCATTAAAACATTCGGTTGCCCTAATCATGGATTCATGGAGACCCAGCACCCCCATAAGGCCTACAACACCACCTACAACACCTATATTAATAAATGGCAGAAATTTGTAAGCATAAATAAAATCATTACTTGTACTCATGTGCATGTGGCAATTTTTTTTTGGCAGAACTGAATGCTGCAGGCGCTAGTTATAGTACAGTAAACCTAGCTAGGAGTGCTGTTTCAGCATACCTTTGTCCTGATAACGCTTCATGGTTACTTTCATCCATAGACATATGTCATCAGCAAATTGTGCTAACTCTACGTTTTTGGATAAGCCTTTCGGTAGATCTGCCATTAGAATATTGAATAACATTGGAGATATTACTGATCCCTGTGGCAGGCCCATTTGCAAAGATCTTGGATTTGAATAAGCATGTTCTATTCTCGTTTGAATGCATCTTTTCTCTAAAAACTCTGGAACATAATTGTACATATAAGGTGAACCCTCACTGTCCAACCGCACGCTGAAACTGTCTTTGAATTACTACATCAGACTGTTCTCGGAACCGGAAAACCCCGCCTATGACTGTGTCTTTGACCCTCAGTTCCAAAGGAAATTCGAAAACAACCCTAACTGTATTCCGCCGTTTGGTCTTCGTATGCAGCCTCACGCGCAGAATGCAGGTCTAGACCTAGGAGTTGTATCTGATTTTTCCAAGTTTCCAGATCAACCTCCATGGACCTTTTTCACACCAGAGATTCGTTTTGATCTTGCAGCTTTTCGCAAAGAATGTACCAGCTCTCTGGCATACAAGGCGTTGTATGCTGACCTCTGTTCAAAATTCCCATCCTATCAGAAAATTTTCTCTGACGGTTCTAAGTCTGAAGATGGAGTGGCCTGTGCAGCCTATTGCCCTGGTGCTCCTTCTCAAATACTATTAGAACATATTCCTTCAGATGCTTCTGCCTACTCTGCTGAACTACTACATCTGGCTCTGGTTCTGGCACTGAGGATAATCTCACAATCTAAGAAGAGGGACTTCCTGGTTCTGTCAGATTCACTGTCAGCTTTGGAGGCCATAGCTGGCCGCAACCTTCAGCATCCAGAACTCTTACACTTCTTTGAACTTTTTACCAAGTTGAAAGTGGTGGGTTACAACATTATTTTGGCTTGGGTTCCTGGTCATGTTGGCATCGGAGGGAACGAAATGGTTGATCGTTTGGCCAAGAATGCCATAACAGAGAAATTGTCCAACATTTTATCCCCTGCTCAGATCTGAAACCCAAAATTAACGATTATGTCAGAGACCTCTGGCAGGAGGACTGGAATACACAGACGGATAACAAACTCTTTCTGATCCGTCGAAACCTTTAGGAGTTCCTCTCATTTTCATCTGGTGGTCGTAAACAAGAAACAGTTCTGTGCCGGCTGCACACCGGCCATTCGTATTTTACCCATTCATACCTTGTAAAGAGTGAAGAAGTTCCGTGGTGCATTCCATGTCATGTGCCACTCACAATGAAACATATTCTTTTAGAGTGTTGGGACTTGCACGATGTGAGACACAAACATATTACAGCAGATTCCATGAAAACCTTGTTCAGAGATGTTCCGCCTGACGCGATCTTTGAGTTCTTGAAAGAGATTAACATTTTTTTTATCGGATCTGAGGTTTTACAGTGGAAAGTTTTTTTTAACAAACATTTTTGATGGGTTTTTAGAAGATGCATTTTAAAGAATTGTGTGAATGAAAGACTTGTGAGTTGATTTTAACGTGGTGACAGCCCTGATATGGCCATTTGCGGTCGGGTGGGCTATAAGCAACATTATCTTATCTTATCCGCCACTTATTCCAGTTGATTTTAATGTGTACATGAGTCGTTTATGCCATACCCGTTCATATGCTTTTCTTACGTCAAAAAATGTTACCAGGACATTTTTTCGTCGTGCAAATTGTTGTTTAACTTGTGTTGTAGGTTTCACCAAATGATCAATTGTTGATCTACCTGTTTGAAAACCAGCTTGCTTTTTGGTATGATCTGTTGTTCATTACAAAAAAATGAAATAATCTGTTTAATATAATGCGTTCCATTAATTTACATGTATGAGATGTTAAAGCGATTGGACGATAACTGTTGATGTCCGTACAAGGCTTTCCATGTTTATGGATAGGAACAACGATAGAGTGTTTCTATAAATGGAGGGTATTTCCCCTTCTTTCCAGCACTTGTGGAAAACAGGTGGAGAAAACAAATGACGTTGGCTGGTAGATGACGTTAAATTTCGTTAGAAATACCATCTACTAGTCTACTGATGTTTTCTTTTCCCGTAACTTATAAAGACATTCATTGACTTCATGTAAAGTTATGGGGGCGTTTAGATAATGATTATTCATTCAATCATTGGCTTTGGGCTGCTGTATAACACATCTTTCTCCTCTTTTTCTCGATGCGATTTATCTTGTTCCGACAGACTGTTTATGGTACTGTTTTTTGTTTTTTAACAAATAAGGCTGCAAAAGCTTCAGTTTTATTCCAGTTTGAGGGAAAATTTGAATATTTTACTTTGATGGGGCATTGTGGTAGTTTAAACCCGTTTTTCATTGTTTTTAACTTTTCCCAGAACTTTTGTACGTCTTTGTAGTTTGATATTTCATTTGTGCAGAAGGAAGACCAATATGGACGCTTTGCTTTAGCTATTGATAAAATAGTATTATTCTATTTAGTCAGTTTTTCGTTTTTTTCTTCTCAAGGGGAGTTTCAGCGCATTTTTTACGTTTGCATTCTTTTAGTTTGATCTTTTTCTCGTTTTTTTTTTGCCTCCTCGCAAGTCTCATTCCACCAGACATTACCTAAATCTTTTTTTTGGGATTTAACAGGTTTTGTCGTTGGAATTGACTGGCTGGCAGCAGATAAAAACGCATTTTGAAACAAATTGTACAGTGTATCAATGTCTTCAGAGTTAACGTCATTTAAATCAGCCTGAAATGTTCTTAATAAATCTGAAAATTTATCCCAGATGGCAAATTTATAATTGTATTTGAGAATTTTTTCCTGTGTGAGATCAGTTAGTTCAGGTCTCTCTGTTTTAAAGTTAATTGTTATTGGTATATGGTCACTATTTAATGTGTCGTCAAGGGTGTTCCAGTCATACAACATTGCTAGATCAGGGGAAGCTAACGTTAGATCAATAGCGCTAGCCTTGTGTTTGGGATTATCGGGAATGCGTGTAATTCTACCATCATTTAAAAGACGGGGTGAGTCCATTAAGTTCTCAACGAATCGATTGCTGCTCACTAGTTGACAGTCTTTTTCCCAAAACGGGGAATGAGCGTTAAAGTCTCCAGTAATGGGTTATCTTGATCTGTTTGTAATGTTCGAAGCCATTTCGTATTTATGTCATTTGGCCCTTGTGGTAAGTAGACTGACCCTACCGTTAGTGTTTTAGAACTGACCTGAACTTTAATTGCACAGGAATGTGAGCCGGGAATATCTGGTGGAATTGGACTAGGGCATGAAATATATTTCACGCCAACGTGAATGTAAATGGCTACATTTAATCTCTCAGTAGTATCTGCCTTTGGATGCTTGGAGGGTAGTAAGTTATTAAATTTGGGCAACTTATCCCTTCTCACATTTAGTGATTGTAAGGCCAATACATCATATTTTTCACATGCAAGGTGCTGTACAGCTGGTAAAGATAGACCGACAGTTCCACTGAATAAAGTTTTTGTCCATTGTCTGAGTCCTCTCAAAATCAAGTAAAACTAATAAAATAATATAAGTGAAACGGCAACAGTTGATACAACAGTACACTATTTTAACCGTGTATGCGTGATAAGTGTGTGAATGAATAGGAAAAGAGGGGAAAAGTTACGCAAGTAAAGACACAATGATACTTGGTTAGTGTGGCGGTGAAAAATAAGGGCACAAGTGGTGATTGAAATGCTAAATAAGAAGTCAATTAAGAAGTTTGAAGCTGGAGTTTTCCAAAGTCCTTTCACAGGTGTTTTCTTTCTTTACCAGTCACATAACACGCCATACATGTTCACCCAAGGCCCCAGGTCAAACCGCGGGTCATCCGGGAAGGGGTGGAAGGACCTGGCAGGCCTAGAGGGAAATCGGCTGCGTCGTGCTTTCCTTGTGAATTGTGTCGGGGACATTAGCAAAGATTATCCTGGTATGAAGTTAATTATTAGCAAAATGGCACCAGTGAAAGACTCGGCTTAATGTCAAGGGAGAGCTATTCAATGCCTTCTTGACGTCTGAACTAAATGATGACAAGAAGGTGTCTTTCATCAGCCACTCCAACCTCCCAGTCAACCTTTGGTACCTACATGACGGTCTCCAACCTCCCAGTCAACCCTTGGTACCTACATGACGGTCTCCAACCAACCAACAGAGGGGCCAGCGTTCTTGCCGGAACATCGGGCGGCGTACATGGTGAGCGAGCGCTCGTGCACACACACACACACACACACACACACACACACACACACACACACAAACTGCTGGTGAAGAAAATATAGCTTGTCTCTCAGCATGCATGTGCATGAAATCACGCGTTTCACACCACTGCAATTTTCACAAAGCAGTGTAATATTTCCGAGTGTCGATGTTGATCGAGTCATTCCATCGGAGTATCAGATGGACGTATGTAATGACGAAAAAGAATTTTGACTGCCGATCTTCTGTAAACAATGCAAACTATCTCTGAAGATGCTCAGAAGATTTTAAAAACAAACAAACAAACAGAACTCTACAACGTTTCGGTCATAGGACGTCTTCAGGACTTGTGACATAAAACGAAGGTCAAATAATTACGCATAGGCAATGACGTACACGGACGAACACGTCTGTAATGACGTTTATATGTTCGCGCGTCTAGTATTGTTTCTGCTATGAATGCATTCGTGACATCATGTGCTTATTATGTATGTGGCGGCGAACGAGACAGAGATGAAGGGGGGGGGGGGGGGGGGGAATAGAGGGGGAGGGGGGGGGGGGAACATACACATGCGTACTTCGCTCGAAAAATTAAGGCAGAAGAGAAAGCTGGAGGGACTGGTAATCCAAGTGCGATTGTAATTTCATGTTGATGTCACAATACTCCCCCTTAAAAAACCAGCAATGACCGAATTGTTTTTTAAGTAAACAAACAGCAGAATGCAAAAACCCAGAAATCACACATAAAAACAGGATCAGAAAACAGTGTTCACACAAGGAAACTCGTTTCTTAAGGGATCAACTGATTCTCACATGAACAGGAGAGAAGATCAGCGAAAATAATCGCTGAACCAGGAACTGGCTGGACTTCAAATGAGAACTCCTGCAACGACAACGTCCATAGCATAATTCTTGAAGTGTGACGTTCGCAGGTACATCAAGGGACGATGATTCGTCTGCAGGATAAACCTGACTCCCCAAAGGAAATTAACAAACTTCTGCACAGCCCAGACAATGGCTAAACATTCCCGCTTAATAGTACTGTACGCCTTCTCACGATCCAGCTTTTGACTAGCAAACACGACTGGGTGAAGAACATCATCACTCTCCTGAAGCAAGAAGCACCCAAACCAACAGAACTAGCATCAGTCCTGAGAACAAAAGGATTACCCAACCTAGGTAACAACAGCACACGTGCAGAAGACAAGATTCCCTGAATCGTTCTCAAAGCTTCAGCACACTCAGGAGACCAAGAAATAGACCTTCAAACACGACCAGCATGTTTGATCAAATCGGACAGTGGAGCAATCAAAGTAGCAAACCCAGGAACTTATCTCCTGTAAAGACTGAGCAACCCCAACAAGGACCTGACTTGCCTCCTGGCAGCAGGAGTGGATATCTTCAAAATCTTATTAGTCTTCTTCCCGTCAGGACATGACCAAGAAACTCAAGTGAACAGAAGCCTGCCTCGATCTTCGAAGGACAAGCTTTGAGGTTGAAAGACCTCGGACAAGAGAGCACACCCTTCACATGTCTAAGGTGAGCATCCCATGACACACTGTGCACAAGAATATCATCAAAGAAGTTGAGAGCAGAAAACTGAACTAATGCCAGCATATGCATCATAACTGCAAACGCTGCAGGAGCCAACACAAGTCCAAAAGGCATTCTGACAAACTGGAATAGACCTATATGTGTTGTAAAAGCCGTCTTCGGACTATCCTCGGGCTTGACCACAGTGTGCCATTACCCTGTTGCAAAGTCTATCTTTGTGAAAAACTGAGCATCAGCTAACCTTGCAAAATGACTCTCAACGTCAGGAACAGGTTCAGCATCAAAGACGGTAATCTTATTCAAAGACCTTAAATCAATGCAAAAACGAACACATACCATCTTTCTTCATGACCAACACAACTGGAGATGCATACAGACTATTCGATGGCTCAGTGATACCAAGATCCAACATAATAACCAGTCTCTCTGTCACGCCGAATGGTGTGACGGCTGTTCAGTTCACCTATCGCTCGACAACTTCACGTCCAACCGATCGCCCCCACTCTTCAAGACAGAAGCAAAATAAACAATTCACAATTTATTAACGAATGTGTGTGTGTGTGGACGTGTTGGATGATCGTTTTTGCGTTTGAAAGAAAGAAAATAAATGTGAAATAAATTAAATTTGAAGAAAAGTTTTTCCTTATCTGGCACGGGCACTATGGTGTTAATGTCCGGGAATAATAGACAGTCCTCGTCACGACTAGTGAAGTTATCTGCTCCTCCAGTTCTTCAGGTCCGGATCCTCATCATGAAGTACAGTAGCGTAGCGTAGATCTGATCGATCGGCTCACAATGCGTAACCTGCACAGGAGCCTTATATTGGAGTATTTCTTCACCGATGTTATAAATTGCCCGGCAGATCTATTGTAGTTATGTAAATTGTATGACAAGATCTAAGACAAACATGACAACACCGATGAATACAATCTAGTGTGTGGTGTCATGTTTGCAATGTCTACTGCGGGCACAATGATACAGTAAAGATGTAGATGGGATGTAACACTAAGTGATCGATGTCACCCGATCAACCTCAGGTGCACAGCATCCCATCTGAAAAGTTAAATTAACATATTATTTGCAATGCACGACTGAAACGCTTGTAATAAGTATAGGCTCAATCAATGTGTTTACTAAACATATTACGAGCAGGGACCCTGATAAACAGTGCGAGAATCTTCGCATATCAAGCTATACATAAATTCAGTGAATAAGTTATTCAACCAAAAATCATCTTTTCCATATTTCTAATCTAATAGCATAACACAATATCGGAGTGTGTAGCCACACTCACTCAAAGAATAGAAGATGCGACGAGCGCGGACCCAAGGCTCTCGCAACGCCAATGTCACCAGCTGGTCTCCCGGTCAGAACTGCACGGTCGTCGTTCCGGAGGCCGGTGCCGCAATGATGCAGTGCTGGGATCAGTCCAGGCTGACCGGAGCTCTCTTAGGTGGACACGCTGGTAGGGCGATGGTCCGCGGCTGCACCTAAAACGAAGGCGGGTCACAGAGGGAAGAAAACCGTTGACGGCAATGGATGACTAGATCGCTGCAAGTCCGGCTGACGAAGCCTTATTATGTACTGTTGGCAGGATCTATCGAAGTCTTGGTGTTCTCAACTGCACATTAGACCTCAAGAGAGTGTCTATAATGAATTTCATTCGTTCCAGGCTTGCTGTAAGGGCAAGGAGGGATGTCTGTTCTCAAAACGGCTCTCTGCTGTTGGCGATGTGTCCTCTCTTGACTCGTTCCACTTCAGTAACTGTCTTTTAGTTTCGTCATCGCATATGAATAATCGTATCTTGGGGATGCGATGAGAAAATAAAGTTACTTGACGATTTTGGACAAACACAGTATTTGACAGTTTCCGAAGGATGCTGGTTCACGGAATAACAACACACAACTTAAATGAAGAATAATATGTGAAATATTAAAACTGCTTCTGGCACAAAAACAAACAAACAAATGAAGAGCAGGTAGTCTTCCAAAGAAAATGACGTCACGGCCTGCGCTATGCACCGTGACGTAAAGAATTTGCGATGAAGTATGTTGAGTCTTGGAACAAGTTTGACGACAATCTAAAGTGTTAGGTGGAGAGCCTTACCATGTTACACACACACACTCTCTTCTCTCTCTCTCTCTCTCTCTCTCTCTCTCTCTCTCTCTCTCAACAACCTCTTTTGCAGAAAAAGAGATATCATAACACTTCTTTCTAACAGGGACATCTGTTGTAAGAGGGACCTCTAAGATTACGGATCTCTAAGAGTACATCACCTGAGAAAGAATCTGGTTTAGAAGTCAAAATGTCCTGGAAATCATCAACGACTGAACGCAACTCCCTGGAACTGCTGTCAGACAAAGCACAGTCAAACTGTGCAGAACGAACATCTTCATCTGGCACAGAAGACGCCATCAAAACAATTTAAGTGGGAATGGGTAGAGCGTCATCACAGTCCTGGATGACACCAACTGTACAAACCACTTCACGAACAACAGACTTTGGAGAGGGATCCTGTGTAATTACAGAAATACCAACTCCTGGAGAACACTCCAAAGAACCTTGTTCTTGCTCACAAGCCAAAGGTGCTATCTCTTACCAAGGCACTGGAGTACCCTGTGAAAGAACAACTGTAGATACAACAACACAAGTAAACGCAACAGCACGTTGAATATACTTTTTGAGCATATTCGCATGAAAGGTCCGTTCCTTGCCCTTGAGAAGAACTTTGTAATCTGGATGCAAGACTTTGACCACTGGGAACGGCCCTCACCAACTGGCGAACAGCTTGTTAGAGTCAGACGGTAACAAAATTAAGACTTCAGCATCGACTTGGAAACGACGTTCCCTGGCCTCCTTGTTGAAGTACCTTTTACCCTTCAAGGCAGAATCAGAATTCTCCATGGCTGACTTACATGAGTCAGCAATGACATTTTTTTTAGTTCAAATGGGTAAGAATAGAGAGGTTTGGCTTCAACATCCTGAACATCTGACTGAGTCCACGACTCCTGTAACCACAAACCTGCCGACCAAACAGCAATTGAAAGGGAGAGAAACCTGTACTCTTAGAGGGTAACTCCCTGCATGCAAACAACAGTGGAGGCAAATAACGATGCCACGCCTTCGGTTGAGTACAGACAATCTTTTTCAACATGGACTTCAAAGTCCCATGGAATCTCTCAACATGACCATTCACCTGCGGGTGATATGGCAAAATACGTATGCCCTTTGCGCCACACAAAGCATGATACTGTTTCATGACAACAGAATTGAACTGCGTACCCTGATCAGACAGAATCTCCTTGGAGAAATCCAAACGAGAAAAGATTCCAAATTATGCCTCTGCCACAGTAGCAATATCAATCATGGTCAAGATATAAGGATGACCTTGCTTCAGAGGAGACAGTGGACCAACAAGATCAACAGCCACACGATCAAACAGAATACTGATCAGTGGAACAGACACAAGGGGTACCGGGCAAACTCTACCCTTTGATACAGTCTTCTGACACACTTCACAGGAAGCATTACACTTTGCTACGTCATTCCAGGCGAAAAGAACTCTAGACAGAGTACGCCAAGAACCACAATGACCTGACAAAATCAAATCGTACGCCACAGCCAACACTGTAGGTCGAAGTTCAACAGGAACAACAACCTGATCAAAAGATATATCATTTTTGACAAAACGCCAGTACAGAACTCCATCAGATACGTGATTATAAAAGGTAGTTGTACCTAACTTCTAAACCTCAGCAAAAGACTCTAACTGGAAACAAGACTTCAATGACTCATCATCATTCTGTTTCTGAACAAGATCAGAACGGGAAATGTTCAGGTCATCAGGGATCTGACATAAAGACTTTTTGACCACAACAAGCTTAGCTCTAGCCCCCGTAACGGCAGCTAAAGAGAAAGGCTGGCTAGACACATCACTCGACTCACCGCCAACAGAAACTCCAGGCACATTACCCACAATGAGATCTGTGACAGGGCTGTCCAAGACAAAACAATTCAAATCATCCACAAAAAGAACAGCTGACGATACTGTAGCCAATGGAAACTCATCCACACGACCACCAAAAGAAACACACTTCACTGTGGTTCCTAACATCTGACTGTCAGAAACTAACTGCTTGCGAATGCCATAAATGGTAGCACCAGTATCACGCAGAACTCACGCATCAATGTATTTGTATAATACTCGAGTTGATATATATATATACTTTTATATATTAGATAATCGAAAAACGATACCCATCGTCGAATATGGATCGAACATCGAGTATCTAAGAATATGATCGAACATCGAATATCTAATTATAAAAATATATATATAGTACTCGTGTATATACGATATACATTGATGCGTGCATTATGTATAAGAATAAACTACTTTGGAAGCCGGCGATCACAGTTTATCAAGAACTGTGATCGTCCGGTATGGGAGATCGAACATCGAGTATCTAATTATAAAAATATGTATATGCGTATATACGTATTACATTGATGCGTGTATTATGTATAAGAATATCTCCTGGGCAGCCGACGATAACAGTTTATCAAGTACTGTTATCGATCGGAAGCTGGCTGTTTTTTAAAATGTAATGTAACCAGAATAACTTTATTCAGAAAAACATAACTTTATTCAGAAAAACACATTCATTCAAGTGGCAATCCATTCACGCGTTGTTCCGCTGTAGTCCCAGTAGCCTCTGGTCCAGTCCAGTTTTCCTTGGTTGTCTTTCAGGCTTGATAGTACTTTGGGCAGGTGGTCTGCAGATGTTGGGATGTTTGGCATTGGGCTGGCGTACGTCGTGGCGTTGATGCTGAGACTGATGTTGTCTTCAAAGTTTTCTCCAGGATCTAGCATGTGTGGGTCCAGTCTGAAGGCTGTGTTTTTTCCGATGTTGAGGAAGTTGTTTTTCATCTCGTCTGACACTGCTTGGTTTAATCCGAGATTGTTTTTTTTTTTTTATGAGAGTCTTGACTGAACGAGGTAGTTGTTCCAGAAGTCAGGCGAGGTGAGTTCTGAGGGGAAGTCGTACACCAGGTTAGGTGTTTGGTCTTCCCCTTCCAGGTTGTAGACGAAGTCTGTGATGTGTCTGTAGTCGTCGTGTTCTTCAGAATCTTGTGTTAGAAGACTGAAGATGGTTTCAGATTTTGCGGCTTGGGGAACGGACAGTCCATTAATGTTTCTGAGTCCTTTCATGTAGTCAAGGGGAGTGATTTTATCTGGAAACTTGTCGTATTTGATCTTTGTGGCAATGGACATCATGTATGTCCACATGTAGGCTTCTTGGAGTGTGCACAGCAGGAGTTTCTGGAGAGGAGCTGCTCTTGTTTCTCTTGGGAACTTGCTTCTCTCTGAGTACAGTCCCGGATCAGATTCTGATATGAAGTCTCCGGCCCAGTTCCTTGTCTCATGTGTGTGTGTTTTGCAGCCAGGCGTTGACGTCGTTCATGTCAGCTTCAGGTGTTATGAGTGTGTCAGCAATGTTTTCATTGTCTGGTGGTAGTTGGTCCATGCCGATGTTCCAGACGATTTTCCAGAAGTTGTTGAGAGCGTTGTTGATTCTTGTGTCCATCAGTGGAAAGGTGAAGTGTCTTCTGAGATATTCTTTGTCTGCAGATGCTGTTGATTTGATGGTTTGGTCTGCGTAGAGCATGAGCTTTGGCCAGAGATATCCCATGGCTACAGAAACAGCTCCCTTGATCCAGTTCTTGGATATTCCTTTGTTTCTGGTGTTTCTGATGTGCACGATACAGAGATGAGTGAGGAGTATGGTGTATAGACCTCTTGATCTTTTCCTGTTGTACTGTGAGCCTTGTGATGTGCTGAGGTCAAACATTAGCTCACCGAGGAATGCGTAGACTGGTCTGACACTTTTTGTCTGTTCCGTAGATGGTTTCAGGAGGTTGTTTTCGACGTTGTTGAAGTGGTGTTCATAGAATGTCTTGTAGGAGGTTGTTACGGACAGTTTCAGTGCCGTGAGGAATTTTTGTCCTGCGAGTTGGGCGTTGGGAAACTTTGATTTCACGTTTGGAGATGGATCTGTGTCCCAGTTCAAGTTCGGTCTTGGTGTGTTGAAGTCCAGGACTCTTCTTGCGGTGTTGCTGAGCCCGTGGATGTCTGCAGCATCATGTGGTTTGTTTGGTGTTTCCAGCCGTGGTGTTTGGACTCTGCTTCTTTTTGTTCCAGACGATTGTGCATCCTGGACTCCGTGGTCTTCTATGATTTTTCGTCGATGGGCTTGTAGAACAGGATTCGTTGTTTGTCTATCTTTCTTTTCCTGTCTGGGTTGTTATCAATTGATCTGTATGATGCGTCGGTGATTACTTTCACGAAGTCCACCTTCACCATGGCTGCTGTTATTTCTACGACGTCTTTCATGTGTTGTACTTTTCCGCCAGATCCGATGTAGGCGTTCTGCTACTGTGTCTGGTCGTTTTCAACTGGGTCTCCATTTATCTGGTAGTTTGTCATGACGCAGTCTGATGCGACGTCTGTTTCCCAGCCGATGTGTCCCATGAACTCACATGTCATTGTGTAGCTGGCTTCAAATCTTATCTTGTGATGAATTAGGTTTCCGAGTCGTCGTATGTGTTCGGAATGAACATGAGGACGTTTGGAATTGGATGCTTGAATCCAGGTGACACTGAAGTGTTGATGGGATACCATCCTTTCACTATGTCTGTCTGGTTCTGTGGTTTATGGTATGGAATCCATTCTCTTGATGTTTCTGTCTTGTTTGGTTGTCAGTAGCACCAGTTGGACTCGTTGTGTAGCCAGCGTGGTGTTACGAACTGCAGCGGAGATGATCTTGCGAATGCTCTGGCTAGATGATTCCAGTTTGGTACCTCTCCCCTGCTGTGAAACTCGTCTGCAAAGGTGTCTTGTAGCATCCACTCAGGCCATGCCAGCAGCATCCAGTTGTGGTCGTCTTGTGTGTGTCTGTTCCATTTGATGTTAATTGGATTGCCTTGTCCTGGTCTGTACATGACTGGCGGAAGGTTGTTTCTGTCTGTGTAGCCGAACATGGCGTCAGCTCTGTATCCCCATGTGATCTCTGGTAGTCTGATTGTTTCTGTTGTTAATTCTCCTTCTGCTTCTCTCCAGAGTACTTCTCCTTCCTGGCTGAGGTCTAGACCCCAGAACTTTGTGAAGTTTTCAGGATTGCTGAATCTTTGCTGTTTGTCCATGTATACTCTCATGTAGACTTGGTTGTTTGGAACGAGAGACGGTACCAGCTGTCCGGCTTGAGTGATAGGCTTGCTTTCGTAGCTTTGGCCATTGCTGAGTTTTATCTCTATGCTTCTTGGTCTCCATGCAGCGAACTGTTTGGAGTGCTTCAACCATATGCTACCCACCACGTAATTTTGAATATGAGAAACAGGCAGTGCGCAGAGACCAGAGCGATGACAATTCCCGTCGTTTCCGATGGATATTGCAGGCGTATCGTGATTTTCCAGTTCCGTGACAAAGTTTCGTCTGAATGTCTTTGAGACATAGTTATTTGGTTTGGTGCACAACGAGCTTGTCGTAGTGTCCACATCAACCATGGTTCTTGAGACATAATGCAACGAGTGAGTTCATCTCACTTGTAAAGTAGTTTGTTTGTTTTTTTACCAGTGAGGTGTCTTCTTTCAAACTTTAATCATCATCAGCAACAAAAATAACAAACAAGAACAAGTCAGGACACGTGGTTCTATCTACGGTCGCTACTCTGCTTTGTCTGTCTTGTCGCTGTGTTTCTTCTTTTTAACCTCAGGAATGTTGCCATAACAGTCTCCTTGCACAGTCACATTTGTAGTGTTGTTGGAGCAGATGCTCCAGCCGTCAGTCATGTCACGTCAGAGTCGATGTCAGTTTCTGCGTCGAAAATTTTTGTTTGTTTCGAATTCTTCTTTCGTCAAGTCATACAGTAACTCGAACTCTCCGTCGGAGAGGTTCTGCAGGTCTTCGTTCTCCCGCTTGGTCAGCTGTTGGTCCCAGGTGCCCTTCTTTTTCTTCTGTGGTGGAGCTGGCTGCTCGGTGTCGTTGTAGGTCAGCTTCCTCTTGGCGTTAGTGTAGTTGTCTACCTTGCCGTAAGGAAGCGCCAGGGTCTACTCGTCGATGTGGCGTTCCATCCACGTCCGCAGATCATGACAGGTGATGTCTCTGGATAGGCTGTTGGTGAATTGAGCGTTGAAATGGTAGATGATAGTTCTGTTTTTGATGGCTTTTTCTTCGCAGGTGCACCACTTCCATAGGTCATGGTTTGTTCCGATGATGACAGGTGTGCGCCGCATTGTGGTGAGATTCCGGTATTTCATGTTGACTTTGGTCATCTCGCCGCCCAGTACTTGCTTGTACTGTTGTGCCATTGACATTGTGATTTCTGGCTCATCATGGTACAGTGCTCTTTTGTTCACGCAGTCTCCGAATGGAAAACTTTGATTGTTGTCGACATGTCCCCACAGTGTTGGTCTTGTGATGAGCGTCCCCAGCATGGTCTTTCCCGTGTTGCTTGGTCCTTGGAATATGAGCCCGTTCTTTTTAAGACAACAGTTCATTGTTCTGAGGATGTCCAGGCACAGCTGTTGAGGACCGATCTGGTTGTTGTGGCAGAGTCGATCCAGTTCGTCAGCGCCCTTCTTCTTATCTTCTTCGTTTTCTGGTGCACTGTCAGGATGGTCTTGACAGTACTGCTCAGGATCTTGGTGTATGACTCCTTCAGGCAGTCCTCCTGGATGAGAGTACATACTTGATGCAGCATGTTCTGGAAGTTAGTTGCGTTCATCCAGCGTAATCTTGTCTCTATGCAGACTTTTTCTTTGAACTCGTCTTCATTTGTTATAGCGTGTTGCCTACAGAGTTTATACAAGTTTGTAGGCGTCAGCTTCATTAGTTGCCCCGCTGTTTTCTTGTTGTCAGCGACTTGCATTGTCGTTGTTCCACATGGTCTGGAACCCTTTGTCTTCAGTCACGAAGAGTAGGTAGCTGTTCTTGAGGTAAGCAAAAAATGCTTCCAGGTTGAATGGAGCTTTTGTGTTCCCTTGCATGTAGCTTGGTTGCCCCAGAAGTTTGCAAGAACTTGTAGAAATCTCTGGACCAGTTTGCCGGTTGTTTGCACGTGGTGACTCCGACGTGCAGATGGCAGACTTCTCTGTTGTCTCCTTCTTGTAAGACTCCACAGTATCTTCCTTTCACCGTTGTTTTCTCTTTGATGAGGAAGTCCTGGATAACTTCTTTCTGCGGTATTGTTCCGTGAAACTTGATCATGGTCGTTCGATGATAGTTTTGAAAGCATTGAGCTTCTTTGCTCATTGCCATTATTAATCTTCTTAGTACGAACTTGGCGTATGTGATGTGGTAGCGAAGAGTAGCGACCGCAGAGTGAACGCTGACTGCTTCGCACACTCACTTTTTATAGTCACGACCTCAACGATTTCAACAGGCTGAACGTGTCTCAACGCATTAGTTTATTTTTAGTTATACATGTTCCGGCATGACGTCGTGACCATGTAGCAAGATCGGATTAAAATTTTGGATTATGCAGATTGTCCGATGCGCACTCGTCGAGGTGTCCAGCTACGTCAAAGTTTCCTTTCATTTCTGCAGTTATGTTTGGATTGATGAGCAGGTTGTTTTTCATGAGTGTTTTCACTGATATTGGAACGTTGTCCCAGAAGTTGGTTGCTGTCAGTTCTCCAGGGAAGGCGTAGACGAGAGTTGGAACTTTGGTGGGTCCTTCCAGATTGTAGACGAAGTCTGTGATGTGTCTGTAGCCTTTGTGTTCTTCAGTCTTGTGTCAGTAGACTGAAGATGGTCTTGTTTTTTGCTGCTTGTAGTGCGCTGATTCCATTGATGTTTCTGAGTGATTTCACAAAGTATATGATCGAACATCGAGTATCTAATTATAAAAATATATATTTGCGTATATACGTATTACATTGATGCGTGTATTATGTATAAGAATATCTCCTGGGCAGCTGACGATAACAGTTTATCAAGTACTGTTATCGATCGGAAGCTGGCTGGAGTTTTAAAACTTTATTGAACAACAAACATATATACATTCATTCAGACCGCCACCCATTCACACGCTGGTCCGCTGTAGTCCCAGTATCCTCTGGTCCAGTCCCATTTTCCTTGTTTGTCCTTGAAAGCTGGCAGTTCTTTTGGCAGATGGTCAGCTGATGTTGGAATGTTTGGCAGGTCTGCAGTGTAGTTGGTTGAGTTTGTGCTTGTGGAGATGGCTGCTTCATTGTCTCCGATGTCCAGCATGTGTTGGTAGAGTCTGAAGTCATCGAGGTGTCCAGCTACGCCAAAGTTTCCTTTCATTTCTGCAGTTATGTTTGGATTGATGAGCAGGTTGTTTTTCATGAGTGTTTTCACTGATATTGTGGAACGTTGTCCCAGAAGTTGGTTGCTGTCAGTTCTCCAGGAAGTCATAGACGTGAGCTGGAACTTTGGTGGGTCCTTCCAGGTTGTAGACGAAGTCTGTGATGTGTCTGTAATCTTTGTGTTCTTCAGAGTCTTGTGTCAGTAGACTGAAGATGGTCTTGTTTTTTGCTGCTTGTAGTGCGCTGATTCCGTTGATGTTTCTGAGTGATTTCATTAAGTCTACAGCTGAGATGTCGTCTCTGTCTGGGAACTTGCCATGTTTCTGTTTGTAGGCGATGCATATCATGTATGTCCACATGTATGCTTCTTGTATGGTTACCAGCTTCAGTTTCTGTAGAGGTGCTGATCTTGTTTGTCTTGGGAAGTTGCTTCTGTCGGAGTAGTCCTGGATTTCCTTCTGACACGAAGTCTCCTTCCCAGTCTCCTTTTCTCATGTTTTCCCAGGCGTTGACGTCGTTCATGCCTGCTTCAGGTATAATGAGCATGTCGGCCATGTTTTCTGATTGTGGAGGGTCTTGGTCCATGCCAATGTTCCAGACGATTTTCCAGAAGTTTTTCATGGCGTTGTTGATTCTTGTGTCCATGAGTGGAAAGGTGAAGTGTCTCCTGAGGTACTCTTTGTCTGCGTTTGGTGCTGTTTAGATTGTCTGGTCTGCGTAAAGCATGAGTTTTGGCCAGAGGTATCCCATGCCTACGGCGACAGCTGACTTGATCCAGTTCTTGGAGATTCCTTTGTTTCTGGTGTTTCTTATGGCTTGGATACACAGGTGTGTCAGAAGTATGGTGTACAGACCTCTGGATCTTTTTCTGTTGAACTGTGATCCTTTTGTCGTGCTGAGGTCGAACATGAGTTCTCCGAGGAACGCGTACACAGGTTGGACGCTTTTTTCTGTTCTGTAGATGGCTTCTGGAGGTTGCTTGGCCACGTTGTTGAATTCATGCTCATAGAATGTCTTGTAAGAGACTGTTATTGGGATCTTCAGTGATGTCAGGAACTTCTGTCCATGTATTGAGACGTTTGGAAATTTTGATTTGACGTTTGCGGATGGCTCGTTGTCCCAGTCCAGGTCTGGTCTTGGTGTGTGGAAGTCCAGTACTCTTCTTGCTGAGTCGCTGAGTCTGTGGATGTCTGCAGCTTCGTGTGGTTGATTTGGTGTTTCCTGTCGTGGTGTCTGGACTTTGCTGCGTTTTGTTCCAGATGTTTATGCTTCTTACACGCAGTGGTCTTCAATCACTTTCTCGTCGATTGACTGGTAGAATAGGAGTTGTGCTTTGACCAGTTTTCTTTTTCTTGCTGGGTTGTTGTCAATGTTTCTGTATGTTGCGTCTGTGAGAACTTTCACATAGTCTACCTTGATCATGGCGTCTGTCAGTTCTACAACGTCTTTCATGTGTTGTACTTTCCCTCCTGATCCAATGTATGAGTTCTGCCACTGAGTCTGGTCGTTCTCAATAGGATCTCCATTTACCTGGTAGTGTGTGATGGCGCAGTCTGTTGCTGTGTCTGTTTCCCAGCCGATGTGTCCCATGAATTCACATGTCATTGTGTAGCTGGCCTCCAATCTTATCTTGTGATGAATCAGGTTTCCTGAGTCGTCGTACGTGTTTGGTATGTACATGAGGACGTTTGGAATAGGATGTCTGAAGCCAGGTGACACTGAAGTGTTGATTGGATACCATCCCTTCACTAGATCTGTCTGGTTATGAGGCTTGTGGTATGGAATCCATTCTCTTGATGTTTCAGTCTTGTTTGGTTGCCAGTAGTACCAGTTTGACTCGTGAAGCCATCGAGGTGTCACGAACTGCATAGGACTTGATCTTGCGTATGTTCTGGCGAGATGGTTCCAGTTTGGAACTTCTCCTCTGCTGTGAAACTCTGCTACGAAGATGTTTTGTAGCATCCATTCTGGTCATGCTAGTAGCATCCAGTTGTTGTCGTCTTCTGAAGCTCTCTGCCATGAGATCTTAATGGGGTTTCCTTGTCCAGGTCTGTAGACGACTGAAGGCAGGTTGTTTCTGTCTGTGTATCCGAACATAGCGTCAGATCTGTATCCCCATGTGATCTCCGGTAGTCTGATTGTTTCTGTGGTGATTTCACCTTCCGATTCTCTCCACAGTACTTCTCCTTCTTGTCCCAGTTGAAGGTCCCAGAATTTTGTGAAGTTTTCTGGATTGCTGAATCTCTGCTGTTTGTCCATATGTACTCTCATGTACACTTGGTTGTTAGGAACGAGAGATAGCACCAGCTGTCCTGCTTGTGTGATAGGCTTGCTTTCGTAGCTCTGGCCGTTGCTGAGTTTTATCTCTATGCTTTTTGGTCTCCATGCAGCGATGATGTAGTTTCGTTTGAAGGTCTTGGTGATATGGTTATTTGGTTTGGTGCATGACGAGCTCGTCGTAGTGTCCACTCCAGCCATGGTTCTTGACTCATAATGCAACGAGTGAGTACAACTCACTTGTGAAATAGGTTGTTTTTTTTGACCAATCAGGTCTCTTTTTGCAACTTTAATTTCATAATCAACATAAATAGACATACAGGACAGACAAGTCTGGACAAAGTCATTCAATCTATACTCGCTACTCTACTCGGTTTTCTTGGTTTTGTCTGTTTTGTCGCTAGGTTTTTCCTTACTGATGTCAGGTATCTTTCCATAGCAGTCTCCTTGTACTGTTATGTTGGTGGTGGTGTTGGAGCAGATGCTCCAGCCACCATCCGTCATGTCAACATCACTGTCGACATTGGTGTCAGCTTCAAAAATTTTTTTTGTCTCAAAGTCCTCTTTGGTCATGTCGTATACTAACTCAAACTCTCCGTCAGGCAAGTTTCGGAGATCTTCTTTCTCCTGCCTGGTCAGCTGCTCGTCCCAAGTCCCCGTCTTCTTCTTCTTGGGCTGTGGTTCTGCCGTTGCCCCCTTGCCCGTCCCGAAGTTCAGCTTGCGTTTTGCAGTCGTGTGGTTGTCCACCTGGCCGTAGGGCAGAGCGAGCATCTCCTCATCTATGTGTCACTCCAGCCAGGTCAGCAGGTCATGGCAGCTGATGTCCCTCATCAGGCCGTTTACGAACTGTGCGTTGAACTGGTAGATGATACAGCGGTTGCGGATGGCCTTCTCCTCACAGGTACACCACTTCCATAAGTCGTGGTTTGTACCTATGACGACGGGAGTCCTCTTCATGATTGTTAAGTTTCTGTACTTCGTCAACATGGATTATGCCAATTTTCTTTCTAGGTGGAAATGCTATGAACCTCTTATTAATGAAAACAATTGACACTGGTGGAGAATGTTACATGTACTATGAACATCTTTGTATTATTCTATACTTTTTCATTTTGGAATTGCACTCTAAAAATGAAAGGTCATGTCTGTATGTCTTTTTGCTTTTGTTTTTTTCTTTTATTGTTGTGTGACATGAAAACTTCATCTTCTTCTAACCTATAGCCTATGCTGTGCATGTTACACATGAAAGAAAGCCACATTTCTGTCAAAGTTGCGGCTGTTTGGCGTTAGGTATAACATAGCAACATATGATGTTTTCTTTTTGTTTGTTCGTCTGCTTTTGTTTTGTTGGTGTGTGTGTGTGTGTGTTTATTTTAATTTTTTATGTCTCTCTCTCTCTCTCTCTGTCTCTCTCTCTCGTGGTGTTTGTGTGTGTGTGGGGGGGGGGGGGAGTGCGCGTGCGTATGTGCATGGTGGTCATATTTTGTTTTGACTTGGAACTGTTGGTTGTTCTTATTTACATTTCTCTGTCTTTTCCAATGTATATGATTCAATGGCAGATGATTATGTATTTGTTCATATGATCATGCGTAAACTTAATGGTGACGCCTTTATTCTTTCGTTTCTGTATGTTACTCATGTTTTTGTGTAATTTAAAAAAAAAAAAAAAAAAAAAGGCAAATCAACTGCAACAAAATGAAAAAAACAAACAAACATACAACAACAAAAAAAGTTCCTGTACTTCACGTTGACCTTCGTTACTTCTCCTCTGAGGACCTGTTTATATTGTTGGGTCATACTCATGGTGATCTCCGGCTCGTCGTGGTACAATGCTCTCTTGTTCACACAGTCGCTGAACGGGAATGACTGGTTGTTATCAACGCGGCCCCACAGAGTTGGTCTTGTGATTAGCGTGCCGAGCATTGTCTTTCCAGTGTTGCTGGGACCTTGGAAGATCAGTCCATTCTTCTTTTTCAGGCAGCAATTCATTATTCTGATGATGTCCAGGCAGACTTGCTGTAGAGTCGCATGGTTGTTGAGGCAGAGGTTGTCCAGTTGATCTGCGCCTTTCTTCTTGTCTTCTGCGTCGTCCGGAGCGTTGTCTTGACAGTACTGCCACAGTATTTTGATGTAGGATTCTTTCAGGGAGTCCACTTGGATCAAGGTGCATACCTGGTGCAGCATGTTCTGGAAGTTTGTGGCATTCATCCACCGGAGACGTGTCTCGATGTCCACTTTCTCTTTGAATTCATCTTCGTTGGTGATCCCGTGTTGACGACAGAGCTTGTATAGATTTGCTGGCGTTAACTTCATCAGTTGTCCTGCTGCCTTCTTGTTGTCTGCGACGTGCATATCCTCGTTGGTTGTATTTTGCCACATTGTATCCACATTGTATTGAAGCCCTTGTCTTCAGAGACGAACATCAGGTACGAATTCTTTAAGTACGCGAAAAAGTGTTTCATTGTTGAATGGATTACTGCGTGCCTTCACACGTCACCTGTTCTCCCCAGTAGCTGGCCATGAATTTGTAGAAATCTGTGGACCAGTTTGCCGGTTGTTTGCACATGGTTACTCCTACGTGCAGATGGCAGACCTCCCGGCTGGCCCCCTCCTGCAGGATTCCGCAGTACCTGCTTTCACCTTTGTGAGGAAGTCTTGGATGACATCTCTCTCAGGTGTGCTGCCGTGAAACTCTATCACGGTTGTTCTGTGGTAGTTCTGGAAGTAATTCTCTTGCTGCTTTGACATCGCCATGTTAATCTTCTAATTTGAACTAGGAGTGTGCGTGTCTGTACGGTAGCACTAGCGAGCGCAGAATGAACGCCATGTCCTTCGCACGCTCGCTTTTTATAGTTGCGACCTCAATGATTTCAACAGGCTTAACGTGTCTCAAGTGTTAGTTTATTTTTGGTTATGCATGTTCCGGCATGACGTCGCGACATTGTTGCGAATACGGATTAAAACTTTTGATACTTTTATATATTAGATAATCGAAAACCGATACCCATCGTTGAATATGGATCGAACATCGAGTATCTAAGAATATGATCGAACTTCGAGTATCTAATTATAAAAATATATATATAGTACTAGTGTACATACGATATACATCGATGCGTGCATTATGTATAAGAATAAACTACTTGGGAAGCCGGCGATCACAGTTTATCAAGAACTGTGATCGTCCGGTGTCGCACAATCTGGGGGGGTGCGTGGCGTTATGGTGTGATGTGGTGTACACCCACAAACGTTCTCCTCTCAGCTTGGAGACACCCACAAGCAATGAGTAAAATCTGAAATAAATTTATTGATATGAAATGAACAACATGTGGATGGATGATATGTTTGTGATATGATTATGATGAGGAGGATGAATATGCAAATGAGTACAAGTTCTTACAACACAAAACGAGACAGTAAATGAATATAACTACTCTCGTTCACTCTTTCTCTCGCCCTTTCACTCGCCACGTACAAAGCTTTAAGAATCTGAATGCGTGTGTGCTGTCGTGGTGGATGTGAGAGAAAATAAAGTTCACTTATCTGGTGACTCGTCGCGTACCGTTGTTACAGTGCTTCAATACTAATCACGATAGCGGCTTTCTGTATTCAAGTCTGCTCACCCCTGTAGCCTCTTGACGTGGTTAGGAGACACTTCGCAGATGTCTTTTCAATTAAAATAATAAAATAATCACTGTGGTTCACATCAACACACCGTCCAAGAATATCACGGCTGTTCACATCAACCCACCGTCCAAGAATATCACAACTTTTCACTTCAACACACCGTCCAAGAATATCACCGCTGTTCACATCAGCACACCGTCCAAGAAAAACGGCTGTTCACATCAACACACTGTCCAAGAATATCACGGTTTCATAAATCAACTCGAAATATTGAAAACCACAAATGCTTGTGGTGACTTGGCGAATAACAAAAGTTCCTGATGTTTGAATAAATAATAGACTAAGGTTCTCCAACAGGTCGCACCGTCCTTCTTTGGAGTTCGATGAGAAAAGTAAAAAAAAAAAATAAAAAAAACCCAGTAAAATGCGTTCCACTTGCCAGTATAATTCTCTTTTCGATGACGAGATGTACTCGGTCAGCTTACAGTACAGCAATCGACGTCGAGAATGATGTCCAGTTAATAGGGGACGAAGTGATGAAGTCAGTTCACAGATGCAATAGACGAAGATGAAGACACGTTCATGTAGATCCAAGGTAAAAGGAAGACCAAGAGAAGAAAGGAATAAAAGCAAAGCCTGCACACACCCAATTTTACCCCCCTTTTTGAATTATCATGAAAAATCATATGTGAACAGTTCTCTATCCACACACACATGCATTTTACAATAACAATACAGCCCTACTGTGGCTTCTCCATCACTCTCTCCAGCACCTAAAAGAGAAATGGAAAAAATAATATGAATCGATGAAGACGAACGGCAGGCCTAGGCAGGCAGTCTCTCGCCTTTCTAACCCAAAAGCCTACAAACAACAACTAAACCAATGTAAACGACTTTCGATCATGTCCACGTCAACCTGCACATCAACTACCTGGTTAAATAAACTCCCAAACTACTATTTACCTCAGACGGCTCAATACAGGCGTCCACAGTCTACGGTAGTCGAAGTCCCTGTGATTCTCCAACTGACAACTGCATAACCTAGTTACTTGTACACAAGTTGGCATTATCCAATGGAGAAGCAGGTTTCGATCTTCTGCTTAAGCTTCCCAGGCAACTAAAACAACCAATATGCTAATGGCGGTGACGAAATCGCGCTTGCAATCGGAATATGACGTCAAAGTCGAATGGCGACATCACAAATATTCTAAAACTACGTGAAGCGAATCGGTACGTTCTTAGCAGAAACTATCTATCGCCGTATGAACGCGACATCTGGTATGGGGCTTGTTTGGGGTAATGTTACTAATAATAACTTTATTTCAAAAGAACATATATACATGGAGAACTTTCATTCAAACTGCATTCAAGCGCAGGTCCGGAGTAGTCCCAGTAGCCTCTTGTCCAGTCCCACTTTCCTTGATTGTCTTCTATGCTTGGAAGTGTTTTGGGCAGATGGTCTGCTTCTGTTGGGATGTTCGGAAGACTGGCAGTGTACTTTGTTGAGTCTATGCTTTGTGAGATCTGTCTTCTAGTCTTCCCGGGGTCCAGGAGATGCTGGTACAGTCTGAATGAGGTGTCTTTTCCGATGTCCATGAAGTTGTCTTTCATGTCGTCTGTGAGGAGGCCATTGAGTCCGAGGTTCTTCTTCTTCTTCTTGCCCTTGATGATGACAAAGTCTCCCTTCTCTCTCTTTTAGATCTTTCCGCGGCATTTGACACCATTGATCATGACATTCTCCTTTCTAGACTCCAAACTTCTTTTGGCATTCAGAGCACTGTTCTTGCATGGGTTAGGTCCTATCTCAGTGATCATTCCCAGAGAATTGTTGTCAATGGTCTTTCTTCATCTCCTACACCTCTAACCTGTGGGGTACCGCAAGGTTCCGTCATTGGGCCGGTTCTGTTTGTATGTCAGACCTGTGTCAGACATTATCGATCAGCACTCATTGCTGCATGAGAGTTTTGTTGATGACACTCAGATGTACAAGTCAAGCACAGTATCTCAACTCAAGAACGTTGCCAGTGATGTTAAAAGCTGTTCACAGGATTTAAAGAATTGGATGACTTTGAATAAGTTGCAGCTGAATGACGACAAAACTGAAGTGCTTCTCCTTGCTCCTCCCAAACTCCAAGGTCATCCCTCCCTTCCTTCTTCCATCAGTATCATAAGTTCTGATATTCAACTCTCATCCCAGGCTCATAACCTCGGTGTGACTTTTGGTTCCACCCTCTCTTTCAAGCACCACGTGTCTAAGTTTTGTAAGGCAGCATATCTGGAAATACGTAAGGTCAGTTCAATCAGACACTTCCTTTCCACTAAAGCCACAAAAACTCTGGTTTGTTCCCAAGTTCTCTCAAGGCTGGACTACTGGAACAGTCTCTTGGCTGGCTCACCAAAGTACCTACTCAATAAATAAACTGCAGAAGGTTCAGAATAGCGCTGCCAGGCTTGTTTGCAAAGCGTCTAAACGTAAACATGTCACTCCTCTGTTGCAGTCCCTCCACTGGCTTCCAATTCAGAGGCGAATTGACTACAAGCTGGCGTCCGTCTGTTTCTCTTCTGTTTCTGGTACTGGACCAAAATATCTTTCCGACATCCTCCACATCTACATCCCATCCCGTCAACTTCGTTCCTCTGCCGACAGTCGCCTCTTGCACATTCCTTCTGTCAGAACAAAATCTTTTGGTCAACGTTCTCTCTCCTTCCAAGGACCAACTGTCTGGAATACACTTCCCATCAGTGTCAGACACCTACCTTCACCCTCTTCTTTCAAATCTGCTGTCAAAACTAACTTCTTTCATCATTCGTAACCCCCCCTCCCCCCTCAACTTCCCAATCCACCTTGAGTGGGTTTTTGCGTGCACGCATGAGTGCCTGGTGGTTGTGTTGCTTGTACGTGCAGGCCGTGTTGATGTGAGTGCTTGTGTGCGTGCGTGCGGGTGTCTGAGAGTGTTGGTGTGTGGTCATGCGTGAGCACGTGTACGCGCGGTCCAGCGCGCGCGCGTGTGTGTGTGTGTGTGTTGTTGGTAATGTAAAGCACTTAGAGCCCTAAATTATAGAGAATAGGCGCTATATAAATTAACATTATTATTAATATTATTATTATTTATGAGTGCTTTGACTTCTTGGGGCAGGTTGTTCCAGAAGTCTGTTGATCTGAATTCGTCTGGGAAGTCGTAGACTACAGTTGGTATGCTGCCTGGTTCTAGGTTGTAGACGAAGTCTGTGATGTGTCTGTAGTCTTCGTGTTCATCAGAGTCTTGTGTCAGTAGACTGAAGATGGTTTTGTTTCTGGCTGCTTGCATGACTGTGAGTCCTTCTTGGTTTCTGAGTGATTTCATGAAATCTACAGCTGAAATGTCGTCTGCGTCTGGGAATTGGGCGTGTTTTTGTTTGTAGGCAATGCAGATGATGTAGGTCCACATGTAGGCTTCTTGGAGAGTGACGAGTAGCAGGTTTTGGAGAGGTGCCGCTCTAGTTTCTCTTGGGAAGTTTCCTCTTTCAGAGTAGAGGCCAGGGTTTGCTTCAAAAACAAAGTCTCCTGCCCAGTCTCCTTGTTTCATGTGTGTTTTTCTGAGCCACTCGTTGACCTCGTTCATGTCTCGTTCTGGTGTGATGAGCATGTCTGCAATGTTTTCTTGGTCTGGAGGTAGTTTGTCCATGCCTACATTCCAGACGATTTTCCAGAAGTTGTTGAGGGCGTTGTTGATTCTTGTATCCATGAGTGGGAAAGTGAAATGTCTTCTGAGGTATTCTTTGTCAGCGTTTGGTGTTGTTTTTATTGTGGCCTCAGCGTAAAGTATGAGCTTCGACCAGAGGTAGCCCATGTCGACAGAGACAGCTGCCTTGATCCAGTTCTTGGAGATTCCTTTGCTTCTATGGTTTCTGATGGCCATGATGCATAGGTAAGTGAGAAGTATGGTGTACATTCCTCTGGATCTTTTTCTTGCAAACTGTGAGCCTTGAGATGTGATGAGGTCGAACATGAGTTCTCCTAGGAAGGCGTAGACAGGTTGAACACGTTTGTCTGTGCCGTAGATGGCTGCAGGAGGTTGTTTGTCGACGTTGTTGAATTCATGTTCGTAGAATGTTTTGTACGATGTGGTGATGGAGAGTTCCAGCGCTGTGAGGAATTTCTGTACGGCTATTTGGACGTTAGGGAACTTTGATTTGATGTCAGGAGATGGTTCCACGCCCCAGACGATGTCTGGTCTTGGTGTGTTGAAGTCTAAGACTCTTCGTGCTGATTCGGAGAGTCCGTGGATGTCTGCAGCAGCGTGTGGTTTGTTTGGTGTCTCTTGTTGTGATGTTTGAACTTTGCTTCTTTTTGTTCCTGATGGTTGCGACTCCTGTACGTCATGGTCTCATGATTTTTCCGTCTATTGGTTTGTAGGAAAGGAGTTTGGCTTCGTCCAGTTTTCTTTTTCTGTCAGGATTGTTGTCGACGTTTCTGTATGTTGTGTCTGTGATGACTTTGATGTAGTCCACCTTGATCATGGAGGCTGTGTGTTCCATGACGTCTTTCATGTGTTGGACTTTGCCTCCAGATCCGATGTAGGTGTTTTGCCATTGTGTTTGGTCGTTTTCACTTGGTAGTTGGTTATGGTGCAGTCTGTGGCTACGTCTGTCTCCCAGCCGATGTGTCCCATGAATTCACAGGTCATTGTGTAGCTTGCCTCGAATCTGATTTTGTGGTGAATGAGGTTGCCGGAGTCGTCGTAGGTGTTGGGAATGTACATGAGTACGTTCGGTATAGGATGCTTGAAATCTGGTTGGACTGCTGTGTTGACAGGGTACCAGCCTTTCACGATGTTGGTTTGATTGTGAGACTTGTGGTATGGGATCGATTCTCTGGATGTTTCTGTTTTGTTTGGTTGCCAGTAGCACCAGTTGGACTCACTGTGCTGCCACCGTGGTGTGATGAACTGCAGTGGAGATGACCTTGTGAAGGCTCTTGAGAGGTGGTTCCAGTTTGGTACCTCTCCTCTGCTGTGAAACTTGTCTGCGAAGATGTCTTGTAGCATCCATTCAGACCAGGCGAGAAGCATCCAGTTGCTGTCGTCGTGTGAAGCTCTTTGCCATTTGATGTTGATTGGGTTTCCTTGTCCCGGTCTGTACATGACGGATTGTAGGTTGTTTCTGTCCGTGTAGCCAAACATTGAGTCAGATTTGTATCCCCAAGTAATCTCTGGTAGTCTTATTGTTTCTGTGGTGATTTCTCCTTCAGATTCTCTCCATACTACCTCACCTTCTTGTCCTAGTTCTGGGTCCCAGAATTTTGCGAAGTTCTCTGGATTGCTGAATCTTTGCTGTTTGTCCATGTGGACTCTCATGTACACTTGGTTGTTTGGAACTAGAGATGGTACTAGCTGTCCAGCCTGAGTGATAGGTTTGCTCTCGTAGCTCTGGCCATTGCTTAATTTTATCGCTATGCTTTTTGGTCTCCATGCAGTGAACTGTTTGGAGTGTTTCAGCCATATGCTACCCACCACGTAATTTTGAATATGAGAAACAGGCAGTGCGCACAGACCAGAGCGATGACAATTCCCGTCGTTTCCGATTAATATTGCAGGTGTGATTCTCCAGTTCCAGGATGTAGTTTCTTCTGAATGTCATGGTGACATAATTGTTGGGTTTGGTACAGGACGAGCTCATCGTAGTGTCCACTCCAGCCATGGTTGTGACATAATGCAACGAGTGAGTTCACCTCACTTTTAAAAGTTTTTTTTTTTTGACCAATCAGGTCTCTTTTAACAATCTTTAATCATCATCAGCAAAAATAACGAACAGCACGAACAAGTTAGGACAAGTAGTGGTTCAATCTACGCTCACTACTGTGCCTTCTTTGTTTTGTCTGTTTTGTCCTATCAGTTTTTTTTCCTAACGTCGGGGATGTTTCCGTAGCAGTTCCCCTGGACAGTGATGTTGGTTGTATTGTTGGAGCAGATGCTCCAGCCCCCGTCAATCATGTCAACATCACTGTCAACATCTGTCTCAGTGTCAAAGATCTTTTTTGTCTCGAACTCTTCTTTTGTCATGTCCATATGTCAGCTCGAATTCTCCGTCAGACATGTTTTGAAGGTCCTTCTCCTGGCTGGTCAGCTGCTGGTCCCAGGTGCCCTTCTTCTTCTTCTTCTCAGGTTCTGTCGCCCCTCCGGCCGTCTTGAAGTTCAACTTTCTCTTAGCACTGGTGTGGTTGTCGACCTGCGTGTATGGAAGAGCAAGGGTTTCTTCATCAACGTGCCTCTCGAGCCAGGTCAGCAGGTCGTGGCAGGTGATGTCCCTGGTCAGCCCGTTGACGAACTGCACGTTGAAGTGGTATATGATGCGCCTGTTCTTGATCGCGTTCTCCTCACAGGTACACCACTTCCAGAGGTCATGGTTTGTCCCGATTATCACTGGCGTTCTTTTCATTGTGGTGAGATTGCGATACTTCACATTGACCTTGGTCACCTCGCTGCTGAGTACTTGTTTGCACTGTTGCGCCATACTCATCGTGATCTCGGGCTCGTCATGGTACAGCGCACATTTGTTGACACAGTTGCCAAAAGGAAACGACTGATTATTGTCCACCTGTCCCCATAACGTTGGTCTGGTGATGAGTGTTCCGAGCATTGTCTTGCCAGTGTTGCTTGGCCTCTGGAAGATAAAGCCGTTCTTCTTCTTTAAGCAGCAATTCATGGTTCTTAGATGTCCAGGCAGAGTTGCTGTGGCGAGAAGTGGTTGTTGAGGCACAGACGGTCTAGTTGGTCAGTGCCGGCCTTCTTGCTTCCTCGTTGTCTGGTGCACTGTCAGTATTGTCTTGACAGTGCTGTCTCAGGATTTTCACCAATGACTCCTTCAGGCAGTCCTCCTGAATAAGAGTACAGACCTGATGACGCATATTCTGAAAGTTGGTAGCATTCATCCAACGAAGTCTAGTCTCAGTGTCAACTGTTTCTTTGAACTCTTCGTTCGTAATCGCATGCTGCCTACAGAGCTTGTGTAAGTTCGTAGGCGTCAGCTTCATCATGTGTCCTGCCGTCTATTTGCTGTCGGCGACTTGCATGTCGTCGTCGGTGGTATTCTGCCACATGGTGTTGAATCCGCGGTCTACGCTGACGAACAGCAGGTACGAGTTTTTAAGATACGCAAAAAATGCTTCCATGTGGAATGCAATTTTTGTGTACCTTCGCAGGTAGCTTGTTCCCCCTACAAGCTCGCCGTGAACTTGTAAAAGTCCCTCGACCAGTTGGCTGGTTGTTTGCAAGTAGTGACGCCTGCATGCAAATGGCACACCTCCCTGTTGTCCCCCTCCTGCAGGATGCCGCAGTATCTCCCCTTCACTGTAGTCTTGGCTTTGCTGAGGAAGTCTTGGATAACTTCCTTTTCAGGAACGCTGCCGTGAAATTCTATCACGGTAGTTCTGTGGTAGTTCTGGAAGCATTGAGCTTACTCCTTGCTCATTGCCATTCTAATCTTCTAGAGTGAACTTGGCGAATGTGTGTGTAGTCTACAGCTGGCTCCAAGAGAGCGGCTTCGTAGATTTTTTTTTTGAAACTTTCTGTTGTGTTGAGACGATTGTGAGATCTGTAGGTTGAACTGGAGTTGTCCCAAAAAGTACTGTGAATGTCCACGTTGATGATCTCGTCGACAGACAGTGGTGCTGCAGGTGTTGGTTTTTCGATGTTGTGAAACTCGTGCTCGTACCAAGTTTTCCATGTCACTGTGTGTGGAGTCTTAAGTGCGGCCAAAAACTTTAGTCCAATGTCTGACACAGTGACGAACTTGGATTTGATGGTGTCTGTCACAGTTGTTTCTGTCCAGTTGAGGGACGGCCTCTTTTCTGAAAGGTTCATTTTTCTTCTCTTGGTGTCCATGATTTCGTACATGTCTGCTCCTGGATCTACAGAGACGGTGTCTGAAAAGGCCTCCACTGCTGAGCGCTTGTTTCCTGCTGGTTCAGCGTCATGTGTAACGCTTTGGTCTTCTTCGATGTGGTCAGGTTTGCTCCTCCTTGCTTCCAGTTTTGCTTTGCGTTTGTAGTAGTTGTCGACTTCCAGGTACTCAGTGTCTGTTGCAGGTTTGACGTAGTCGACTTTGGTCATGAGCTTTGTGATTTCCATCACGTCTTTCAATGACTGCACCTTTCCTCCTCTGCCTATGTACATGTCTGCCCACTGACTCTGGTCTCTCTCCAGGTCCATCTCCTTGTGTTTGGTGTTGCAAAATAGTTGCATCCAACTGCAGTCTGTTTCCCATCCCATGTGTCCCATCAGCTCCACTGTTATGGTGTAACTTGCCTCAAACCGAATCTTGTGGTGAATGAGGTTGCCCGAGTCATCGTAGGTATTTGGAATGTACAGCAGTACGTTTGGTATTGGGTTTTGAAACCCTCTGCAGACTTGTGACTGTTGAGGAAAACATCCTCTTGACATGGCAAGCTCTTTGCTGAGTGGATTTGCTGAAGAATCCAGGTTCTGCTTGTGAGAGTCTTGTTTGGCTGGTAGTACGGCCAGCTGGTCTCCATGTGTAGTAAGGCTGGTGTCACGAATTGATGTGGTGTGCTTCTTGAAAACGATCTTGCGAGTGAGTCCCATTCTGTCAGTTCTCCCCTGGCGTGGTACTCTTCTCCAAAGTCGTTTCTCAGCATCCAGTCCGGCCATCCCAACAGCATCCAGTTGGAGTCGTCGACTCCAGCTCTGTTCCACTTGATGTTGATATGGTTACCTTGCCCCGGTCTGTATACCACTGACGGTAGGTTGTTTATCTGTGTAACCAAACAGAGGGTCTGATCTTGCTCCTCGTGTGATTTCTGGAAGCCTGATGGTTTCAGTGTTGATTTCTTGCTGTGAGACGGTCCATCACCCGTGCGTGCTCTGTTCAATGTTGAGGTCCCAGAGTTTCACGAGGTTCTCCGGGTTGCTGAAGCATTGGCTTTTGTCCATGTGTACTCTCATGTACACTTGGTTGTTAGGTACCAGGCTTGGCACCAGCTGTCCGCCTATGGTTGTTGGCTTGGACTCGTAGCTTTGCCCGTTTGAAAAGACTATCTCTATGCTTTTGGGTCTCCATGCAGCATACTGTTTGGTGTGCTTGTACCAGGTACTGCCTACCATATAGTTTTGAAGATGAGACAGAGAAATAGCACACAGACTGCTCCTGTGAATGTGGCCATTGTTCCCTCTGAAAATTGCAGGCGTATCGTTGTTTTCAATCTCAAAGATGTAGTTTCTCTTGAATGTCTTGACAACATAGTTGTTGGGACTGGTGTCCGCAGACGTTGTGGTTTTATCCACCCCAGCCATGACTCTGAATGCAACGAGAGGTTTTCACCTCACTTTTAAAGTTTTTTTTTTTTACCAATGAGGTCTCTTTTGAGGCACGCTAGCTTTATTTTAACAACTGGTAGTCGTGCCTGTTCAAACATGCTCACGCATTCACTCCGCGGAGTCTTTGTCAGTCACTGGCAGCGTGTCTTTTTTTGTCAGCTTTGGTCTTTTTTGCCTCTCCCCCCAGTTCTGCACGCCACCCTGTACCGTGATGTTTGTTGTGTTGTTGGAGCAAATGCTCCATCCATCTGTGTCGTCAATGTTGGTGATGTCTCTGTCACTGTCAGAGTTGACCTCTGTGTTCATGTCAAAGTCTGCGTGGTCTACAGCTCACTGATTGATCCTGCTGTTTTTGCACTCTGTCTTGGTCATGTCGTAGTGTTCAAATTATCCGTCGCTCATGTTTTCAGTGTCTTCCCATTCATTGGGAGTCGGGTCGTACATTGTCTTGACATGTTTTGCGTCAGTCTTTGTCCCAGTCATGGTCATGCTGCTCCTCTTCCTCTTGATGGCTGGCACTGGACTCTCCCCATACGGCAGCAACAGCTGGTGTTCTGGCAGGTGTGACTCCAGCCAGTGCAGTAGGTCATGGCTGGTCAGGTCCCTGTCCAGCTCCGTGACAAACTGCTTGTTCATGCGGTAGCATATGATGCGGTTGCGTAGTGGCCTCTCCTCGCCAGTGCACCATTTCCACAGGTCGTGGTTGGTGCCGATGACCACTGGCGTGCGTTTCATCGTAGTCAGTGTCATGTGATGTAGCCTCACATGGCGACATGTGACGTTCCGTCGCGTACGCCCTTATTTGTTATAAAGCATTTTCCTAGGTAGGGAAGAGGAAAGGTAAAAGAAAAGTTAATTTGAATGACCTGACCAGTGTGATCGGTGTCGCTGGTGGCTATAGATGTAGGGCGATTATTGGTTGAATGGACGGACGTTGTCCATTGGTAAAATAACCAAGGGCTGGTAATGCGTAGAGTTAGACGAGTACTCACTGAACGTGTACTCAAAAAGAGCGCAGGAGGGAAAAATAAGGAATAGGAAGGAGATGGCTTGGGGACACTGACCAGACAGGTTGTTTGAAGAACGAGTTCCACCTGCAATTCACCATTACCAGCCCTTCCCGGTGCTGTGGCAGTACCGGTAGTGGTACAGACAACTGTGGCAGTTGTGTGACATCAGTGCTGTGACAGCACCTAAGTACGAAGAGGTCGGCGACAGCCAGAGTCGTGAGACATTAAAGAATCTGTCATGTTGACCCACAAAGATTAATTGTTCCCCCTTGAATCAGGACTCGGATGAAATTCTTATATTTTAAGCCATCTTTTTGATTCTTCTTGAAAATGTATACATGGTTTCTCCAGTGAGGAGGAGAGACCGTTGAAAGAAGAATTTGTAAAATAGTATATAAAATGAGATGAAATTTGGTCCCAGCTAGTGGATCTGTGGAATGTTTGTACCTTCACTGGAGTGGAGGAACATAAGATTGAAAAGTTTGAAGAGTTGATTATTGTTTAGTAAATTATTCCCCGGAGAGGAGGGGGAGAAGAAGAGTTATTGTAGTGCGCCTTCTGGTTGTTTGGAGAGATTGCGTGTGCACGGAGTGAATGCTGGGCTGAGTGCAGGCATGCATTTATGCACAGTGTGACAGTCAGGTTTCGGTATTTCACGTTCACTCTCGTGACCTCTCCACCCAACACCTGCTTGTACTGCTGCGCCATGGATGGGTTGATCTCCGGCTCATCATGAAAAATTACCCTTTTGTTTATACAGTCCACAAAGGGAAAGGACTGATTGTTGTCAGCCCTTCCCCAAAGCCCAGGCTTGCAGATGAGTTGGCACAGCAGTGTCTTGCCGGTGTTAGATGGTCCTTGAAACACCAGCCCATTGACTTTGGAGAGACAGCAGTTCATGATGCTGAGTATGTCGTTGGCGATGATGAGTGCTGAAAGGCCGTTGTCATGGATGAGCCTGCCCAGTTCGTCGACCCCTTTTGTTTGTCTTCAGCGTCCTTTGGTGCCGTGCTTGGGTTGTCTCTGCTCCACTCACGCAGGAGTTTGATGTAGGATTCGCCTAACATCTCCTCCTGTATGAGCTCTGTCACCTGCTGCAGCATTGAGTGCCAGTTGCTGGCGTTCATCCAGCGTAGCTTGGTGTCAGCTGCTGCCTTTTCACGCCATTCCTCGACGTTCCTGATGTGTTCAGTAGATGGCAGAGCTTGTAGAGGTTTGCTGGTGTAAGCTTCTCGTAGCTCCCGTTGGTCTGTTTTTCTTCTGCTACGTTCATGTCCTCTTCAGTTGTGTTTTCCCAGAGCATTTGGAACCCCCTGTCTTCAGAGACGAAGTAGATGTAGTTTGTTTTCAAGTACGGGAAAGTGTTCCCACGTAGAGTGGAGACGTTGCGTACCCTTGCAGCTTGCTTGCTCCCCCAGTATTTGGTTACAAACTTGTAAAAGTCTCATGCATGGTTTGCTGGCTGCTTGCATGTCGTGATGCTGACGTGAAGGTGCAGTTGCTCTCTCTGGTCTCCCTCCTGCAGTATAGCGCAGTATCTTCCTTTGATGTCCCTTTTGGCTGCTGTCAAAAAGTCTTGTATGGTCTCCTGGTCTGGCCGGTAACGCAGCTCTATAACCGCTGTTCGGATATAGTTCTGGTATTGGCCAGACCTGACGAACTTCTTTCCAGCTGCAGCGAGTTGTTGAGCCATGGTAGCGATGAAGCGTTCTCTTCTCTCGATCAGATCAGAGTATGATGATAGCTGTGAGCGTGTTGGTTTATATACCTTCGGCGACCTCAACGATTTCAACAGGCTCAACGTGTCTCAACACGTTATTAATGGTGTTTTTGTTATACATGTTCCAGCATGTCGTCGCTGATTGGTTGTTTGCGTGTTCGAATAAAACCTTTGTTATTTAAATCGATTGCCGATAGCTACACTCAGCTTTGCCCCCGCCATTCACAGAACCGGACTCCAAATGCAATTTGCCTGTGAACTCAGCAGCAGCTGAACAAGCAAAAGGGGTATCCAGAACAGAACAAGACGCATTGGACTGTTTACTGTCAGCTAACGTCTTGACAACAGTAGAGTTACCAACCACAAAAGGACGCTTATCTGGGTGGCTAAGGGTACAGACTCTACGAGGGTTTCTTTCGGACTTCCATGGACACTTAGCAGCTGCATCTCCAGTCTTCTTACAGAGGAAACACACAATACTAGTAGACTGATCAAGAGCACCTCCTAAGGAACTCTTACCACCAGAGTTATGACGGCTACCATGACCACGAAAACAGTTACCACCAAAGTTATCTCCACGACCAGCTGAGAAAGCAGAGATCTGGCTGCTACTCTGAAAAGTAGGATGCCTGTTTTTTCTACCAGACTGACCACGGTATGGAACTCCTGGGACATGCCCAACAGAACCAAAAGTTTTAACATCAGCTTTCTTAGAAAGCACCTTAGTATGATAAGCACGTTTTTATGATTCAGCAGACTTGATCATATCACCAAAAGATTTCTCTCTCATATATTACACACTAAAGTAGCAAAGTTCTAGGACACACTCCAAAGCTGTTCACGCAAAATTAGATCTACCAGACTTCAAAAGACATCAATCTTTGCCAAAGAGACCCAATGGTGAAACAAACGCCTAAGCGCAACTACAAAGGTTTCAAAAGGTTCATCTGTACTAGGTTTAGTCTCACGAAAACGTTTCCGAAAACCATCCGGAGTGCACTGGAACTTTTTCAACAAGCTTTCTTTTAAAAGCTCATATGAGACAATATTCTTAGCAAGACTATGATACGGAGTTAAAGCAGAGCCCTCAAGCAATGCAGACGAGTATGTAACCCACAAATTCTCAGGCCACCGTAAGGAACAAGCATGGATTTCAAAGCAAAACAAAATACTTATCTATGTCATCGGTCCTTTCTTTGAAAGGGGCCATCTTTGGAAAAGCAGGATGAGGGGCGTTAGACCTGGGCAAATTAGAACCCTGACTGTCATTGTTCTGTCCTAAGACTACACCCTGCCGAGAAGTCAACTGTATTCTTTTAGCTTCCTCTTGCACTTGTATCTCCACTTTTTAAAACTTTTTACCTTGTTGAAAGTGGAAGGTCACAACATTGTTCTGGCATGGGTTCCCAGTCATGTTGGCATCGGAGGGAATGAAATGACTGATCGTTTGGCCACCAATGCCACAACAAGGAAACTGTCTAACATATCTATCCCCTGCACAGATCTAAAACCGAAAATTAATGATTATATCAGAGACCTCTGGCAGGAGAACTGGAATACACAGACGGATAACAAACCTCTCCAGATCCATCCAAACCTAAAAGAGTTCCTCTCATCTGCCTCTGGTGGTCGCAAAGAAGAAACGGTTTTATGCCGGCTGCACACTGGCCATTCGTATTTTACTCATTTGTACCTTTTAAAGAGTGAAAAAGCTCCGTCGTGCATTCCATGACATGTACCACTCACAATGAAACATATTCTTTTAGAGTGTTGGGACTTGCATGATGTGAGACGTAAACATTAATTTACAGCAGAATCCATGAAAACCTTTGCTCAGAGACGTTCCATCTAATGTGATCTTTGATTTTTTTTTTTAAAGAGATTGGCATTTTTCATCTGATCTGAGATTTTACAGTGGAAAGATTTTTAACAAAATATTGAGTGTGTTTTGAGAAGATGTGTTGGGAATGAATGACTTGTGAGTTGACTTCAGTGCTGTGACAGCCCTGATATGGCCCTTTGCGGTCGGCTGGGCTATAAGCAACATCACCTTACCTTACCTTACCTCACCATCTGCCACTCATGGCCGTACAGAGGAAAAGGTTTTTGTGCCAATCATACACGTCCTTTTACACCCACTAGTATCTTATAAAAAGTGAAGAATCTCTATGTGATGTACAACTCGCTATGAAAAAGATTCTTTAAGAGTGTTGGGACTTGCATGATGTCAGACATAAACACTTTATAGCAGACTCCATAAAGCTTGTTCAGAGATGTCCCACCAGAACGGATTTTTGAGTTTGTAAAACATTTTTGATCGCATATAAGATTTCATGGTAATAATAATAATAATAATAATGTAGAAAGAAACTCGTGGAGAGCGTGGCAGCAGAGAGTCCTCAGAAGAGAAGCCCCCTTCAAGCAAGTGTTTCGGCCCTTATCTCCTGACACTCTAGGGGGTTGGGCCACACCCGGTTCATGACTCCGGATGTCCCTCTGCTGCCCCTTTTTTTTTTTTTTTTTTCCCCCATCTTGGGACGAGCCATGGCTGGGATTCGAACCCATGACCCTCTGGACATGCTCATTTTCCACTTAATGACTCGCGCTTTAACCACTGAGCCACAGGGACACCTGATATTTGTAGGGAAATTAAGCCTTATGAAGTTCACTTTTGTTCCTCCTTGACCAGATCCAGCTTGAACACCTCTCCGCCGCTTCTGCCATTGCTTTCAGGGCTCTGGTTTTTTCCTTCCCTGCAACTGAGAGCTGTTTCATGAGGCTGTATGCAGACGTTCCTACAAACCCCTAGCTCCAATTTCTGCAGTGAGGACTTTGACCTGATAGCCTTCTCTCCTCAGGCTGTTTGCCAGATCAGCATACTTTTCAGTCTTGTAGATTTGAGCTGCCTCCATTCTGTTCTCATATGGCACCGTGAGCTCGATCATGATCAGCTGCTTGGTTGACTTAGAGTGGACTACTATGTCTGGTCTCATGCCACTCTTGCTGATGATCTCTGGGTGACTCTTCCATTCTGGGAGGTCTGCAGTGCACTCCCAGTCATCTGCCCCGTCCAGCAGACTCTGCTTGCATGTTTCGAGTGGCACTGTTGTTCTTGGCCATGATTTGCTGCCTCCTGCCGTGAAGAATGTTGCGGGTGCTTTTGGAGTCCTGAGTTTCCCTTTTGTGGTGTTGGTACTAGCCCAGACTACTTGTACAATCTCTTTGAGCACTTGGTTGTGCCTCCATGTGTACCTTCCTTGAGCCAGGGCTACTTTACATGAGCTTAGGACATGCTCCACTGTTTGTTTTTCATGGCAGAGGGGGCATGCAGGATCGTCTGTTTTCCCCCACTTCACCAGGTTTGCATTTGAGGGCAGAAGGTCATAAGCAGATCTGAGAATGAAGCTGATCCTGAGAGGGGCCATGTGCCAAATGTCATTCCAAGTGAGACTTCTTTGGAGTGCATTCTCCCACGTTGTCCATTGCCCTTGCTGGCTCTGCTGGACTGCTTTTTGGAGTCTTTTTTGGTCTTCTTCTTTTCTCATCTCCTGAATCATCATGTCTCTTTTGGCTTTTCCTTTGGCCTTTGACCACCATTCAGTTTTGGTCACCCCCAGTCCTTGTCTGTTGGTCTGTGTGTGTCCTGTTATTTCTCTGATCTTGAGACTTTCTTTTGCAGAATCCATCGCCTCTTGAACTTTCCATTTTCTGCCTGTCTTCAGCTGGGGCTTGATTGCTTCTACCACCTTGTCTCCTGAGTCCTCCAGCATGCTTTGAAGTCTGACCTTCCCTGCTTTGTATTCCTCCAGGATGGATTTCAGTGGTAGTTTCAGCTTTGCTTGGCGACAGTACAGCGCTATGTCAGTCAGACAGGGTGGGACACCAAGCCATTTCCTTGTGAACTTGTTGATTTTGGCTTCCATTGCCTCCACTATGCTGGTGCAGATGTCGTATATCATCAGAGGCCATAGGAGCTTTGGTATCAGCATGAACTGCAGACACCAGACCTTGTATTTGCCAGGGAGCCCACACTGGTCAATGGTCTCCAAGCCTTCCTCCGCCATCTGCTTGGTTTCTTTTGCTCTTTGTGTGTCTTTCAGCGTATCATCATACCATCTTCCAAGGCTCTTGACTGGTTCTTCTGTGACTGTTGGAATGGCCTGGTTGGCAACACTGAAGACCACAGATCCGGCCACTTTTCCTTTCCTCAGTGAGAGACTCCGTGATTTCTTTGGCTTGAACTTCATTCTGGATGAGGCAACTATGTCGTCCAGCCTCTCCAGCACATGACGTGTCTCGTCTTCTCTGGATGAAATCACTGTAGTGTCATCCATGAAGGCCTTGAGAGGAGGCATCTTGTATCCATCGCCAAGGTCTGTTTGTCTCGCGTTGTTTGTTGCTGCTTTCAAGATGAGTTCCATTGCCAGCACGAACAGTATTGGGGAAATTGCACAGCCCATTGCAATACCCACTTCCAAGTTGATCCAGTCTGTTGTGTACTCCTTGGTAGAGAACCGCATTGAGAAGCCATTGAAGTACTTCTTGAGCATGTCGCGGATGTTCTTTGGCACATGGTACATCTCAAGAGCCAACTGTATCATCTCATGGGGCACAGATCCATATGCGTTTGCCAGATCAAGCCACACTACGTCCAGGTCTCTCTTTTCTGTTTTTGCTTTTTGGATTGCGTCCCAGATCATTGTGGCGTGTTCTACACAGCCAGCCACGCCTGGGATGCCACCTTTCTGGACTGACACATCCAAGTACTTGTTTTCCATCAGGTACTTGGTCAGCCTTGCTGCCATGACAGAGAAGAAGATTTTCCCTTCGACGTTCAGTAGTGATATTGGCCTGAACTGGCTGATGTCACTTGAGTTTTGCTCTTTGGGGATGTACACACCATCTGCCGTCATCCACTGGCCGCTGATCTTCTGGTTTCTCCAAGCCGATCGCAGCAGCCTGTGGAGCCACTCCAGCACCTTGGGACATTTCTTGTAAAGCTGGTAAGGTATTCCGTTTGGCCCTGGTGATGATTTGGCTCTGGCTTTGTCGACCACCTTCTTGATTTCCGCCAACGTTGGAGGCTTGCCATTGAACTGTTCCTCAGGGTTGGTTGGCCACACCAGACATTGAATGTCGAGTGGTGCTTTGCTCTGTGGGTCAGAGTATGTTTTCCTCAGATGCTGCTCAAGAACTCCTTTGTCTACACTTAGGGTCCCAGATTTTGGCTGCTCAAACAGTGTTCTGGCAAACTGGAAGGGGTCTCTGAAGAAGCGCTCTTGTGTCTTCTTCTTTTTGCTCTTCCTCTTCCTCGCAGATTCCGCTTTGCTGAGGGCGCTGTGTCTTTCTTTCAGGTCTTTCCACAGTTTTTCCAAGCCTTGTTTTTCAGCTGGCAATGCGGTCTTCATTTGCATCTTGAGGTTTTTCTTTTGGACCCTGATCTTGTCCATCTTTTCTTGGCGTCTGGATTTCTTTGGAGGTGTTTTCTCTTTGGGTAGTTTTGCTCCATAGGCGTCTCTACATGTGGCATACACAATGTCCCCATATGTGGCTAGTTTGTGTTCCAGGGTGCTTTTCCCTATCAGTGCATCGAGTCTTTGGACGATTTTTGCATCCAGTTTCTCCCAATCTTCAGTTTCGTTTGCTCGTGGCAGGTTGAGTTTCAGGCGCCTGGCATCGAGGGCCTGTGCAAATTCCTCATCCGAACCGACAGCGTGGATGTCCTTGGCACTGTGGTTTAAATCCTGGCCTTGGTCTTCCGACGTCTTATCTGCTGATGCAGTGCGCTGCTGCTCATTCAGATGAGTCTTCACACATCCCATCTTTGTTCTGTGGATCTTCATGCCACGGGTGGTAGCGAAACGCTTTCCACAGACACATGGATATTCCATTTGGTCCATGTTCATAGTCCGTTTGGGATTTGCAGTCATGATTGGTTGAGCACCGATGGATTCATCATTCTCTCCCCCTTTCGGTGAATCCTGGGAGCATCTTTTCCTTTTATTCTTAGTAGCCACATGTTTAAGGCAAAGTGGGGAGCCAGCCCACAGAGCCTTAATGATTTCTTATATAGCGCTTAATCAAACGAATTTCTCTAAGCGCTTTACAAAGTCATACTACATTCACCCTTCTCATATACAATAATACACCTTACACCCAACTACAAATACTATTACTACAATAACTAACAAATCCTAATCCTACCAATGTGACATTCACTTATTCTTCAAATATCACTACAAAAACTTAATCCTATAACGTTCAATCATACAACAAATACATATAATAGAGAACATCACATACGCTACATTTGAAAAGGCCCAGACGGCTATGAGTTAGGTTGTACCCCCCCCCCCCCCCCCCCCCCCTCTCCCCACAGCATTGACTAATTATGAGAAAATAGATGGGTTTTAAGTTTAGACTTGAAAGAAGAGATAGAATCTGAATGTCTGAGACAGTCTGGCAGTCTGTTCCACGTCGCTGGAGCTTGGAAAGAGAAAGATCTTTCACCAGTAGTAGTCCTGAAGCGAGTCATTCGCAGAAGGCGGTCGTCAGCACAGGAGCGTAGTTGTCGAGAAGGGGTGTAGATTTTAAGGAGATCTGAGAGATAAGAAGGTCCATTTTCGAAGAGAGCAGAGAAAGTGAGAGTTGAGATTTTGTACGAGATACGGTTTGAGACAGATAGCCAGTGAAGAGAGTGGAGGAGAGGCGAAATGTGAGCATGTTTTCTTGCTCTACAGACGACTCGGGCTGCATGATTTTGGATTCGCTGTAATCTTTCTATCAGGTATTTTGGAAGGCCGGCCAAAAGTGAGTTGCAGTAATCTATTCTAGATAAGACAAATGCACAAATGAGAGTTTTTGTAGCATCTGTAGAGAGAAGGTGACGTACAGAGCTGATTCTTCTTAGTTCTAAATAGGCAATCTTGCAAATATTTGAAACCTGTTTCTCAAAGGAGAGGGATTGGTCAAGTATGACCCCTAGACTGCGGACAGAGGTGGAGACAGAGACAGCACAGTCATTGATAGTGACAGTTGAAGGCAGAGAAGGATGGTTAGGCTGTTTTGTCACGAACATGAGTTCCGTCTTGTCGTCGTTTAGTTGTAGTTTGTTGGTTGTCATCCAGTCCTTCAGGTCTGCAATGCAGCCCCGCATCCGAGAAATCAGTGAGTCAGTTTCGGCAATGGGAGCCGACTGATGAAGCTGAGTATCGTCAGCAAAGCTCTCATGCGACATGGCGCAACCACTGATGACGTCAGACACAGGACTAGCATACAGCACAAAAAGGACTGGCCCAAGTACAGAACCGTGAGGCACACCGTATCTAAGAGGAGAACTGTCTGAGTATCTTCCCTGTACACACACTGTCTGAGTCCGTCCAGTCAAGTAAGAGATAATCCAGTCGAGAGCTGTGTCTTTGAATCCAAAGGAAGTTTGAAGCCGTGAGAACAAAATATTATGGTCGATCGTGTCAAATGCTGCAGAGAGGTCTAACATCGCTAATAAGGAAACGTTCCCATCGTCAAGCCCGCAGAGGAGGTCCTTGACTATACGGAGGAGTGCTGTCTCACAACTATGGCCTTGTCTGTAAGCAGATTGATGAGGATTCAAAAGGTGATTCTTTTCGAGATGTTCTAGAATTTGTTCCAAAACGATCTTCTCCAATAATTTTGATAGAAATGACAAATTTGATACAGGCCGATAATTCTTTAAAACATTTTTATCTAATGAAGGTTTCTTGATCAATGGACGTACCACTGCGGACTGGAAGGTTTCAGGAACGTGACCAGAGGACAAAGAGGTATTGATAACATGAGTAAGATGGGGTAGGACATCATCAATGCACTGAAAGAGCAAGTTAGTGGGAATGGCATCAAGTTCACATGATTTAGGGCTGCATCGCAAACAAAGTTTTTTGACATAGTCTTGACTAACAGGACTAAAACAAGCCAAAGGAGGTCCACAGTAAACTTTGTCATTCAGAGGATGTACAGGTGCAGTAGAATCTAGCTTTTCATGGATAGTGTCAATTTTTCCATTGAAAAACTCTAAGAATTTCTGAGGGAGCTCTTGAGTTTGGAAGATGGTGGGAAGGGGGGAGTAGCTGACTTTGCCTAGGAGACTATCTGTGACATAAAATAGTTGCTTGGCCGTATTACAGGCCAATATCTTTGAAGAATAGAACAAAGTTTTTGCTTGATGAACAATGTCAGTAACATGATTTCTCGCAGTTTGATATATTTCCCTGTGCACAGTCAGTCCCGTGGCGCGCCATCGCCTCTCAGCCCCCCTCCTCTCCTGCTTGGCCTCGGACAACTCGGGACCCACTGGTAGAAAGAGTTTTAACAAAATGTCAGCAGTCTTTTGAGAAAATCTGTTTTAATGAATTGTGTGTTCATAGTGATGTGTGTGTGTGTGTGAAATTTGACTTGAGAGCTGACTTCAACAGGGTGACAGCCCTGATAGGACTCGTTGCGGTCCGCTAGGCTATATGCAACATTGCCTGTTAACTGGTGACCAGGGATACTTCATAAATATGACTAAAGTGAATTGTTACAGTCGTAAGTGACATTAATACTGTTGTTGCCACAATTGTCAGACACATGTCAAAAAGGCTCTGGTGCCACAAACCAGGGTTCGTACAGCCCTTAAAGGTCCTTAATTTTGGGGATCCCCTTTTCAAGGCCTTGAAGGTCCTTAAAAAATCAGGCTTTTGCTCATAGGTCTTTAACAAGTGCTTAGATTTTGTACCTGCCAATGATTTTGAATAAGGTCTGTGTAAATCTTGTGTCTATGAAAAAAATCTGAAATTAAATTGTATCAAAAAAGTATGAGTCGGAGTTGACTGACGATCTCGCCGATAAGTCGTCTGCTACAGGTAAAAAAAAAAAAAAAAAAAAATTTTAAAGAGCTACCGGCCTTCATGGCGCCCGTGTAGAATGATCCACTGTCTTGAAATTGAGAAGCCAACATGCTGGGGAAGTATTCGTCGTTTGGGTGAAAAAAAGAGTGTGAAGAATGGTTGCAGGCAGACCCAGGTGGAAACTAAAACAAGGCCTTTTGCCACATATGCAAAAATGTCCTAGACAGTGAATATTTGATTTTATGATTATTGTTATAAACTTATCCTTGAACTAAGTCCTTGTAATTTCTTTCTGCGTGTTTGAAAAGTCCTTTAAAGGTCCTTGAATTTTTCGTCAGGAAATCTGCATGAACCCTGCAAACAGATGTACACAGTGGCAGAAGCATTGGCTGTTGTGTCCATGGGGCCAGTTTTTGGTCAGGAAACCGTTTGTGCACACCAAGAGAGCATCAACAGAGGCTCCTCCAGTCGCATAATTTTCTCCAATTCTGGGTTTCCATGGGTCTTCTGATTTAATTAATTGTGTGTGCACAGTGGTGTGTATGTGTGTTTCAAATCCAACTTGAAAGCTGACTTCAAATTGGTGACAGCCCTGATAGGACCCTTTGCAGTCTGCTGGGCTACACGCAACATTGCATGTCAACTGGTGACCTGGGATACTTTATACAAGTGCCCAAAGTGAATTGGTATAGCCGTAAGTGACACTGATACTGTTGTTGCTACAGTTGCCAGTCACATGTTGGAAAGGCTCTGGTGCCATGAACAGATGCATACAGCAGCAGAAATATTGACTGCGGTGTCCATGCAGTCAGTGTTTGATGTGTTTAAAAGAGTTGTGTGAATGATTTTTTTTGTTAGATGACTTGTGAGTTAACTTCAACTCGGTAACAGCCCTGATATGGCCCTCTGCGATCGGCTGGGCTATAAGCAACATTACCTTATCTTACCATACAAGACAGTTGGCGTCAAAGTCCCTTGCAGCTGCTTTTGAAGTAGGGATCATGAATAGACTCATACAGTTTCCACACATAATGGAATTGTCCTTGATGGCTCTTGTTTTGCAGCATTGCAAGTAGCAAAGGAGACAAGAGTGTTGAAGAAGTTGCTGTTGTTGCTTGCTCTTGCGTTTTGCATACGCCTAGCACCAACACCTGCAGCATCTGGTGGTCTACCAATGCCCTCAGGATCTAGATCTCCACTACTAGCAGCATCTGGTGGACGATCACCACCCTCAGGATACAGACTACTACCACCTGCAGCATCTGGTAGACTACCACTGCCTTCAGGATCTAGATCACCACCACCACCAGTATCTGGTGGTGACCACCACCCTCAGGATACAGATCACCACCACCTGCAGCATCTGGTAGACTACCACTGCCTTCAGGATCTAGATCACCACCACCTGCAGCATCTAGTAGATGACCACCACCCTCAGGATGTAGACCACCACCATCTGCAGCATCTGGTGGACTACTACTGCCCTCAGGATCTAGATCACCAACACCTGGAGATCAAGGAGTGGGTGCTTCCGGAATTATGGGAAGAGGTCGTGCTGTTCGTCAAAGCGCTTCCCGAGCACAGGAAACCCGACCAGGAGATCAAGGAGCTAAAGAGATGGCAAAAAGAGTGAGGGATATGAAATTACAAGAAGGTGGAACAGGGGCAGAGGCTCGCGCACAAGAAGGACGAAAAAACGGATCAGATTGTACAGTCAATGTGAGTCTTCTTGAGCAACAGTCTTTCCTAGTCACCGTCACGGACTGGTAAGATCCAACACTATTCTTCAACTGGCTGCTGACACAGCTCACAAGTCTGACACATCCTTGTCGTGATCTCGCGTGTAAAACACTCATTCCTCGTAACAAGGGTGTCTCATCACATCGTTCTTGCAAACCACAGCGTAGCAGTAGTGACATAGTACAGTATCTTAAGCATCAGTGTCATCTCAAAATACGCAAGCACCAAACGTCCAACCCATCTCGTTCGCTTTCTCTAGTAAGTTTAAATCCAATCTTTTTACGTACTTGATGTATCTGTCTGATCTTACACCACTTTGCCCAAAGATGTACCAGTAACTGTTCTGTGTAAATGTTTCATTTTCCTTATCAGTTCTTCCTTTTCTTCCATCCCCCCTCCTCTCATTTTTAATTGTACCCCATCCCACTCCCACCCCCACCGTCTCCCACACCTTCTGTCGGTGTTCCCTCTGTACATAGATTTTGTATCCTTTTGTATTTTCGTATTTCATATTTAAGAATGATTTTTCATTATTTTATATTAATCAGTATTTTTGTGTTTTTTTTTTTTTTCTTTTCCTTTCTTAAATTTCTTTTGGCCCCGGAGGGCTGGATGTAAAAAAGCAGTGATGCTTATTCCATTACCCTCTGAAAATAAAAGTTCGTTCGTTCGTTCGTTCGTTCGTTCTCTCCAACTAATTTGTCAACGTACGAAAAGACTTTGATATCCGCAACCAACGTGTATGTGAATTGAATTACAACGACAATATGTATAAATCGTGGGCAAGCCCAACGACACCATGAAAAGATGGAGGGTTTGGTGACTTTTGTCGGCAGTAGCAACAGCAATGACCCTATTCATCCCAAACCGGTGAGTTTTAGCAAATGATTCAAACACACACACACACACACACACACACACGCGCGCACGCACGCACGCACGCACGCAAGCACACAAAACTGCGATAGCAATAACCAAAGACGATGAGTAGCGGGAATTGAGATAACGCCCTGACACAACAACCAACCCACCAACTGGATTTTAAAAAATACACGCTAATTTCTGTGGTTGTGACGACAACGATGAGGCTCATTTGTCGCCCCCAATAACCATTTTCGGCCCCAGCATACGTAACTTCCATGTTGTAGGGGCGGCAGCAGTGGATGGTTGTCAGAAAGAGTTATCAGTGTCATTTCTGTTTCTTCAAAATTTTCTGTGTATGACAATTGTGTCTGAAATAACCTCTGTTTCTCTTCTGTGGGCAAATTCCTTCCTGAACTCTGCATTAAAGAAAAAATTCTTAAATGTTCGACATAATGTTCCCAAAGGGTATTGTTCGAGGCCGCTGTAATTTGATTTACTTCCCAAATGTCAAGCCACGTCCCGAGGTGGTCTTTGATGTTTGAAACGGGTTCTGGTTAAGGTGGCAGTTCAGGGCTATCCCAGTTGTCATTACATGCCGTCGTCTTAAAAAGAGATATATATATATATATATATATATATATATATATATATATATATATATATTAGACGCACACAATCAATTCAGCTGTTTGCACACTACACAAATTTTCACACTATTCATTTCACACTCTTTCACAATATTATTTCAACACTTTTCGTTTCACACTCTTGCACATACACGGCTCTGATCCGCTACAAACTGGACTATGGATGTGTAGGGTACAGCTCGGCCAGACCATCCTACCTGAAAAGTCTAGATCCTATCCACCATCATGGGCTTTGAACGTGTCTGGGTGCATTCCGCACCACCCCTGTTTATAGCCTGTATGCTCGGGCAGGAGAAGCATCCCTCTTAAATCATCGATTGAAATATTGCCTTGAACGACTGTCTGAGTCTCTCTTCTGAACCTCAAAACCCTGCATATAACCGTATTTTTTACTCCAAATTCCAAAAGAAAGTCGATGACCATCCCAGTTCCATTCTATCATTGGGAATTCGTATTCTTCCCCTTTTGAACCAAGCAGATATAGACCTTGAAGTAGTTTGTGATTTATCCAAGTTTCCTGATAACCCTCCATGGACTTCCTGTGCTCCAGAGATCCCGTTTCATTTAGCCTCATACCAGAAAAACTCCACTAGTTCCTTGGCTTACAAGTCCCTTTTTGCTGAACTGTGTTCAAAGTTTCCATCCTTCAAAAGAGTTTTCACTGACAGTTCCAAATCTGCGGAGAGAGTTGCCTCTGCAATGTTTTGTGCAGTAGATCCCCCTCAGAGATATACCGAACACATTCCCACTGATAGCTCCATCTAGACTGCTGAGCTGACAGCCTTGGCCCTGGCTCTTAAAATGGTCTTTAAATCCAAACATAAAGCTTTCCTCATTTTGTCAGACTCCCTTTCTGCATTGGAGACCATTGCCGGCCGTAATCTGAAGCACCTTCAGCTGCTGAAAGTTTTTCGAACTGTGGATCTCTCTGAAATCAGATGGATACTGTCACACACATTCTGTGTTTGGGCTTGCAGATGAATGAAATAACCGCACTCCCCCCTTTCTCTTTCGACAAACAACAGAGATCAAGATGTAAAATAACTAATGATCTAATGAGTGTAAATTTGTTATGATAATTTGGTGGTTATGTGTTTTGATGGGCCTGGGCGAGGTGAATGATGCGATGGTGAAGTGTATGGTTTGTGAAGATATTGTTAATGTACAGTTTACAATTACATGAAGAAAAAAACTCAATAAAGAAAATGATTAAACCGAACACAGTCTTGGCAATGTCACTTTCTTCTTATGTGTCTTGTTGAACTGTGCGCACTAGTTCGCTGTTCACTATCTGTGTGCGAGATTGGTTGCTGAAGATCTTCCTGGATATGCGTATACTTGTGTGATGAAAATATGTAACTCGGTTTATTCAAAACTTTTTGGCTGATCGACAGTTCCAGGTACGCGTTGGCACCACGCTGCCTGACATCCATGGACAGGAGTTGGGTATGCCTTAAGGGAGCATCCTTTTGTCCTGCCCTTTTCAGCATCAAAATCAACGGCATTGTGAAATCGGTAGACCAGGGTTCTGAGTCCTCTCTGTTCGTTGATGATTTCGCGGTGTACGCAGTTGGAGCCTCTTACGCCAGCGTACAGCGCCGACTCGTACTGTGTGTCAATAAGATTCAACAGTGGGCCTGGGAAAACGGGTTTACCTTCTCTAGTACCAAAACTCGGTCAATCCATTTCCACAGTTCTTGTCAAGTTTTGCTGATCCCGAAATTCGTCTGGACAAGTCCACCATTCCTGCTGTAAAGGACGCCAAATTTCTGGGTGTTATTTTTTATTTTTAAAAAATGAACTTTAAAAACTGCATGTCAGAAAGCTCTGAACATTCTACGAGTTGTGGCACACACAAATTGGGGCGCTGACAGGAAAACTCTCCTCCATCTTTACAGGGCTTTGATCCTCTCCAGAACTGAACTATGGGTGTGTAGTGTACGGCTCGGTCAGACCATCCTACCTGGGCTTTGAACGTGTCTGGGTGCATTCCGCACCACCCCTGTTTATACCCTGTATGCTCGGGCAGGAGAAGCATCCCTCTCAAATCGTCGATTGAAACCTGCCTTGAACGACTGAGTCTCTCTTCTGAACCTCAAAACCCTGCATATAATCGTGTTTTTGACTCCAAATTCTAAAAGAAAGTTGACGACCACCCCAGTTCCATTCCATCCTTGGGGATTCGTATTCTTCCCCATTTGAACAAAGCAGGTATAGACCTTGGAGTAGTTAGTGACTTTTCTAAGTTTCCAGATGACCCTCCATGGACTTTCTTCACTCCAGAGATCCATCCGGTTTGATTTATCCTCGTACCGTCCACTAGTTCCTTGGCCTACAAGTCCCTTTTTGCTGAACTGTGTTCCAAGTTTCCATCCTTCAAAAGAATTTTCACTGACGGTTCCAAATCTGAGGAGGGAGTGGCCTGTGCAGTCTATTGCCCTGGTGCTCCTTCTCAAATATTGTTAGAACATATTCCATCAGATGCTTCTGTTTACTCTGCTGAACTTACAGCCCTGGTTCTAGCATTGAAGATAATATCTCACTCCACAGACAAGAACTTCCTGATTTTGTCTGATTCGCTGTCAGCTTTGGAGGTGATAGCGAGCCGTAACCTCCATTATCCCGAACTTCTACACTTTAAAAAAAAAAACAAACTTTTTACTACGTTGAAAGCAGAAGGTCACAACATCGTTCTGGCTTGGGTTCCTGGTGATGTTGGCATCGGAGGGAATGAAATGGCTGATCGTTTGGCCAAAATGCCACAACAGGAAACTGTCTAACATATCTGTCCCCTACACAGATCAAAAACCAAAAGTGAATGATTATGTCAAAGACATCTGGCAAGAGGAAGGGACCTTGCAGACGGATAACAAACTATTTAAAATCCGTCCAATCCTGAAAATTTTTTTTACCATGTTCCCGAGGCGGCCGTAAAGACAAAACAGACTTGTGCCGCTTGTTCACAGGCCACTTGTTTTATACCCATTCTGATCTTTTAAAAGGTAAAGAAGCTCCGTGGTGCATTCCATGTCATGTTCCACTCACAGTGAAACATATTCTTTTAGATTGTTGGGACTTGCACGATGTGAGACAAAAACACTTTACAGCAGTCTCCATGAAAACCCTGTTCAGAGATGGCCCACCTGACATGATCTTTGAGTTTCTGAAAGAGATTAACATTTTTCATCGGATCTAAGATTTTTAACGAAGTTTCTGGTACGCTTTTAGAAGTTGTATTTTAAAGAGATGTGTGAACGTTTTTTTTATGACTTGTGAGTTGATTTTAACGTGGTGACAGCCCTGATATGGCCCTTTGCGGTCGGCTGGGCTATAAGCAACATTACCTTACCTTACCGATGGACTTGCAGGGTGACTTCTCTGTCCCTCCATCTCGTCTCACGTAGTAGGCGTCTGAATGGATCCAGACGGTGATGATAAAAACATATTTTTAAAAAACCTGCAAGGCGACACACCGCCGCTACTTAGTGGTCTATAAAATATTCTATTTTTCCTTTCTGTTTCCTGATTCGCCTGTGTTGAACATAGTCATCCTTCACTCTTTCTTCTGCACTCACTCTTCTTCGAAATAAATAAATCTTTACAAAAATTCTTCACAATTGAACACATCGTTCCACAGCTCGTTAAACCATTACATTTCATTCATTCACTTATTGATCAATATTGTGAAAATTATATGCTACAGTCTAGGGATATGGTACGTATAATGGCTAACAACAATTAACTGATACGTTCTTGGAAATGGCATTGCTCATTCATTCATATTATTAGGTGAAGTAGATCTGCACGGAATATGAAGATGACTGAAAATAAAGCATGGTCAACACAACACATGATGATAAGGTGCTGATGGGGTGATCGATACATGAGGATCTCAATCATCCAGTCTACCCCGGCAATAAATCGATCATGGTGCAACGATGTTAATCTAAGCCATAAGCGAATAAAAATAGATCGGAACTTGGAATGGAACTTGAGTTATATTATGCTATAGATAGACGAGGCATAACAATACGGCTCACACAAACGGATTAGATTGTGCGATCGATTAGTTAAAATGTAAATAATAATATGATCGAAGTATTATGTGAAATAAATGAGTCTCTGCCTCAGCACAACCTTGCTTGCCAAACACTGGCGACGATCAAGTGACGGACGTTGGGTGGATGATCCAATACCCCGTCGCTGGTTCACAGGATCTCACCCCCTTGTGTCTTGGCATTCATGCACTGGGTGGCCTCTACTAGAACTTGCTCTCGTACGGGTGGTGACTTCTTTCCTCTTAAAACATGCTGCTTCTTCAACCGCAGTCTGCTTCTTCTTGGGCTGCCTGCCTCCTCCTTGCTCTTCTGAGCTTGTCCATTAGAAAATCATTCCGCCGTCCACTCACTGGTTGGCTTATATTTTATACGACACTTGATAGATTAGATTATAGAACAATCACTAGAGTATTTTGTTTAATTAATGTACAAATATGATATAGCACACCGAATTTATTATTAGAACATGTAATTCTACAAAACAATGAAGCTATTTTGATGCGTAAGCATACGGAATGAGCTTATAATTCTTATACACTGACCGAACATACAAAGATCTAAAAGCGATAAACAAAAGAAGGCTTGCAACTCGTCATTCTTGCTATGATGTCTTTCACCAAAGTCCCTCCTCTGTTGTCTCCCTTTTAAATTGTAACACCATGTTCCCAAGGCGGCCGCAAAGACGAAACAGTCTTTGCCGTTTGCATACAGGCCACTCGTTTTACACTCATTCTTGTCTTTTAAAAGGTTAAGAAGCTCCGTGGTGCATTCCATGTCATTTCCCACTCACAGTGAAACATATTCTTTTAGAGTGTGCCTCCGGGGGTTGCAACCTTGCCGTGGTCGGAGGGCTTGCCTGGTCCTGTGATCCCTTAGGCTTTGCTGGCGGGGGCATCAATACTTGAAGATAGGCTGGGGTTTTTTTTAAATGCTTCTAGGCCTGAAAAGTCAAGATGCTGTCTGGCCTAAGCACAAAGTTGTAAGGAGTTGATGCCCCTGGTAGGGCTTCCCATGTCAGATAGGCTAAGGCTGAGGATCCTGACTAATAGTAACCCGCCTTTCTCCTTTTCTTGTTTTCTGCCTTTCTTATTTGGCTCTTTTCTGTCTTCGTCTCCCCTTCAAGTCTTCTTTTCCACACTCTTTTTCTCTCTGTGGTCTTCTTAAGATCCGCCACGTTTGCCGTGCGGTGCGACCTGTGACGGAGGGGAATAAGATCCTGGTGATTGAGAGGGCCAGCGCCCTCACCACATCACTTTGGCTCAGACCTCTCCTAGACAGGAGGTACACTCTGGCCCGGGTGTACTAATCGGCTCCCCTTCATGGGCTGGGTCAAGACAGGCAGTTCTCCGGCTGGCCAAGGTAACCCCTGCAGTGCTCAGGTCTCTGTTCCCGGAGTTGGGCATGATCAGGGGGGATAGGGTTGGTAGTTTCTGTCTGTTGTATATCTCTCCTGAAGCCTGGAAGTGGTCAAGACAATGACTTCTTGGCCCTGGCCCCTTAGTTGGACTCCATGGTGGGTGGGTAAAGGTGAGACGAAATTTATACACATAAAACATGGCTTTATCTAAAATCATTCCCCCATAAAGAAGAGGAAGGCAGTGGAGCCCATTTCCAGTCCTATGGATTCAGACAGTGACTCAGATATGGAGACGAGACAGAGACAGGTTTTGGCTTCCTGCTTGTGATTGAAGGACAGCAGGAAAAGCCTATTTCTGCTCTGAGTCATTTTGCAATTCAGAAGGGCTTCCAAAGTCTAGCAGTGACCCTCAGCCGTTTAAAGGCTACGGAACGGCTCATTCCTCGTCCAGCGCAGATCAAAGAAGCAATCAGAACAGCTGCTGAGGGCAACAAAGCTCGTGGACAGAGAAATCCGGTGACTCCCCATAAGCAGTTAAATTCGTCCAAAGGAGTTATTCGGGGCCGATTTGAAAGGTGTCTCAGAAGCGGAGATCAAGACTGAACTACATCCCAAGGTGTGACGGAGGTGCATAGGGTGACAGTCCGTAAAGGTGCAGAGAGAGTGCCCACCAACACCCCTTTCTGACATTCTGCAACCCTTTGTTGCCTCCAGTCATTAAGGTGGGATACTTGAATGTCCGTGTCCAACTGTATGTCCCATCCCCGATGAGGTGTTTCAAATGCCAGAAGTTTGGACATGTCAGAGACCGCTGTCTCGGTGAGGAGGTGTGTGGTGTTGTTGCAAGGCAACCCATGATGGCCATGTGAAGACCCGCTCATTGTGCGAACTGCGGTGGCGACCACCCCTCCTCTTCACGCAACTGCCCTGTTTGGATCCAGGAGTCCACCATCCAAAGAGTAAAAACAGAAAAGAAGATCTCGTTTTTTGAGGCACGTAAGCAGGTCGTTGGTAGTCAGACGTCAACGGTGTCTTCCTATGCTTCGGCAATAAAGAAAGTTTCGACCCGTTCAGTCTGCTGCCAAACTGATGAATTTATTTTCACAAGACGTTGCAGGAAGAATGTTAAGCTCTGGTGGAAGCAAGTCCACCACCTCCCAACCCAAAGTGGTGCCCCTGGTGGAGGCAAAAAATCCACCACCCTCAGAGTGCCTAGCAGTCTACTCCATCTGCTGCTGGGCAGATTAAAAAGCAGCCCTCCCGCCTCGAACTCCTGTGAGCAGTGCCCGTGCGGGCAAGGGAGTTCAACCGAGTGTGGAGATGTGAGATGAAAGAAACCTCCACCATCTCCAAAATCCAGGCCTTCACCTGTGGGCAAGTCTGCCAGCAGTCTGAAGACCAAATAGTCCAGTCCAACTGACTAATAAATTCGCTCCATTGGATCAGACGATGACTCGGAGATGACCTGATTTCTCTCCCATTCGTCCTCTGCACCATGGACAGTAAAATAATCCATTGGAATATCCGTGGCCTAAATTCAAACTTTGAGGAGCTGCAGTGTGTCGAACTATAAAACCTTACGCCGTGGCTCTTCAGGAAACTAAAATTCAAAGCCAGAAGACCTCACTCTTTCTGGCTTTAATATTCTTTCCAAACTGCACAACCATCCACATTGGACTACGGGTGGTGTTGCCCTTCTTTTACATAAAACTTTGCTGTTTAGTCCTGTCGCTCTGACTACCCCCCTTCAGGCTGTAGCTGCGAGAGTCACTCTCCACAAAACTATTACAATTTGTTCACTATATCTGCCACCTTCTGTCCAGTTTGTCGTCAGGATCTTGTCAGTCTGATCGAGAACTTCCTCGACCTTTTTTGCTGTTGGGTGACTTTAATGGACACAATCCTCTCTGGGTAGTGTCAGTTCGTCATCCAGAGGTCTGCTTCTTGAAGATGTCCTTTCCGACTTTGATTTGTGTTGTCTGAACGATGATCTCCAGCTTACCTCCACTCTTCCACAGGCTCACTTTCGTGTTTAGATTTGTCGATATGTGACCCTCGCTGGTCCTGGACTATGGGTGGTCTGTCCATGCGATCTTCACGGAAGTGACCATTTCCCTGTTCTATTAAAACCCATACTAACTGAAACCGCCTCTGTCTCACAACATCTTAATTATAAGAAGGCAAACTGGAATCTTTTTGCAGCCAATATTTCAAAAGAATTCCAGGAAATTGATTTTCTTCAGAGTCCAGACCCTGCAGAATCTCTGACCAATACTGTGATAAACTGTGCTAAAACCTGTATTCCAATGTCTTCCGACAAACTCCAACTGCCCAAAACACCCTGGTTTAATTCTGACTGCCAACACATCTCAAAAGTACGCAAACAGGCTCAGCGTCGGGTATATCAAAGACCTTCAGGTCCCAACGCTCGAGCCCATCAGAAACTCCGTGCCAAATCGAGACACACTTTCAAAATCAGCAAACGTCAGTCTTGGGAGAAACTTCTGCTCCGGGCTGACCTCTAAAACTTCAAAGAAAAAAGTCTGGAACATCATCAGAAAAATCAAAGGGAAGAACACCAACCCCTCCATTCATCACCTGAAACTTGCCGATGCTCTGATAACTGACAAACAAGCTGTTGCCAATCTGTTGGCCTCCACCATCCAACAGAACTCCTCATCTTCAAATAAATCTGCAGCCTTTGTAAGAAACAAACAAATCAGAGAGAAATCTTCATACAATTTCACATCATACAACTCTGAAGCCTACAATCTTCCTTTTCAATCAACGAACTAAAACTAGCTTTGCAAACCTGCACTGATTCTGCCCCTGGTCTGGATGATATTCATTATCAGGTTCTGAAACATTTTCCAGAAAGCTGTCTCCAGACCCTTCTTAAAGTATACAACCATATCTGGACCACAGGGTGCTTTCCACCCTCCTGGCAGAAAGCCCTGATCATTCCAATTCCTAAGCCTGGAAAGGACCTTACCAACCCTTCAAACTATCGTCCAATAGCTCTGACTAGCTGCCTCTGTAAGCTGATGGAAAAGATGGTCAACTCCCGTCTGATGTGGAAGCTGGAAACCGATGGCCTTTTGGCCAGTGAACAGTGCGGGTTCCGGAAGTTCCACTCGACAGTTGACCATTTAATCCGTCTGGAAACCACCATCCGCAACGCCTTTTGTCAATAAGCAGCATGTGGTTGCTATCTTTTTTGACCTAGAAAAAGCGTATGACACCACGTGGAAATCAGGAATCCTTATGGACCTGCACAGACTTGGTTTTCGTGGTCACCTGCCTCTGTTTATTCAGAACTTTCTGGCTGATCGACAGTTCCAGGTGCGTGTTGGCACCACACTCTCTGACATCCATGAGCAGGAGTTGGGTGCACCTCAAGGGAGCATCCTTTCTCCTGCCCTTTTCAGCATTAAAATCAATGACATTGTGAAATCAGTAAGCCAGGGCTCTGAGTCCTCTCTGTTCGTTGACGACTTCGCGCTGTACGCAGTTGGAGCTTCTTACGCCAGCGTACAGCGTCGACTCCAACTTTGTGTCAACAAGATCCAACAGTGGGCCGAGGAAAACGGGTTTACCTTCTCACGTACCAAAACTCAGTCAATCTATTTTCACAATTTTCGTCAGTTTTTTACTGATCCTGAAATTCGTCTGGACAAGTCCACCATTCCAGCTGTAAAAGAAGCCAAATTCCTAGGAGTTATTTTAGACCAAAATCTCAACTTTCTCAGCCACATTAAAAATCTCAAAACTATTTGCCAGAAAGCTCTGAATATTCTGCGGGTCGTAGCACACACTGACTGGGGTGCTGATTAGAAAACTTTGCTGCACCTCTACAGAGCCTTGGTCCGTTCCAAACTGGACTATGGTTGTGCTGTGTACGGCTCTGCAAGACCCTCTTATCTGAAACTCTTGGATCCTATTCACCATCAAGGGCTTCGTCTCTGTCTTGGAGCATTCCGCACCACCCCTGTGTACAGCCTGTACCCAGAGGCAGGTGAACCCTCACTGTCCAACCGCAGGCTGGAACTGTCTTTGAATTACTACATCAGATTGTTCTCGGAACCGGAAAACCCTGCCTATGACTGTGTCTTTGACCCTCAGTTTCAAAGTAAATTCGAAAACAACCCTACCTGTATTCTGCCGTTTGGTCTTCGTATGCAGCCTCACGTGCAGAATGCAGGTCTAGACCTAGGAGTTGTGTCCGATTTTTCCAAGTTTCCAGATCAGCCTCCGTGGACCTTTTTCACACCAGAGATTCGTTTTGATCTTGCAGCTTTTCGCAAAGAGTCTACCAGCTCTCTGGCATACAAGGCCTTGTATGCTGACCTCTGTTCGAAATTCCCATCCTATCAGAAAATTTTCACTGACGGTTCCAAGTCTGAAGATGGAGTGGCCTGTGCAGCCTATTGCCCTGGTGCTCCTTCTCAAATACTGTTAGAACATATACCTCCAGATGCTTCTGTCTATTCTGCTGAACTTACTGCTGTGGTTCTGGCATTGAAGATAATCTCACAATCTAAGAAGAGGGACTTTCTGGTTCTATCAGATTCACTGTCAGCTTTGGAGGCCATAGCTGGCCGCAACCTTCAGCATCCAGAATTTTTACACTTCTTTGAACTTTTTACCACGTTGAAAGCGGATGGTTACAACATTATTCTAGCTTGGGTTCCTGGTCATGTTGGCATCGGAGGGAACAAAATGGTTGATCGTTTGGCCAAGAATGCCACAACAGAGAAATTGTCCAACATATATATCCCTTGCTCAGATCTGACACCCAAAATTAACGATTATGTTAGAGACCTCTGGCAGGAGGATTGGAATACACAGACGGATAACAAACTCTTTCAGATCCGTCCAAACCTAACGGAGGTCCTCTCATATACGTCTGATGGTCGTAAAGAAGAAACAGTTCTGTGCCGGCTGCATACCGGCTATTCGTATTTTACCCATTCATACCTTTTAAAGAGTGAAGCAGCTCCGTGGTGCATTCCATGGCATGCGCCACTCACAATGAAACATATTCTTTTAGAGTGTTGGGACTTGCACGATGTGAGACACAAACATTTTACAGCAGAGTCCATGAAAACCCTGTTCAGAGATGTCCCGCCTGACGCGATCTTTGGGTTTTTGAGAGAGATTAACATTTTTCATCTGATTTAAGATTTTACGGAAGAAAGATTTTTAACGAAGTTTCTGGTGCGTTTCTAGAAGATGTCATTTAAAGAGATGTATGATTTTTTTTTTTCATGACGAGTTGATTTTAACGTGGTGACAGTCCTGATGTGGCCCTTTGCGGTCGGCTGGGCTATAAGCAACATTATCTTATCTTTTAGAGTGTTAGACTTGCACGATGTGAGACATAAACACTTTACAGCAGACTCCATGAAAACTTTGTTCAGAGATGTCCCACCTGACATGATCTTTGAATATCTGAGAGATTAACATTTCTCATCTGATCTAAAATTTTAAGGAAGAAAGATTTTTAACGAAATTTCTGGTGGATTTTTTAAAATGTATTTTAAAAGAGATGTGTGAATGTTGTTTTTCTTTCTTTCTTTTTTTTTTTTTTTTTTTTTTTTTTGTTCTGTTTTGTTTTTTGCTGACTTGTGAGTCGATTTTAACGTGGTGACAGTCCTGATATGGCGCTTTGCACTCGGCTGGGCTATTAGCAATATTACCTTACTCAACCCGTCTAGTTTATGGTCCAGCCTCTTGTCTTCGTGGTGAGAATAATTTGTTCCGGCAAGTGGTGGGGCATGCTGTAGATCGTTTCGCCTTGATCATTCACCTGATGGTGGAATATTTCCTCATACTTGTCACAACACACTTTGTGCAGCTTGTTCCAGAGACTGACGAAGTCAGATACATCACAACAGGCATCGCTGTGCTCCTTCAATCAGAGATGCTAGATGATGTAGAGGATGATTCTGGTATATTTTTTTTAACGAGTTGGCCACTGCATCCTGATGATCCCCTCTTTCTGCAGAAAATCATCCACGACACGGGCTCGGTGTGGCCGGGCATTGTGGTCCTGCAGAACAGCAGCATTACTCATGGCCTGAAGAGCAGGCTGGATCAGAGGGCGCACAATCTCATCATGGTACTGTACCCCTGTGAGCGTGCCTTGAATGACGTAAAGGGAAGTTCTGTCTTGATGACTGAAGCCACCCCAGACCATTACAGAATCTCCCCTTCATAGCGTTCCATCTCACGAACTGTGGCATCAAGAACACATTCTCTTGCCCTTCGCCACACTCGGGTCCTGTCGTCGCTGAAGGCCAAGTAGAAGCGGGGCTCATCAGAAAACAGAACGTGCTGACGACACCAGTCTGCGCGGGCTCTGCGGTGACCTAGAGTTAGGGTACTCGGACTGCTGGTCTCTGGGTAGACAGCAAGAACTCGTGCAAATGGTTAGAAACTGTCCTTCTGCTGACAGTGACGTTCGAAACCTGCATGAGCTCACGGCTCAGGGTGGATGAGGTGACGGTCCTATTGCATAGGGCAGACAGCATGAGGAGTCAGTCATCCTGTCTGTTGGTACACCGAGGACGACCTGATCGTGGCCGATCCTTTACACCTCCAGTGACCTTGAACCTCTCTAAGAGACGTTGGGTGATGGAGTGAGACACGTTGAGATGGTCGGCAACTTCGCGGCCCGAAATCCCCTCGTCAGTCACCGCTACAGCGTGTCCACGATCTGCAGTGTCCAGTCTTTGCCTATGTCCCATGCCTTTTGAACTGGCTTGAAAGGCTATTCAGTCTACTGATTTATAGCCAAAGACGGCTGCAATGTGTTCATCTTATACGTGCCTTGCACGTGCTTAATGAATCAATATGGACACTTCGCCCTTTTTTCAGTCACATTTGCAACTACAGCCACTCAGATTACAGACTTTTCATGCTTTTGGCACATGAGCTGAACCCCATCTTGTAAAACAGTGGGTTGTTTGGTGTTGTGCAACCATTGAGGTCTGTCTGGTCAATGTTTGTAACCAGGTTTGGGTGATTGTTAACTGGTTTCAGGTCTATTAATCACAAGAACAAAAAGGGACGTCAAAATGAGAGCTGGCCCTTAACTTTTTATCGGTAGTATATATGATATATTACAACAAACGTGGTTGATCGATGTCCATGTGAACGTTTCTGTGATGGTAATCTACACATCATTAGTGACGATGATATGTCCATGACTGCAGAGGTATTAAAAGTCAATGATCAGAACCTCACATAGTCGGTCATTTCATTGTGAAAATATGATTCGTCAAGAATGTAGGTAGGCTATGCTAGCTGCTGCATATACAGCACATATGAACGAAGATCTGATCCCAAGAGCCGGTCCCTCACAGCCACTCCCAGTGAGAGTAATGTGGAGGAAGTAGCTACCATGAATGGCAATACTCTCTGGCCATAGTTGTTGAGGCAAGGTCGTCCTATGAGCTTGGTGTTGGAAGGCAGATCTTCCTGGCTCAGAATATCGCACTCTTCACTGGTGAAGCTCTCCGGGCACGGCTTCACAAAACGCACAGGGCCTTTTGGTATCAGATTCATGTAGGCCGAGATGCCATGTCCTCCACATCCCCCTCGTCCTGCAGCTCTGGAGGCAATTCTGTGCCTGAGAAATTATCGATCAGAGACAGAACTGGACCCTTGGCATGTTTTGTTGCTGTTTGATCATCAGATTGAAGGTCTGGGGGGAAAAAAAGAAACGATGCAAATCCTCTGGGCTCCCTGAAAAAGTAATAATGTGTTGAAGTCTGGAGATCACACTTCAGACTGGAATATTCCGCTCAGCTTTTCTGTAAGCTCAATGATTATGTCCTCAATGACCGTGGGTATCCATCGCACATTACATAGCTTTTTCTTCCCATCAGCAACCAAGAACATAAGTCTTGCAGCTGTCGGCATAGGGCAGTCGACTATGGGTCATCATCACATGCAGGAAGTGACCCGTCATCTACATGTCTGTGGCCGGTGAAAAGCAGCAACGCCAATGGGATTCAGGTACCGACCAGAGTGTAGCAATAAAAGACAAGTCAAAATCTTGGATGACATCTTTTACCGACAGGGCATGTTTAAAACCTGCGAGCTTGACTTTCCTATCTCCCAAAGCTCAGGCTTACGTCAGAGACCTCTGGCAAGAGGAATGGAACTCGCAGACAGATAACAAACTGTTCCAAACCTGAAAGAGTTTCTACCATGTTCCAGGGCCGGCCGTAAAAAAGAAACAGGTCATGTGCCGTAGAGTTGGGACTTTCATGATGTGAAACATGAATACTGCAGACTCCATTAAAATCTTGTTCAGAAACCCTCCATCTGGTGTGATCTTTGAATTTCTTAAAGACACCAAAACTTTTCATGTGGTTTTACAGAAGAAAGATTTTTGACGTGATTTCCGGTGTGGTTTTAGGTGAATTCTAAAGGGTTCTGTGAATGAAGGTTTTGTTTTTGTGGGGGTTTTTGTTGTTGTTTTTTTTTTTTAATGATTTAAGTTGGCTTCAATGCGGTGACGGCCGTGATATGGTCCTTTGCGGTCAGCTGGGCTATAAGCAACTCTCTCCTCTCTCTCTCTCTCTCTTCTCTCTCTCTCTCTCTCTCTCTTTAGTCAAGGGGAGACAAATGAGCCACCAGGACTTCGGATCACCAAGCATTGTGCTAGGGGCTTAGTCGGGTGAAGTTTGTTTAGTAAACAGACCTAGCTCATGACAATGGAAGAGTCTTTTGCATGTTCCGTAGGTATTGCTGTGATGCACTGTGTTGATGCTATTGTCAGGTTGGCTTTAATGCGTGAGGACGACTTGGTCATACCTAGACGGTGATATTTACAGTGTGAACGTGATCTATGTAATATATTAATGTGTTAAAGGGATCACAGACGTCATTGGGAGTTTCGATGTCAGTTAGGCGAGAAGTAATTGGTTGCCAGGCTATAATATAGGAAATGTATGAATGATGTGTGTAGAAAAGAGGGATTCAGTTGTGCGAATGCTAGTATGTGGAAGAGAGGGAGTCTCCATGGAAGGGAGATTCTTTGTTTGAATCCCTTATAAACTGGACGTTGGGGAGAAGAGAAGTACAACGAGAAAGAAGGCAGAAAAGAGCAACACCGAGAGAGAGAGAGAGAGAGAGAGAGAGAGAGAGAGAGAGAGAGAGAGAATAGTAAAGAGGACACATTGGGGTTTGAAAGAACGTTTGTCTGGGCGACTGATGTGGAAGCAAGATCTTCAACGCATGATTAGGCGGCAAAGACAAACTGAGAAACAAAGACTTAAGACCAGAGGTGGTGGAAGACGATAAGAAGATGTCTACGTCAAAGAGTCTCCAAAGACGTCCACGGAGTCCTAGTCCTGGAACCTGGTATCAGACAACCCAAAGCGTTTCCATTACTGGTGCTGAGGTATTTTGTAGTGAACTGTGGTGTGATGTGCGCGCACGCGCGCGCAAACCTGGCCAGGTAAGAAGCCATTGAAGCATATACGCCTGGATAAGAAAGTATCGATTGCTTGTTTCTGTTGCATATTTTTGTGCATTTGAATTTTTCATGTGTATAAGGAGAATAGAAACTATATACATGTATTTTGTTCTCAATCGTGTTAGAAGAGAATCGAATGCGTGACACCCCATTCCCACCGTGATACCCCGTTCGGTGGGTGCATGAGTGTGTATATGCGTGTATGAATCCAGAGATAACGTTGGTGTGTTAAGCCTATCTAATATATCACACTTGATTCACTCAAGTAATACCATTTCCCCCATCCTGGACACATTTCTGGACGATCTTATGGAAATACTTATAAACCATCAATACAAAAACCATATAGATTTACACAGCAGTTGACTATCAATACAAGAACCATACACATTTACACAGCTGCTGAAAATGTTTTAGACTATAACACAATCAAATCTTTCTTTTGTATGTTTACAAGTTAGATCATACGACCAGTCGGAATAGGACGTGTTGCTGAAGTGACAAATACCTTTTTGGCCCCTATTCGTCGGTGAATGATTCCAAAGCAAAGACGTGTAACCTACAGAAAAACTATTTTTTGTAACTGTGTGCTTCCGCGTGTGCCAGTCTAGGGTGAAAACTGATTAAAGCAATGCAAAGGTTCCAGTTGTGATGGGACTAACCCAAATGTTTTTTTCTACACACCAATACAGGTAAGCAAACGGTTTGCAACATGGCTGGCCTTGCATTAAAGTCAGTCAGGTCCACCTGTCACTGATGGTTCCTTGTCGCCCAAATTCACCCGACGATAACGAATCTAACGTCACGCAGGTGTCTGTGAAGGTTGAGCATTTTGGGACACCCTGTCTTGGCATTTCGTGACTCGATTTAAAGTTGCAATGCAGTCTGGATTCAAAGCAGCCGACAAACAGCTTGAAAAGCTTATAAATTTGCTACTGATTGTGATAAAGTTTATGTGTTTCCTTTATCATTCTTGCACTAACCGGCATCTACCCAGGGTTGAGTTTGCTACGGGCTCAGTCGGTGGACTGACGCCTCACAGTCGAGTTGATGCATGCGTATCTGAGAGAGCTGCTCCAATGTCCTGACCAAAACGACAAGTGTCTGTATATGTCGGGCCTGGTTGGCGCCAGAATATGTTAGGAAAGAAAGCATAGAGTACAACCATGTCGTGCTGTCTCGGACCGGAATGGAATTCTGTAGCATCATCTTCTTATCCTCATCGGTCAGCATTTTTTTTTTTAAAGTCTGATTCTGTTGCCCTTCATTCCCCTTTGTCATGATCACCTCAGTTTTCACTGCCTCTTCACGCCTATGCTTTTGGTTTGGTTTTGTTGGATGTACTGGTATCGGCAAATTCATGGGAATTGTCACTGGATGGACATAGTGGCGCCCGACGGAGGGACAGCACACTCACACAGGCTCCGCGCCTAAGCAGACATTGTCGACACCAGGGGGCGTAGTAGGTGGTATGCTGCGTATGTTGGATCAGAACAGGCTCGACTGAACACCACTGAAGTAACTCGGCGGCGGTGCAGTGTCTCCTCTGGTGCGTTGCCTGAGGACGACTTGACGCTGACTGCTCCTTATGGATTGCCAGTGCCGGAGCTGCGATGGTGTTGCAATGGATGGGGAGCCGGAATGAGTGACGTAAGGTTAATGACACTCAAGAAGATGAGGCGTGGAATAAAAGAAAGAAGTCTTCGTTGGATTTTTTTTCATCCCTTCCCTCTTAGTGCTCATAGTGTCCTCTAACTGCCATTACTCCGGTGCAGTGCACTCCGTCCCCCCCCCCCCCCCCCCTTTCCCACAGACACACACACACACCCAGTCGGATATGTCACAGTCTCAGTGCTAGCAGATTTACGTGAGCTTTCTGTTTCAGGGTGTCGTAAAGCGAAACCAGACAAGAACTTTTACTTAACACACAACTTCAACAGCCTGTGTTTTTCTTCTCCTGGTTTACTGCCTAACAGATATATGGAGAGCTTCAGGAAAACACGTTTAGAGACCCATGTCAGGAATGAAATGTATCAACACATAGTATAAATAAAACAGACAGAATAACACGGATTTATGAGAGAGAAAAAATTCGGTCGTATGAACTGTTGCGTAAACGTGAGCATGCCGCGCGCGCGTTTGTTCTTGTAGGGAAAGAGAGCGGGTGTGTCGTTTGCTTTAATATTTGGGTGTGGGGAGGGCAAAAGAAAAAGAGTCTCGTGTGTGTGTGTGTGTGTGTGATAAAGAGAGAGATTTTAAAAAAAAATGACTTTCAATACAGAAACTGATCCATGTTGTACTTTTGTCGTATTGGTTCTTGTTATCCCATGGCATAAATAAAAACAACGATGATAAAACATTTGGAACTGACACACTTACACTCTTCCGTCTGTATTGCATGGCTGTCGGCGTGCATTTCTTTCACTGTGTGTTAAAAACGCTTTTCATTATCAAACACCTCATATATGAAAAATGTGCATAAAAGTCTCAATCTATGATAAAACATACAGTGAGGGTCGATACAAATAAAACAAAAATAAAAAGAGGGGGTGGGGGATGGGGAAAGGATGGAAGACAGATGCAAACAACGAAAAAAGAAAATAATGAGAACAGTTGCAGATATTTGAGCGCTCCCCCTCCGCCACAAACGCGCGCACACACACACACACACACACTCTCTCTCTCTCTCTCTCTCTCTCTCTCTCTCTCTCTCTCTCTCTCTCACACACACACACACACACACACACACACACACACACACACACACAAGATAACGCGTGAACATGACAAATGAGTATGTAAACAGCACAATAGTAAGCAAACGCTATACGGAAGAACAGACAAGAGCAAGTAAACAAAGTAAGAAAAAAAAACCAGCTCAACAGTCAACAAGACAAGGTTAGCAAGAGAAGTGTAAATAAACAATACAGGAGTAGTAAGCAACACAACAGATTAATTGAAAGTACCAGTCACAAGTGGCCCAAAAAGAAAAAAAAACGCAAGTAGCTTGTAAAACAAGAGTAGTAAACAACGCTTTGGCAACGCAAACAGACAAAAGTAAGCAAAAAAATATGAGTCGTAAACAACACAAGAATGATAAATAAAACACAAGAAAAGTAAACAGCATAGGAAAAAGTTACATAAGGGAGTAGGAAACGACGCGAGAGTGATGAACAATGAATAAAATGTCAAGAGAGTAAGAAAACAAAAGGGTAATTAAAAAGAAAAGTAATGAAACAGATAAAAGTAAGATAAAGAGTAGCTGGAAAGAGGAACTACCAAGATGAGGTATACGATGAGATGTATGAAAGACCCGACAGTATTAAACAACAGAACAGCAGGCCCAGTGAAAAGAGGAACTACCAAGACCCGACAGTATTAAACAACAGAACAGCAGGCCCAGTGAAAAGAGGAACTACCAAGACCCGACAGTATTAAACAACAGAACAGCAGGCCCAGTGAAAAGAGAACTACCAAGACCCGACAGTATTAAACAACAGAACAGCAGGCCCAGTGAAAAGAGGAACTACCAAGACCCGACAGTATTAAACAACAGAACAGCAGGCCCAGTGAAAAGAGGAACTACCAAGACCCGACAGTATTAAACAACAGAACAGCAGGCCCAGTGAAAAGAGGAACTACCAAGATGAAAAACAAGAGTTTGTCAGTTGGCCAGTGTGGCTTGAGAAAGGTTGAAATGAACCGAAATATTGCCATTATCTCATGGGTGTTTTGTGGCTTCTATTTTTCATCTTCCGAACTACCAAGATGAGGTATACGATGAGATATATGAAACACAAGTCGTAAATGACCCGACAGTATTAAACAACAGAAGAGCAGGCCCAGTGAAACTAAACAAGTACACACAAGAGTAGTTAAACAATGCTAAAGTAGTTTAAAAACAACACAACAAAGGTAAACGGCACAAGATCGGGCATACAATAGAAGCGTAACTAATAACTTGAGAACAGGTAAAGTCGTCAGGCCAAACAGGGAGATCACATGAAAACTATAGATATGTACGAGAGACAAGACGGAGTATTGGCACACAGAGAGGCAGAACACGCTACATACATAAGATACTGAAATATATGCACACATCACACAAGCAAGTAGGCACGTCCAAGGAGCATAACATAGACGCGTACAAACACATTTTATCACTACAACATACGCACACACACACACACATAACAGTAATATAATGAGGACAATCTCGATAACGCCCATCCTAAAAATGTAGGCCACAAGACACTTTACAAGTTTCAACAAATCAGTATCGAAAAATGTACACAGGACATACGCACAGTTCTGCGCTTGTGAGTTATAAACATGCGCACGCGCGCGCGCACACACCGCCACACACAACACACACACACATACACACCACACACAACACACACCACCACACAACACACACACCACAACACACACTCGCGCGTGTGCGCTCGCACACACGCGTACTCACGCACAGGTACACAGTGTCACAAACATACATGGAAACATGGACTGTGTAACACGGTGAACAGCTCATTCGTACACAAGCAAAGTACTCCGCAAATGGCGTTTAAAGAGAGAAGTTTTAAGTGCAGACTTGACGGTAGGGAAGGAAGGGGTATGGCGTGGTTGGAAAGGTAGCGGGTAGCGAATTCCAGGGTATCGCCGCAGACAATGAGATTGCCCTAAACCATGCGGCTTTCAGTTATATGAGGGAATTCGAAAAATTCAGTCATCAGAGGTGGAACGAAGGGAACGGGTAGGAATATGTATTTCGAAGAGGTCAAAGAGATAGGTAGGCACTAATCGTGCGATAATCTTATAACGCAGACTTAACCTGAATCCTGTGCTCGGTTTTCAGCCAGTGTAATTTTTTTTTTTTCCAAGAGATACGAAATACGATGTTGTTTTGGCGCCTTTGTATATAAGGCGAGCGGCTGAATTTTGAACACATTGTAGTGGCTGGATGGAGGCTTCATGTACACCAATGAGAAGAGCGTTACAATAATCGCATCTTGACAGAATACAAGAAGACACCAACGCTTTCGTGGCCTGTTCTGTAAGGAAAGGTCTGATAGAGCTGATGCGACGGAGTTCAAGAAAGGATGAATGTTAGATTTTGGCTAGAAGTGTTTTGAGAGTGGGATCAGAGTCGAAATTGAAGCCAAGGTTACGAACACATGGTGTGTCAGTAGATCCTAGGACTATTGACGTATGAAGACGGGAGGGGGTGGTGGGTGGGTTTATATATATAATATATAATATATATATATATAAAATCCGGATGGACACCGTTTTACTATCGTTAAATTTCAGCTCGATATTACACAAATTTTGAATTTTTTTTACGAGACTATCGTAAGTATCTAGCATATCAGAATGTTTGAGCTGAATGTCATCGGCGAACATTTTATGATGAACAGAAAGGTTGTTGATGATCTCAGTCAGGGGTGTTCTGTGCATCATGAAAAGCACTAGACCTAGCACAGAACCCTGGGGAACGCCAAAGTCTGATGACATTTTAGGAGATCGTTTCTCGTTAATAAGGATGAACTGCAGTCTAAACCAGTTTAGTTCAGTGTCACATATGCCGAAATTTGTGCTTAGACGTGAAAGGAGAATTTCGTGATCAGTTGTGCCAAAAGCTGCAGACAGGTCGAGGAGAAGAAGAACAGATACTTTGTCGTCATCAAGAGATGTCAGAAGATCGTTCAAGATACGGAGAAGAACAGTTTCTGTGCTATGTCCAGCACGATAGGCTAAATGGTGGAAACTAAGAAGTTTATTCATAAGAAGATGTTGGGATCATTCATGAAGAATAAATTTCTGTAATATATTTGACAATACATAACACACAAACACGTACACAAACATACCAACAATCACCCTGATTCAAAACACATGCGCGCGCGCACATACATGTACACTGACACGTGAACACACACACACACACACACACACACAAACGCATCACACACAACACAACACCGCCGCGCGCGCACACACACACACACATCACACACATACCACCACACACACACCAACACACACACGCGAAAGAACCTACACACCACACACGCATCATGCGCACTCGATACACACTCACAAAGCAAATCCGTACACTGATACACACAAGTATAAAACACAAACACGTACACACGTATGTTACCACAAACACTTGTATACACTACACTGCATCACACAATACACTATCAACTGGGTGAGGAGATGCCAAGCAGGTTTCGCCTCTGTCAATTTAAATACCTTGATGAACTCTCAGACAGTGACAACGACAACGGCAAAAACAACGAGGACGACGCCAAACCATCATCAACAACCAGCCTGTTGCCCATGAAGCTGGAAGGTCCAATCGCCGGATCTCTGCGACCAGATGGTTACATGTTGATTTAGATCACTGTCCGTGCGCCTTCTCGCCTTATCATCCTTCCTTCATCCCTGTGTCTCTCTCTGTGCGCGCACACACACACACACACACACACACACACACACACACACACACACACACACCGATTCCCCTCATCTCTCTCTCTCTCTCTCTCTCTCTCTCTCTCACTAATCACACACACAGATTCTCTCTCTCTCTCTCTCTCTCTCTCTCTCTCTCCACTACACACACACACACACACACACACACACACACACACACACACACACATACACACACACAAAACATGCTTCTTCAAATACTATGGAATAATTTGAAGGCTGAAGGACAGGGGCGGTAAGAACAGCAAAAGAATGACGTCACGCACACCATACACGCATAATGATAATAATTATTATCATTTATGGCGCTTAATCTTGCATAAGCGCTTACAAATACAAAAAAAAAGAAAAAAAGATTAAAGAAAACATAAATGAAACCAATACGAAGATAAATATTGCAAGAAGTGCCATGCACCTACAAACGAATGCATATTGACACACTCATGCGCGCACACAACACACACACACACCGCACACCACACACACACACACACACACACGCACGCACGCACGCACGCACGCACGCACGCACGCACTCACACTCACACTCACACACAAGTTGCAGAATTAATTTGATGGGGAAGGGGACGGTTGTTTTAAGAGATGCCTTGAAGGAACACAGAGAGTTTGAACTACGCAAAGATATTGGGAGTTATTCCAAGAAAAAAAAAAAGAAAAAGAGCAATTATCCCTCACCCTCACCCCCATCCCCCTACGCCGTCGCCTAAGAGAGAAGCGAGAATACAAGAGAAAAACGGAGCACACACCGCAGGGTTGCCACACGGCACAAGATGTTCCATTGCCAACCCCCCCCCCCCCCCCCCCCTTCCAACATAATGATTAATTGAAAAAAAAAAACCTCTCGTTCATGTGCACGTATGCACGACAATAGGCTATTTCACATGTTATGGTCAAAATGTCATATTCCACGACAGTAGCCTATTTCACATGTCATGATCAAATGTCATGTTCCACGACAGTAGGCTATTTCACATGTTATGATCAAATGTCATGTTCCACGACAGTAGGCTATTTCACATTTATGATCAAATGTCATGTTCCACGACAGTAGGCTGTTTCACATGTTATGATCAAATATCATTTCCACAGCAGTAGGCTATTTCACATGTTATGATCAAATGTCATGTTCCACGAGAGTAGGCTATTTCACATGTTATGATCAAATGTCATGTTCCACGAGAGTAGGCTATTTCACATGTTATGGTCAAATGTCATGTTCCACGAGAGTAGGCTATTTCACATGTTATGGTCAAATGTCATGTTCCACGACAGTAGGCTATTTCACATGTTATGGTCAAATGTCATGTTCCACGACAGTGGCTAATTTCACATGTATGGTCAAATGTCATGTTCCACGAGAGTAGGCTATTTCACATGTTATGATCAAATGTCATATTCCACGACAGTAGGCTATTTCACATGTTATGTCAAATGTCATATTCCACGACAGTAGGCTATTTCACATGTTATGGTCAAATGTCATTTCCACGACAGTAGGCTATTTCACATGTTATGGTCAAATGTCATGTTCCACGACAGTAGGCTATTTCACATGTTATGGTCAAATGTCATGTTCCACGACAGTAGGCTATTTCACATGTTATGTCAAATGTCATTTCCACGACAGTAGGCTATTTCACATGTTATGGTCAAATGTCCATTTCCACGACAGTGGCTATTTCACACGTTATGGTCAAATTCACATTCCACGACAGTAGGCTATTTCACACGTTATGGTCAAATATCACATTCCAGACAGTAGGCTATTTCACATCGTTATGGTCAAATTCAATTCCACGACAGTAGCCTATTTCACACGTTATGTCAAATATCACATTCCACGACAGAGCCTATTTCACACGTTATGATCAAATATCACATTCCACGACAGAAGGCCTATTTCACACGTTATGATCAAATTCACATTCCACGACAGAGGCTATTTCACACGTTATGATCAAATATCATCATTCCACGACAGCGCCTATTTCACACTGTTATGGTCAAATGTCAATTCCACGCAGGCCTTTTCACATGTTATGGCCAAATATCACATTCCACGCCAGTGGCCTGCTTCAACGTTATGGTCAAATATAATTCACGCCAGTGGCCTGCTTTCAACGTTATGGTCAAATGTACAATTCCACGCCAGTGGCTGTTTCACACGTTTTATGGTAAATATTATATTCCACGCCCGTGGCCTTGTTCACACGTTATGGTCAAATCATCCCACCATTCCCACGCCAGTGGCCTGCTTCATACGTAGGTCAAATATCACATTCCACGCCAGTGGCCTGTTCACACGTTACGGTCAAATATCAATTCCACGCCAGTGGCCTGTTTCACAGTTATCGGCTCAAATACATATTCCACGCCAGTGGCCTGTTCACACGTTGGTCAAATACACATTCCCGCCAGTGGCCTGCTTCACACGTTATGGTCAAATATCACATTCCACGCCGTGGCCTGCTTCACACGTTATGGTCAAATATCACATCCACGCCAGTGGCCTGCTTCACCGTTATGGTAATAGTCACATTCCACGCCAGTGGCCTGTTTCACACGTTATGGTCAAATAGTACATTCCACGTCCAGTGGCCTGTTTCACACGTCATGACGAAAATCACATTCCACGCCAGTGGCCTGTTTCACACGTTATGGTCAAATATGACATTTCACACCATGTGTCCCCCAACCCGCCAGTGGCCTGTTTCACACGTTACGGTCAAATATAATTCCACGCCAGTGGCCTGTTTTCACACGTTAGGTCAAATATCACATTCCACGCCAGTGGCCTGTTTCACACGTTACTGGTCAAATATCACATTCCACGCCAGTGGCCTGTTTCACAGTTAGGTCAAATATCACATTCCACGCCAGTGGCTGTTTCACACGTTATGGTCAATATATCACATTCCACGCCATGTGGCTGTTTCACACAGTTATGTCAAATATCACATTCCACGCCAGTGGCTGTTTACATCGTTATGTAAATATCACATTCCACGCCAGTAGCCTTTTCACACGTTATAGTCAAAGATCACATTTCCCCGCCAGTGGCCTGATTTCACACGTTATATGCATCAAACATGCATTCACACGCCAGTGGCCTGTTTACACGACGTTACGGTCAAATATCACATTCCACGCCAGTGGCCTGTTCCACACGTTATGGTCAAATATGACATTTCACACCATGTCCCGCCTAGTGGCCTGTTTCACACGTTACGGTCAAATATAATTCCACGCCAGTGCCTGTTTCACACGTTACGGTCAAATATCACATTCCACGCCAGTGGCCTAGTTTCACACGTTTACGGTCAAATATCACATTCCACGCCAGTGGCCTGTTTCACACGTTACGGTCAAATATCATCATTCCACGCCAGTGGCCTGTTTCACACGTTATGGTCAAATATCACATTCCACGCCTGTGGCCTGTTTCACACGTTATGTCAAATATCACATTCCACGCCAGTGGCCTGTTTCACTCGTTATGTTAAATATCACATTCCACGCCAGTAGCCTGTTTCACACGTTATAGTCAAAGATCACAGTTCCCGCAGTGGCCTGTTTCACAGTTATGTCAAATTCACATTCCACGCCAGTGGCCTGTTTCAGACGTTACGGTCAAATATCACATTCCACGCCAGTGGCCTGTTTCCACACGTTATGCTCAAATATCACATTCCACGACAGTAGCCTATTTCACACGTTATGGTCAAATATCACATTCCACGACAGTAGCCTATTTCACACGTTATGGTCAAATATCACATTCCACGACAGTAGCCTATTTCACACGTTATGATCAAATATCACATTCCACGACAGTAGCCTATTTCACACGTTATGATCAAATATCATATTCCACGACAGTAGCCTATTTCACACGTTATGATCAAATATCATATTCTGGGCCTTTACACTTTTTCCTTCCGCGTTTCATTGTTTTACCAAACAAAATCTAATTTCGCGGAGGAAAGGACGACGAAAAAAAAAAAAAAATAGAAAGATGGCGATGAATAGAATTACTGAAACTACGTAACAAAGATGCAAGTCTGTAACTTAAATCATCAGCTGGTGAACTGTAGGATTATTTTTTGTTGTTTTGTTTTGTTATTTTTTCCGTCTTTTTTAAAGAAAAAAAAGGGGGGAATGGGGGGTCTTTGAACACCTCCCCTCCCCCCACTCCCCACTCCCCATGGGCAGCCGACATTAAGGCGGGTCCAGGAACAACACCGCGACCACCACCCCATCCCCACCCCTGTCCCCCGGCCCTTTCACCCCCACTCCCAGCACCTGTAGGTGATGGAGGGTCCTGAGGGCTGCCAATAGCTGTCCGCCCCACACTGCAGGGGAAACGTCCTGCACACACACAACCTTCCCTGCTCTCCCCGCCCCACACTGCAGGGGAAACGTCCTGCACACACACAACCTTCCCTGCTCTCCCCGCCCCACACTGCAGGGGAAACGTCCTGCACACACACAGTCTTCCCTGCTCTCCCCGCCCCACACTGCAGGGGAAACGTCCTGCACACACACAGTCTTCCCTGCTCTCCCCGCCCCACACTGCAGGGGAAACGTCCTGACACACACACACAACCTTCCCTGCTCTCCCCGCCCCACACTGCAGGGGAAACGTCCTGCACACACACACAACCTTCCCTGCTCTCCCCGCCCCACACTGCAGGGGAAACGTCCTGCACACACACACACACAACCTTCCCTGCTCTCCCCGCCCCACACTGCAGGGGAAACGTCCTGCACACCACACACAACTTCCCTGCTCTCCCTGCCCCACACTGCAGGGGAAACGTCCTGCACACACACAACCTCCCTGCTCTCCCCGCCCCACACTGCAGGGGAAACGTCCTGCACACACACACACAACCTTCCCTGCTCTCCCCGCCCCACACTGCAGGGGAAACGTCCTGCACACACACACACACCTTCCCTGCTCTCCCGCCCCACACTGCAGGGGAAACGTCCCGCACAACACACACACAACCTTCCCTGCTCTCCCCGCCCCACACTGCAGGGGAAACGTCCTGCACACACACAACCTTCCCTGCTCTCTCCCGCCCCACACTGCAGGGAAACGTCCTGCACACACACAACCTTCCCTGCTCTCCCCGCCCCACACTGCAGGGGAAACGTCCTGCACACACACACACAACCTTCCCTGCTCTCCCCGCCCCACACTGCAGGGGAAACGTCCTGCACACACACACACACAGTCTCCTGCTCTCCCTGCCACACTGCAGGGAAACGTCCTGCACACACCAACCTTTCCCTGCTCTCCCCGCCCCACACTGCAGGGGAAACGTCCTGCACAACACACACACACACAGTCTTCCCTGCTCTCCCCGCCCCACACTGCAGGGGAAACGTCCTGCACACACACACACACAGTCTTCCCTGCTCTCCCTGCCCCACACTGCAGGGGAAACGTCCTGCACACACACACACACACAGTCTTCCCTGCTCTCCCTGCCCCACACTGCAGGGGAAACGTCCTGCACACACACACACACAACCTTCCCTGCTCTCCCCGCCCCACACTGCAGGGAAACGTCCTGCCACACACAACCTTCCTGCTCTCCCTGCCCACACTGCAGGGAAACGTCCCGCACACACACACACACAACCTTCCCTGCTCTCCCCGCCCCACACTGCAGGGGAAACGTCCCGCACACACACAACCTCCTCTACTCTCCCCGCCCCACACTGCAGGGGAAACGTCCTGCACACACACACACAACCTTCCCTGCTCTCCCCGCCCCACACTGCAGGGGAAACGTCCTGCACACACACACACAAACCTTCCCTGCTCTCCCTGCCCCACACTGCAGGGAAACGTCCCGCACACACACACACACAACCTTCCCTGCTCTCCCCGCCCACACTGCAGGGGAAACGTCCTGCACACACACAACCTTCCCTGCTCTCCCCGCCCCACACTGCAGGGGAAACGTCCTGCACACACACAACCTTCCCTGCTCTCCCCGCCCCACACTGCAGGGGAAACGTCCTGCACACACACACACAACCTTCCCTGCTCTCCCCGCCCCACACTGCAGGGGAAACGTCCTGCACACACACACAACAGTCTTCCCTGCTCTCCCTGCCCCACACTGCAGGGGAAACGTCCTGCACACACACAACCTTCCCTGCTCTCCCCGCCCCACACTGCAGGGGAAACGTCCTGCACACACACACACACACAGTCTTCCCTGCTCTCCCCGCCCCACACTGCAGGGGAAACGTCCTGCACACACCACACACAGTCTTCCCTGCTCTCCCTGCCCCACACTGCAGGGGAAACGTCCTGCACACACACACACACACATCTTCCCTGCTCTCCCTGCCCCACACTGCAGGGAAACGTCCTGCACACACACACACACAACCTTCCTCTCTCCCGCCCACACTGCAGGGAAACGTCCTGCACACACACAACCTTCCCTGCTCTCCCTGCCCCACACTGCAGGGGAAACGTCCCGCACACACACACACACAACCTTCCCTGCTCTCCCTGCCCCACACTGCAGGGAAACGTCCCGCACACACACAACCTCCTCTACTCTCCCGCCCACACTGCAGGGGAAACGTCTGCTCCACACACACAGCCTTCCCTGCTCTCCGCCCCACACTGCAGGGGAAACGTCCTACACACACAACCTTCCCTGACTCCCGCCCCACACTGCAGGGGAAACGTCTTGCACACACACAACCTTCCCTGACCTCCCCGTCACTGCAGTGAAGTGGTGCAGATGCAGATCGGCCAACGAAGGCCTTACTGAGCAGACCTGTTGACCCACACGATTTCTGGAGACAAAGTTCTTGAGCGGTAATTGAATTTGTGGACAATAACTGCGGTGGAGGCTTTGACCAAAGAGCGACAACTCTTGCTGACTTCTGCACACGAAATCGCGTTTTGCAGTGTCTGTTTCTTCCACAACATGCTCTGTAACGTCGATAAACTTCCGAGAGAGCATGAACGTGTGCCAAAGTATGATGACGAATCAGGTTTGAAAGTCATTTGTACTGGAAAGAACCGGTTTCACCGTAGTCGGTGCAAGATCAGTGGAGAAGCGTCTGCAATGTGATGGCAGGTGAAAATAAAATGAAGGACCCTCCCGTCTCCCTCCTGCTGTGGCAGAAATTAGGAATTTTATTCGCACTCTTTGTAGAAAACACGCTCATTTTCGTTGACAGGTACTCCAAAAGCAGCTTGAGGGTAAACGGGTCTGATTGAGCAATGCAGCCCCTTGCATGTTGATCTACAGAAGCGCCGAACTCGTCGGACGAGCTGCTGTCATCTGCGCCGTATGCAGGGTCCTTCCCTTTGTGAAACCCCAAAGGGGAACGGCCCGGACAGAGGGTCGGCTACGCTCCACAAGAGGAATATATATATATATATATATATATATATATGTGTGTGGTGTGTGTGTGTGTGTGTGTGTGTACTGTATTAGGTTGGTGCTAAACTCAGGATTAAGTACATCCCTCTGAAAATGCTTGCACTCAACTTTTTAATCTTTCATTTTCTTTTACCTATTATTATTGTTTTAAAAAAATTATATTTTTTGTTTTAATTTTTTAAGTTGTTTTTAGTTTTTATTATTATTTGTATTTATTTACTTTCTTAATTTATTTATTTATATTTTTCATTTTTGTTTCATTTTTTTTTTTTTTTTTCCTCCTGTGTTTTAAGTAAAAAAGAAAATAATGTGACGTCTTTTTTAAACTGATGCAGTTTTCTACTACGACGTCAATTGTATTAATGTCATGTCAGCCATAGAGATGAAATACGATCCGGTTCCTGAGGAAGCCTTTTGACAGGCGAAAGCTTGGATTATAAAGAAATGAACTCCGACCGTGGGCAGTGTTGACGACTTATTTTTCATATATATATATATATATGTGTGTGTGTGTGTGTGTGTGTGTGTGTGTGTGTGTGTGTGTGTGTGTGTGTGTGTACATATATCCCCTGTTTCACGTAGAGCAAGGGCCCTCTGTGGCATTCTCACCCCAAATAAGCAAAAGAAATGTTAAATCGAATGGTCTGGCTGTACACACACAAAAACAAACCAGGCCAAGAAGAAAAACCTAACAAAGCGTCACAGCCAAAGAGAGCTTACAGTAAGGATTGACACGTAAGCTCACAATCGGCAACTATTCACCGACCGGGAAAACGTTTTTGGTATTTAGGCAATTGTGGGCCCAGACACATGATATTGCACGTTTTGTCATAACACAAACCGAGGTAAACACACACACACACACACACACACACACACACACACAAGCTCGTACGCACGCACGCGCGCGCGCGCGCGCGCACACACACACACACACACACACACACACATACGTACGTACGCGCGCGCGCGCGCACACACACACACACACACACACACACACATACGTACGTACGTACGCGCGCGCGCGCGCGCGCGCACACACACACACACACACACACACACACACACACACACACACACACACACAATTGTCTAATATCACTTAAAGTGAGCAGCCGTAACTTGAAGAACTAACACACACACACACACACACACACACACACACACACACACAACGGCTGAAGGAACTGATGTTCTTTTCAGCGCAGTACAAACAGAAACGTCTTCCAATACATCCTTAATCAGAGTTGTGTAAGCATACTCTGTTCCCATGTTGACATATTGAGGTCGGTTCAGAAAATCCCCTCTGCCCTCTGCCATGCCCCTTTCCCACGAGGCGAGGCCGAACTCTGGGGTATTCGGTCAGTCAATCAGGGTATGTCAGGTCAGACAGATACAGAACACAGCCACGTGTTGCCCGT
>CM065748.1:8603262-8620762 GCA_033310375.1 Conus canariensis
TGGTATATCTTTTTTGAAACTGTTTTGCACAAAGACCGTACATGTTCTGACCATGACAGATTGTTATCTATAACTACTCCTAAGACTTTATGACAGACTGTTTCTTCGATAGTTATGCCATTGATAGAAAGGGGTGTGCTCGTATAAGAAAGGGTTTGACGTTTTTGTCTTGTGGTTATGATCATATGTTTGGTTTTGACAGGGTTTAAACACATATGGTTTAATTCAGACCATTTGGTTAGCTGGTTAATACTTTGCTGTAATAACATAGATACTTTTTCGCCTTTGCGATCACACGTATGAACAGTAGTGTCATCGGCGAACATATCACAAAGCGCTGGGAGAAACAGGGGGAGATCATTAATATATATTGAGAAAAGTATGGGTCCTAGGACGGAGCCTTGAGGAACACCATGTTTGAGAGGCAAGATAGAAGACTGGCGTTCATGAATTGAGACAATTTGTTTTCTGTCGCTTAAAAACGAAGAGATGAGTTCTAGAGCGTTATTGGATAAACGGTACAATTTTAACTTTTTTAGAAGCAGTGTGTGGTCAATTACATCAAAAGCTTTTGCAAAGTCAATAAAAAGGACACCGGTCACTTTGTTTTCATTGATATTTGAGAGCCATTTGTCTACTAGGTTGGTCAGTGCAGTGTGGCAGGAGTGATGTTTCCTGAAACCAGACTGATTAGGGTGAAATAAGTTATATTTGTCAAAATGGTTAAGAAAACATCTTCTTAGATGATCCTCTAAAGGTTTTGATACCACAGACAGGATAGAAATTGGTCTGTAATTACAAGGATACGAGGTGTCACCTGATTTATAGATGGGTGTTACCCTAGCAATTTTGAAAGATTTAGGAAATTGGTTTTTAGATATACATAAATTGAAGATGTAGGTCAGTGTATCAGAAATAATTGGAGCTGCAAGTTTTAGGATTTTGCCATCAATACCGTCTAAGCCACGAGCACATGTTTCTTTTAGACGGATCAGGGCATTATATACATCATGGACTGACATTAAGGGGATGTCTAAGTCTGAGGATATGGCTTTTGAATCACAGAAATCGTTTAATAATGTAAGAGTGTTTTGGACAGATCTATCTAATTTTATTGTTGTCTTAGCAATATTACAAAAATGGTCATTAAGTTTCTCGGGACACAGGTCTTCATGAGATGTATTTTTACTGATGTTTTTGTTCGTCAGCTGATTGATAGCATTCCAAATTGCTCTGCTATTGGTATTAGAAGAAACACGTTCTTGAAAGTACTTTTTCTTAGCTGCTCGTTTTACATAATTAACATGATTTCTTTGATTTACAAATTCTTTCTTCGTTCCCGTAGACAAAAGGTGATCTCTTTGGTTGATAGCGTCCTGTACATCTTTTGATAGCCATGGTAACAGAGGGCTGCTTCTAACACGCTTGGTTTTGAAAGGTGCATGTTTATCATAAATATTTAAAAAAATTGTGGTACCAAACTTCCCAGGCTTCATCAGGATTTGTAAATTGGTAGACTAGGAAAAGATGTGAATTGCTCAAATCAAACAAAAAATTTTTTTTTTTCAAAATTCCGTAAGCACCTGTATCTTATAAACGTGTGACCATTCTTCGGAATTTTAACTCCTTTTTTCGACCAAGTGAAGCATACTGGGAAATGATCACTACAACCATACAGCGGTGAACACACTTCTATTATATTGCTTTTTGTCGTGGTGTAAATGTGATCAATAAGAGTTTTGGATGTGGGTGTTACCCTTGTGGGTTTATCGATTAACTGAACAAGTTGAAAAGATTCATAACAATGAACCCATGTGTTGTTACATTTTAGCAAATCAATGTTAAAATCGCCTAACAATATCAGCTCATCCGAAAGCAAGGAAATATCTTCTAACAGTAGAGTGAAATTGTCAATCCAACTGACATGTTCTGCTGGATTGCGGTATATGAAACCCAGATGAACTGGCTCACATTTTTTAAAATCAACTTGGATCCATACTGACTCGATGTTATGGTAATTACGAGGTTCAACACATTTAAACTTTATACTATGGTGAATGTACACTATCAAGCCCGTCTCTTTGGGATGTTTAGCATCTTTGCGGATGATATTATATCCAGGAATGGAGATTTCAGAATCTAGAATGTGTTCTGTAAGACGTGATTCGGCAAAGCCAAAAATATGGAAATGCTTACCAGCATTTGTCAAAACATACGAAACATCAGATATTTTATTGATTAAGTGATTTATGTTGAGGAATCCCACTCTAAAACCATCTTTAGACGGCCAAGTTTCTAAAGTGTCAGGCATCTTTAAGATCGGCGAAAGCAGACGAAGAGAGGGGGGATACACGAAGTATTAAACGTGGGGGAGGACGGAAGAAGGGTAAGTAGTGACTAATGAAGAAGGGAGGGAGGGGACAAAAGCCCTAAGCAAACAAACAAAACCCCAAACAAACAACAACAAAAAACCCCGACGAGCTACAACAACAACAAAGAAAAACAGTGAGGCAGAATGACAAAAAGTAATACAAGCTTATGTATGAACAATGGAAGAAACTTTAGCCACAAGCACACAAGTAATGCTTGTTGTTTACAATACTAGTATCTATACTTGAGTCGGTCTTACAGGATTAACGAGAAAGATATTATCATTACCAAGATCCAGAAAACTGTGAGTGCGTTAACGTGCATATTACATCATAAATTTTAATACACACATAGGCAAACATTCACAACCCAAAAATATAAACAGACATGCACACACATTTATAAACTATAAATGCGCTAACATGCACAAAACAACATGTATTATTTTCATACGCACATAGGCAAGCACTCATTCACACACTAAAGCAAAGAGAGGTATGCACTCAAATTCACTTACAAAAAAAAAAAAAAAAAAAAAAAAAAAAGTATAAGCATACGGAAGTTATTTAAAAAAAAAGAAGTCATCCTTTATAAGAAGATGAGGATACTGATGGATATCTTCGTGCGCGTACGTACACGTGTACACAAACCTAGACAAACGCACGCACGCGCCCGTGCAAAGCACCCCCCTCCCCTTCCCAACACATCCACACACACGTGCGCGCACGTGCGTGCGCGCCTCGAAAAGAGACACAGGGCAAAAGAGAAGGGAGTGAGGTAGACAGATACTGAACTAGTGGTAAACATGTAATGTCATTAATAAGAGGACAAGCCGCTTTGATTTCTCAGTAAATGTGAAGCCATCCTCAGCAAATGTCCTGCATATGGATGGATTCTGTCTTCTGCTTGGTGTGGTGGGGTGACATAAAAATTGTCCGTCGCTCTGTTCCCTCGGTAATCAGAAGAGTTGATCAAACTACTGGGAGGATAGGGAGGTGATGGAAAGACATGGTTGCCTTGGTTGGGCGTAGGAATGTTATCAGCACTGTTTAATTGGTATTTCAGGCCAGGATGATTTGAGGAGGGCTGTGGACGAAACAAGGGCGCTATACTTCTGACAGGTTGTGGTCCAGACACTCCTACCTTGGAACCAGGATGATTTGAGGAGGGCTGTGGACGAAACAAGGGCGCTATACTTCTGACAGGTTGTGGTCCAGACACTCCTACCTTGGAACCAGGATGATTTGAGGAGGGCTGTGGACGAAACAAGGGCGCTATACTTCTGATAGGTTGTGGTCCAGACACTCCTACCTTGGAACCAGGATGATTTGAGGAGGGCTGTGGACGAAACAAGGGCGCTATACTTCTGACAGGTTGTGGTCCAGACACTCCTACCTTGGAACCAGGATGATTTGAGGAGGGCTGTGGACGAAACAAGGGCGCTATACTTCTGACAGGTTGTGGTCCAGACACTCCTACCTTGGAACCAGGATGATTTGAGGAGGGCTGTGGACGAAACAAGGGCGCTATACTTCTGACAGGTTGTGGTCTAGACACTCCTACCTTGGAACCAGAGTTGGGTGCACTTCTGACAGGTTGTGGTCCAGACATTCCTACCTTGGAACCAGAGTTGGGTGCACTTCTGACAGGTTGTGGTCCAGACACTCCTACCTTGGAACCAGAGTTGGGTGCACTTCTGACAGGTTGTGGTCCAGACACTCCTACCTTGGAACCAGAGTTGGGTGCACTTCTGACAGGTTGTGGTCCAGACACTCCTACCTTGGAACCAGAGTTGGGTGCACTTCTGACAGGTTGTGGTCCAGACACTCCTACCTTGGAACCAGAGTTGGGTGCACTTCTGACAGGTTGTGGTCCAGACACTCCTACCTTGGAACCAGAGTTGGGTGCACTTCTGACAGGTTGTGGTCCAGACACTCCTACCTTGGAACCAGAGTTGGGTGCTAGCAGAGGAAAGTGTTCAGATGATGACAGGGGAGGGTAGTCAGGTGGTGGCATTTGAAAAGTGTTCAGATGATGACAGGGGAGGGTAGTCAGGTGGTGGCATTTGAAAAGCAGCGTGTTCAGATGATGACAGGGGAGGGTAGTCAGGTGGTGGCATTTGAAAAGTGTTCAGATGATGACAGGGGAGGGTAGTCAGGTGGTGGCATTTGAAAAGTGTTCAGATGATGACAGGGGAGGGTAGTCAGGTGGTGGCATTTGAAAAGCAGCGTGTTCAGATGATGACAGGGGAGGGTAGTCAGGTGGTGGCATTTGAAAAGCAGCGTGTTCAGATGATGGCAGGGGAGGGTAGTCAGGTGGTGGCATTTGAAAAGCAGCGTGTTCAGATGATGACAGGGGAGGGTAGTCAGGTGGTGGCATTTGAAAAGCAGCGTGTTCAGATGATGACAGGGGAGGGTAGTCAGGTGGTGGCATTTGAAAAGCAGCGTGTTCAGATGATGACAGGGGAGGGTAGTCAGGTGGTGGCATTTGAAAAGCAGCGTGTTCAGATGATGACAGGGGAGGGTAGTCAGGTGGTGGCATTTGAAAAGCAGCGTGTTCAGATGATGGCAGGGGAGGGTAGTCAGGTGGTGGCATTTGAAAAGCAGCGTGTTCAGATGATGGCAGGGGAGGGTAGTCAGGTGGTGGCATTTGAAAAGCAGCGTGTTCAGATGATGACAGGGGAGGGTAGTCAGGTGGTGGCATTTGAAAAGCAGCGTGTTCAGCAACGGTTTGGGCGCATGGGGGTAAGTGCGAATGTCATAGTTGGAGTTATTTTGTCCAGTATCTTTTAGATTGAAATAAGGTCTGACAGGGTGAATTTCCACTTTATGAGAGGTCCTCCATAACAGTTTGATGTTTTCTGCTAGTCTGACAGTACCTCTAGCATTTGGATGAGTAGAGTTACTGTAAAGACTTGTGTCAGAGGCAAACGTTTGAAAGTGGTCAAGAAAAATGGCATGGTACTTTGCACAACTCTGTTTAAGGTTGCGGTTTGATGGGAAGATAGAATTATTGAAGGAATGTTTTCCTTTTGCGGGCAGTAGGGAACTAAAACAAACACGTGCCATCGGAAATGTTTTGCGAAGTAGTTTAATGAGATCGCTCCACGTTTCGGTAGACACAGGACCTGAGGGGCATGAGTTTATACCCACATGAATGATAATGTCGTTCAAGTGTGGGGTCACAGGTGTTGAAAGAAGCCAGGTTTGGAGGTCTTTGACAGACATGCCAGGGATACAGATTTTAAAAACACGTTCTTGTCGAGGGGCTAGTCTTTTTGGATTAACGTAACGTATTGTGGAGTCACCAATGAATAAGACTGTTGTTTTGTCAGGGATAGTCATTTGTGACAGCGTCTCCAGAGGGGTGGGTTTAGAATAAGAATTTGTTTTATTTGAAGAACTGGAATTCTTTGAGATCGATTTCGAACCTGTTTCTGGTTTATTGTCTGCGTCAGATAGAACTGAAAATGCGTTGGACGTCTGAATGGAAAAATGAAGATTGTCTTTAAAACTGTCGGGCGACTCAGAGGGAGAGTCGGGAATTTCTTGGTTGACACTGGGTGGAACCATGATACAGTCATTGGTTTGGGAAAGGGTTTCTGTCACCGTCATACATTCTTTACGCTCTGTCACAGACACACTGTCTAATAGATGAACAGATGTGGGATCTGTCTGCGTGAACACGTGTGCTGACTCTTTATATCTTGGACTTGGACATTCAGTCTGCGTGCAGACTGTCATACGCTGAGGTTGGATTGGTTTAATTTTTTTCAGATCTGATTGTAAAGATCCTAATTGTGTTTTGATAGAATGGTTCTCTTTGTGTAGTTGGTTGTTTGCTGACTGTAAGGTTGTTACAAGATTTGAAAGATCTTCAATTTTTGATACAATGACATTGAATTTATCTGAAACATTTACACGTAATTCATTTTTAGTGGCTGTTTTAACATCTTCAATAAAGGAAGTAATGTCAGTTTCTGTCATGCATTGTGCAGTTGACATTGAGTTGACAACTTGCTCTAAACAAGTCACCCTTCTTTTCAACTCAGGAAAGGGACATGAAGGAGATGTCACTTTATTCTTGTAAAGTGTACGTCTGCTTTTTTGCCGCGTCCTTTTGCTAACGGGCGATGGCTTTTTTAGTGTTGTCTCATCGCTTGCACAACTGTCTGGAGCAACAGGGGGAGTAGGGAGAAAGGAATAACATTGTCCTGCAACTGTGACTCAGTGTCTGGTTCAAGGAGCAGCTGTGATGAAGGTGGAGAAGGTGCTTCACTGACCGGAGAACCCGAAACACCGGACATCATTTTTAAGTCTAGAGGAGACTCTGTTAAAAGGACAGGCGCCGGAGCGGCGTTGATGAAGGTGACTGGCGTTTGAAGCAGCGAGTCAGACAATCTTTCATAATCCTTGTCCAGTAAAAAAGTGGAAATAAATGGTCTTAATATTTCACATTCATTTGTGTCCCATGTAGGACAGTCTAGACCCTGGCAGAGCAATGTACCCCCAGAGTTTGCGAAGTAGAGATTTATTGTGACAGATTTTGATGACTGAAAAAATATGCGAAAGACAGTTTTTGCGATGTTTGGTGATGGAGGCACGGAAATAACAGATGGCGACGCAGTAAGCAGGGAGTTGTCACGATTGTAGTCACATAAGTGTACTGTAATATCGGTATTGTCTATGGCAGAGTAGCGAAACAAAAGACAATTCCTCCACACTGCAAGCTCATTAATACAACAAGAAAAAACCTTTTGGATAGTATCAAAGGTAGGTTGTAGTTTCTTCTCATCATTTTTTAGTAGACTCAGGAAAGAAAGTAGTCATAATTGTGACAACAGACAATGAAACATGCCACACAAATCACACTCTCACTCAAGCACTCACAGCTCTGGACCATTCATATTTCAGTGTGATATGGGAGGCATGGCGTACATCTACGAAACTGAATAGTAGAGCTTTATAAATGCAAGTTTATGGAAACACAAAAACAGTCCCAATGCGCGTAACACTGAGACACAAAACTCTCACCATGAAGGGGAGATTATCGTCATCCAGGAGGCAGCGTCGTGCAATGTACAACAAAACGCCAGATGCACTGTCAGTATACAGAGGATGACGGTAATCTTAGGCAGAAAATCACTCAAAAACACGACACACTTCAAAAACACTGTCAATATGATGGAGAGAAGATATTAATCCAACAGAAAAATCACTCTTCTACACATCGCACATCAGAATCACAGTCAATGTTATTACAAGCCGGGAATCGAACAGAAAAGTACTCCATACACAATAGTCATCAGAATCACAGTCGATGTAAGGGAGATGGTAATCCTCAAACACAAACACTTAAGACACAACACGCGTCAGAAGCACTGTTGATATAAAGGGGAGGAGACAGTAATCCTCGAGGGGAAAAATATCCCGAGGCACAATACAACTCAGGATCACTGTCGATGTAACGGCGAAATAAGCTAATCCAACAGAAAGACACTTAAATACACATCACTCATCAGAATCATTGTCGATGAAAGTGAAGTAGACCGGAATCCTCGAAAGACTGAAGAAAAAAAAAACGAGAAAAAAAACAAAACGAAACAAAACCACTCCAAATACACAATATACAACAGAATCACTGTGGCTGTAGAAGGGAAGAGACGGCAAGAGAAAAACACTCCCAATACACAATAAACAACAGAATCACCGTCGATGAATTAAACAACACAATCACTGTTGATGTAGAGGGGAGGAGATGATAATCCTCAAGAGAAAAAATCTTCCAATACAAAATAAACATCCGAATCACTGTTGATGAAAAGGTGTAAAAGGGAAATGGCAATCCTCGAGAACGAAAAACCCACACACACTTCCAATACACAATAAACGTCCGGATCACTGTGGATGTAAAGGGGAGGAGATGGTAATCCTCGAGAGAAAAACACTCCCAATACACAACAAACACCCGATCACTGTGGATGTAAAGAGGAGGAGATGGTAATCCTCGAGAGAAAAACACTCCCAATACACAACAAACACCCGATCACTGTGGATGTAAAGGGGAGGAGATGGTAATCCTCGAGAGAAAAAACACTTCCAAAACACAATAAACATCCAAATCACTGTTGAAATCCTGGATAAATTAATTTTATCCGGTGCACGGCATACTAATGAACTGCTGACGGCTTGCGGGGATGATGGTCGACATCTCAACAGCAATACTGCCCCATGGACGGCACCGCAGCAGAAGGTCAGGTAAGAGGTGTGAAATGGAGTAGATGGACATCAACTGTAATACTATCCAATGCACAGCACACACAGTGAAGTATGTCTGTGCATAACGATCACAGCGAAGTATGTCCGGGCATAATGATCACAGCGAAGTATGTCCGGGCATAACGATCACAGCGAAGTATGTCCGGGCACAACGATCACAGCGAAGTATGTCCGGGCATAACGATCACAGTGAGGCCAGCGGACCGGTCAGCAAAAGATGGAGGTGACATAGAAGAAGACTGGCTAGCTGAATCACGCAATTGAAGTTCACTAGTTCAGTTGTTGAGTTGTTCGTTATAAATTGTATATCTTCAGGTGCAGAATGATGTCTTCAGTCGTTATAAATTACTATTGAAACGAAATACACCGAAAATAAGGGGTAATTAATCGAAACATTAAATATTAATGAGGAGCGACACACAAGGCGTCTTGCCGGTGCGTGAGTTCAGTTCAGAGAGAGAGAGAGAGAGAGAGAGAGAATCTTTTAATTGAAGGAAAAGAATATGCACATGAAAACTGTGTTGTATGTTGTCCGCGTGGGAAAGCAATGCAGTAGGTGATAGCAGTACAAAGCAATGCAGTAGGTGACAGCAGTACAAAGGAATGCAGTAGGTGATAGCAGTACAAAGCAATGCAGTAGGTGATAGCAGTACAAAGCAATGCAGTAGGTGATAGCAGTACAAAGCAATGCAGTAGGTGACAGCAGTACAAAGCAATGCAGTAGGTGACAGCAGTACAAAGCAATGCAGTAGGTGATAGCAGTACAAAGCAATGCAGTAGGTGATAGCAGTACAAAGCAATGCAGTAGGTGACAGCAGTACAAAGCAATGCAGTAGGTGACAGCAGTACAAAGCAATGCAGTAGGTGACAGCAGTACAAAGCAATGCAGTAGGTGATAGCAGTACAAAGCAATGCAGTAGGTGATAGCAGTACAAAGCAATGCAGTAGGTGATAGCAGTACAAAGCAATGCAGTAGGTGATAGCAGTACAAAGCAATGCAGTAGGTGATAGCAGTACAAAGCAATGCAGTAGGTGATAGCAGTACAAAGCAATGCAGTAGGTGATAGCAGTACAAAGCAATGCAGTAGGTGATAGCAGTACAAAGCAATGCAGTAGGTGATAGCAGTACAAAGCAATGCAGTAGGTGACAGCAGTACAAAACCAAAAAGGTGAACAAGCGCAGTAAGGAAAAGACTAAAATCTTATTGTAACTGAGTGATAGTAATAGTAATAATGCTATTATTGTTCTTACTGTCATTAAATACCACTTCATTGTGTGTGTGTGTGTGTGGGTGGGTGGGTGGGTGGGTGGGTGGGTGGGAAGAGAGAGAGAGAGAGAGAGAGAGAGAGAGAGAGAGAGCACTACATTTTACTACCACCACAATCTAAAAGATTTGTCGGTAAAAGAAAAACATAGCTTTGTTACTGCTCCGACTATGCTCGGTGCGCACTTTAGTACAGTTACATCAACAGTACGTAACAGTACGCCACAACAGTGCCTTTCTTTTTAATGTCGTCATCAACGGTACGCCACAACAGTGCCTTTCTTTTTAATGTCGTCATCAACGGTACGCCACAACAGTGCCTTTCTTTTTAATGTCGTCATCAACGGTACGCCACAACAGTGCCTTTCTTTTTAATGTCGTCATCAACGGTACGCCACAACAGTGCCTTTCTTTTTAATGTAGTCATCAACGGTAAGGGGCCGGTGTCGTATAATATCTGGGAACCGTGATATCTGGGAACGCGTTCCCAGATTTCCTGAACTTCCAATCATGAAATCTGGGAACTTTGTGAAAATCATGCCAAGAAATTAATGGAAAAAAAAGTGACAAGAAGGCCAAAGATCTCAATTGCACCTAAATAAATTGTTTCCTACCTTATCTCGAAAATGCATTCTTTTTTCGTCTTCTTTCTGCCCTTCTGAGCTCTGAAAGACCACGTTCCCAGATATCACGGGCCTTCCCACATATTACAGTACATTTTGGGAACGCGTTCCCAAAAAAAACTGTGGTATCTGGGAAGCCTTCCCAGATATCACATTCCCAGATTTCACGCGACACCCCCCGGAATAGCTCAGTTGGTAGAGCATCGAACTCGTAATGTTGGGGTTGCGGGTTCGCATCTCAGCCAGGCCGTTTCGGTACAGGGTTTTTTTTCCCTCGGAGTTAACATTGGTTCTGACTCCATTCCCCACACAGTCCTTCGAATGAGACTATAAACCGAGGTTCCGTGTGTGAACGCACGCACAACATCTTGCACACACGTAAAATCCCATCACCAACTTTCGGAAGAGAAGGCCAGTTTGGCCGTTGGTATGGATGACACGTTACACATAGCATACACCTTCCCCGAATTTGGAGTATGGCTGCCTTAATGTCGGGATAAAAAATGGTCATACACACAAAACTGTCAGAATAATGAACATGATGATTGTGGACACTAAAAGAAAGAAGAAGAACAGTACGTCACAGTACGCCACAACTGCCTTTCTTTTTAATGTTGTCATCAGCAGTACGTAACAGTACGCCACAACTGCCTTTCTTTTTAATGTCGTCATCAGCAGTACGTAACAGTACGCCACAACAGTGCCTTTCTTTATAGCGTCGTCGAAAAACAATAATGCGGGGCTCTAACAGTTGTAGTCCATTTGATAACGCACGCGTGGTTAAAATAAATGAATAAATAAATAAATAATTAAAAAGGCAAAAGAAAGAAGAAAAAAAAGAAAGAAAGAAACACCTCCAGTCTAGGCCTACTCTTAATCACACTTTTGCACCCGCTTCGCACCAAACCTTCACTTGACTTGATCTAACGATTCGTTACAACCGGTGATCGGGCAAGATGTAGTATCCACAAAGACGTGTCCCGGTGAATTTGCGCTATGCTTTGGCTTCGATGTTTCAGTTCATGTTGTTTAATAGCCATGCCAACACCAGGGGATCATTTCTGGGTGCGGCATTTAAAGCAGAGCGGGGAGGGGGGGGGGGGGGAGTATGCGAGCGGTCTACAAAGGAGAGTGTGGAAGGGAGAGTGGGCAAGGAGTCAGACAGACTGACAGACGGACGGAGGAGGCTGGGGTAGAGAAGGAAATCGTTTTCCAGATCAGTGGAGAGTCGTCTCTAGTCATTCATTTGTGCTGTGAGACTTTGACTGTTGGTTTGTTTGGAGGGGGTGCGGATGGTTGTTGCTGTTGTTATATTGTTTGTTTTTTAAAAGAAGGAAAAAGCAGAAGAAGAAAGAAGGGAAACTGGCACAAGCTTCCACCATGACTGATTCTCACCCCCAGCAAACGATTTATCCATTAAAACACACACACACACACACACACACACACAACACACACACACACACAAACAAAAAAAACTCATACCCTTGATTGATCATCCTTCGTTGATTGATCATCCCTTCTGTTGATTGATCATCCCTTCTGTTGATTGATCATCCTTCTATTGATCATTCTGTTGATTGATCATCCCTTCTGTTGATTGATCATCCTTCTGTATGATGATCATCCCTTCTGTTGATTGATCATACCTTCTGTTGATTGATCATCCCTTCTGTTGATTGATCATACCTTCTGTTTGAAACTCTTCAACTGTACGGCGTCACTCTATGAGAACTAGTTACGGTAGGGTAAGGTAATGTTGCTTATAGCCCAGCCGACCGCAAAGGGCCGTATGAGAGCTGTCACCACGCTGAAGTCAAGTCACAAGTCATCAAAAAGAAGAACAAAAACCACCATTCACACATCTCTGTAAAATACACCTTCTAAAAACGCACCAGAAACTTCGTTAAAAATCTTTCTTCCGTAAAATCTTAGAACTAGTCAAACAAACACTGTAACAAACATGTAGGAGAGACCACAGTGTGCTGATCAACGTGCACTCAGGAAATAAACATTGTGCTGGTCCACGTGCACTCAGGAAATAAACATTGTGCTGGTCAACGTGCACTCAGAAATAAACAGTGTGCTGGTCTACGTGCACTCAGAAATAAACAGTGTGCTGGTCCACGTGCACTCAGGAAATAAATAGTGTGCTGGTCAACGTGCACTCAGGAAATAAACAGTGTGCTGGTCAACGTGCAATCAGGAAATAAACAATGTGCTGGTCCACGTGCACTCAGGAAATAAACAGTGTGCTGGTCAACGTGCACTCAGAAATAAACAGTGTGCTGGTCAACGTGCACTCAGGAATAAACAGTGTGCTGGTCAACGTGCACTCAGAAATAAACAGTGTGCTGGCCCACGTGCACTCAGAAATAAACAGTGTGCTGGTCCACGTGCACTCAGAAATAAACAGTGTGCTGGTCCACGTGCACTCAGAAATAAACAGTGTGCTGGTCCACGTGCACTCAGAAATAAACAGTGTGCTGGTCAACGTGCACTCAGGAATAAACATTGTGCTGGCCCACGTGCACTCAGAAATAAACAGTGTGCCGGTCCACGTGCACTCAGAAATAAACAGTGTGCTGGTCTACGTGCACTCAGAAATAAACAATGTGCTGGTCCACGTGCACTCAGGAAATAAACAGTGTGCTGGTCCACGTGCACTCAGAAATAAACAGTGTGCTGGTCAACGTGCACTCAGGAAATAAACAGTGTGCTGGTCAACGTGCACTCAGGAAATAAACATTGTGCTGGTCAACGTGCACTCAGGAAATAAACAGTGTGCTGGTCTACGTGCACTCAGGAAATAAACAGTGTGCTGGTCCACGTGCACTCAGGAAATAAACAGTGTGCTGGTCCACGTGCACTCAGGAAATAAACAGTGTGCTGGTCCACGTGCACTCAGAAATAAACAGTGTGCTGGTCCACGTGCACTCAGGAAATAAACAGTGTGCTGGTCAACGTGCACTGAGGAAATAAACATTGTGCTGGTCAACGTGCACTGAGGAAATAAACATTGTGCTGGTCGACGTGCACTCAGGAAATAAACATTCAGTCATCAGACTGCCACACGGGCTAATGATAAACACAAAAGTCGATGGCATCCGTCTGTCTCGAGAGACAATGGTGTTGCACCGTGCATCAGTCACTTGTGGAGTTGCAGCGCCTGCAGTGGCTGAAGATCCCGATCCTCGAGCGGCAGACTCTGTTGCAGTTGCTGCTGGTGAAGCCATGAGTGTCTGTTGGTGCCGACGTAATTCTTTGCCGTCTGCGGCGCCTCCGTTCTCCTCACTGGGCCTCTCTGCTCTGCTCTGCTTGTTTAGTGCTGGCCTTGATGGTGGATCGCCAGCTGACCCGGTCTGAAGCTACTGTCTCCAGGTTTGCTGGGTCGAGGCTGCCTGCCCTCATGTCACGCTTGCATACATCCTTGTAGTGTAGGGCGGGCCGTCCTGTGGTTCTGGAGCCTGTAAACACACAAGTATGGTACTTCAAAAGCCGGAGTCTTCTACAAACCAGACAAACAAAAGAGACAGACAGCAAAACGAAAGAGAGAAGCACAGCCGTGGTTTGATTTGCGTGGTTATCATCCTTTGATGATGAGTAGGAAAGGTGACGAGAGCTGTCTCTAAAGGGTATGTAAAATTCGCTGCGGGAAGGAATTAGGAAAAAGATGAACGAACTCATGGCGAAACTAGTGAGTAAATAATATAACGAAGATGAAGAAAATAAAATAAAATTTGTTTCGTTGCTTAAGTTAGTTTATTCGTTAGGGGGTTCAACGGATAGTAAGTAATAGTTATATTATGTGAGCCTGCCTGCTTGCGACAACAATGAAGACAACATTAGAGTTACCGACACTTGTTGCCCGTGCACTCAAATCTTCAACATGTGCATGGAGCGAGTACATTTCACGCGATTCAATATTATATAATGTAATTGAATCTAATGATTTTTTTAAAATTATTATAATTAAGTAGATACACAGCATTGGAAGGTAGAAGAGGGTGGGGACCTTTTGAGTAACATAAAGTTTTTTTTTTTTTAAGGACACAAGCACATCAATGTCCAGGGCGACTAATTGAGGTAGGGTGCTTCTAATGCTCGGAACAACCATGAACAGCATAATACAAGAAGTGCTGTGTCATGAGTGTGTAGTCGACAGTTGAAAGCCGCATTCTGTGGCCCACTGGCGTTCACCTCACAGGTTTACACAGGACATCGTTTTCATCAAATATTTGTCAGAAATTGATTTCGATTAGTTCGTTTTCATTACTTTATGGATTGCGGTATTTTGATTTGCATTTTCATTTATGTGCTCTCTCTCTCTCTCGTTTGCTCTTTACAACAATACCTAATACAACATTTGCTAGTTATTCTCCGGCTACACAACTTAAAAGACAAAAGCGGAGAAATAAAAAAGAAAACTTTGTCAGCTATTCACGTTTGTAGGGATTGAGCAGTATGCGAAGAGCGCACGACAAATGGCAATATCACGTGGGCTACCTGTGGCTGGATAGAAAATGGCTTCCAAAACACAGCTGACACTGGAACTGCAGACTGGATGTGGCTGTGTTCAGAGGAAAATGGGAGACGGGGCGGGGGGTTAGGAGTGGAGAGGGAGGAATGAAAAAAAAGAAAAGAAACTTGGTGAATCTCTCCGTAGTGAAGAACGACAGAAGAGAGGAAGACGTTTCCTGATTATGGCATTGTGCGAGAGAGAAACTAATGTCGAAAGCAGATTGTTGTGTTGTGTTGTGCTGTGATACGTTGTCTTGTGTTGTGCTATGTTGTATAGTGCTGTTTTGTGCTATGTTGTGTTGTGCTGTGTTGTCTTGTGCTGTATTGTGTTGTGCTGTGTTGTCTTGTGTGAATGAATGACATGTGAGTTGACTTCAATGCGATGACAGCCTTGATACGGCCCTGTGCGGTCAGCTGCTCTACAAGCAACATTACCTTACCTTACGTCACGGTTTTGGTCACCAGTTCTCGATAACTTGTTTTGGTGTACCTTCCTTCGGAATACAAGTTATTACACCCTGACACTGAGTCACAGAGAACTTTCCATGTTCAAAACGTTCATTGAAAGATCAAACAAAAAACACACCTAAGTCAACAAAGAAGAGTTTAAAAAAAAACTCGGTTGTAAAGCCATCTGGACCAGGACTGTTGTTATTTTTCATATTCTTTAATATAGAACCTAATTCTTGATACGTTAATGTACCATCTAAGGTCTCTCTCTCTTCAGGCAAGAACACAGGGACACTCCCCAGTAAGTTATCTGAATCAGTGTCATGTATTTCTGTATGACTATGCAGCTGTTGGTAAAAGTCCTGGATCTCTTTTAAGATATCGTTTTGACTGGTTAGAACAGTCCCATCTCTGCTTTCTAAGAAGCCCACAGATTTGTTAACGAAATTACGATTCTCTCGACTACAAAAATATCCACTTGTCTTCTCACCGTCTGGAAGCCATTTGACCCTTGACCTGACGGTAATGCCATCCAGTTTTTTTATTCCTCAGTGTTTGGCAGCTTTAGCCCCTCCTTAGAAGATGGACAAATCTCATGAAATATGTGCCGGAGGCCATTGAGACCCATGAAAACACACAACACGCGAAGCATTTCTTAGCAGATGGACAAATCTCGTGAAATATATGCCGGAGGCCATTGAGACCCAACGAAAACACACAACGCATTGGTCAACAGCAGCAACTTCGTTCCTGAATCATCTACGTATTACACCGATCATCAATTGCGCCACCATTTTGGTTTCCTTTCTCTTTATCAGGACGACAACACGGCAGCGCTGTCCACTGGCTAACAATTCTTCAGTCGTTATAGTAATGACTTAGCAAAGACTTAAACTTTTAGAAAAAAAAAAAATTGAAGATGAAGAATGTATTATAAATATGAGAAACCCTTCACTAGCTGCCTGTGTGAACCATCGTAATCCCTCTCGAAGGCACATCTATTTGTATTGCCTGCTCCTAGGCCTTTCGTCCGCTGGATCGGACTCATCAGGGAGACACGGCTGGTTGTGTTTGTGCTCTTGGTGTCAAATAGAGACACACCACAGTCCATAATTCTGTGGTGTTCTCACCACCAAGGGTTCAAAAAAGAATCCATCAGCACCCTCAAAGCAGCCAGCGAAGGGTAGTAAAATGGAACAAAACGAAAGTGTGGAGAGGAAAAAAAGTTGCTGAAAAACTAAAAGCATTATTCAAACGGTATAAAATATAGGGAACAATCTTTGAGCCTATGCTTGAGGATCCATTCAAGGATGCAAGGGAGATCAAAAGATATGGAACAGTATATATATATATATATATATATATATATATATATATAAAGAGAGAGAGAGAGAGAGAGAGAGAGAGAGAGAGAGAGAGATATTTAACAGACATGTAAAGGAAGAAATAGTATTGGACACCAACAAACAAACAGACATGGAAAGGAAGGAATAGGATTGGACGCCAACAGACATGTAAAGAAAGAAATAGGATTGGACACCAACAAACAAACAGACATGTAAAGGAAGGAATAGAATTGGACACCAACAAACAAACAGACATGTAAAGGAAGAAATAGAATTGGACACCAACAAACAAACAGACATGTAAAGGAAGGAATAGAATTGGACACCAACAAACAAACAGACATGTAAAGGAAGGAATAGGATTGGACACCAACAAACAAGCAGACATGTAAAGGAAGAAATAGGACTGGACACCAACAAACAAACAGACATGTAAAGGAAGAAATAGGACTGGACACCAACAAACAAACAGACATGTAAAGGAAGAAATAGGATTGGACACCAACAAACAAACAGACATGTAAAGGAAGAAATAGGACTGGACACCAACAAACAAACAGACATGTAAAGGAAGGAATAGGATTGGACACCAACAAACAAACAGACATGTAAAGGAAGAAATAGGATTGGACATGTAAAGGAAGAAA
>CM065748.1:8628262-8633904 GCA_033310375.1 Conus canariensis
ACAAAAAACAAAAGAAAACACCAGACCCCAATCCATAATTATGCGAACATTTTAACCGAACATGGCCCCTCACACGTCAAGCCTCGCACATGACATAGTCCCGATAACAAGAGAGACACACCGCAACCCAGAAACTTCCAGTTCTGCTCGATTGCAACACAGGGCGAACGTTGAGAAGAACGGGAAACGGCAAGAAGTGACTAGCAGTTTCCTCAGGGAAGTTTCATTAAAACCGCTCACGCATCAAACCCTCTGCAGTGTGTGTGAGAGATACTGCTGTGAAACTGCAAGCTCTACACGCTTCCACCTTTTTCAGGGATAGAGTTCTTGGTGTTTACTTGGAGCGTGTCTTAAATGGAGCAGTCCCGGTTTTGTTTACTTTGCAACCTCAGTTGTGGCGGCGGTTGAAGAGTGGCAGAAGACGTGGTTAGGCCAATGGAGCTGTCTAGGACAGTGAAACATACTCCTCACATGTGAAAATCTGGTCAGGTTGGTGTACTGGAGTAGAGGGGGGAAAACGAAGGATAATCGAGGTTCGCCTCGATTTCACGTTGAATTCGAGCAGTCTCAATTTTGGGGTACACCCGTACCCGTATTGCGTACCCATACGAGGCTCAGATTACTTAAGACTTTTGTATGTACTCTGGAGACTGGGAATGATACTAATTTTCATTTGTGAATATGTGCATGCGTTGTGCGTGTTGTGTGTTGAGGGCAAGGTGGGGGTGGGTAGGATGATGATGATGATGATGATGACGTGTGTGTGGTGTGTGTTGTGTGTGTGTGTGTGTGTGAGAGAGAGAGAGAGAGAGAGAGAGAGAGAGAGAGTGCTCTTGAAACTTGCAAAATGTCTGAAAATTTGGAAAGTTGTTTTGAGGGGGGTGGGGGTGGGGGGGTGCATTCAACATAATAAGGAAATGACTTTGTTGTTGCTATACTTGTGTGTTTTTTTTTGGTTATCTTTCTCATCCCAAATGGGTTGACGAAAGTAAATTCAAGTTGAAGTTCTAGTGTGCGTATAATAGGCCCTACTATTAAAAACGATACCTGTTTAGGGGTACTTTTTACATGTGGTACTACAAGAGATGATAGAGACAGCAGGTTGTGTGTGTGTGTGTGTGTGTGTGTGTGTGTGTGTGTGTGTGTGTGTGTGTGTGTGTGTGTGTGTGTGTGTGTGTGTGTGCTCACTAGATTCAAGTGTTTGTGTATAGGTTATGTTATGTCCAAACACACCGGATTTGAAGTAAGGAAAAGAGAGCAGGGGAGAAGCGGAAAGGGGGGGGGGGGGGGGGGGGGGGGCTAGGGGGGTGGTAGGGAGAGAGCTATCCTTTCTCCCAGATTTTGGCGAAGCTCAACGAAAAAAAACACTAACAAAGAAGATGGCCTATGATCTTAGCGTTGTTAGAATACAGATCCCAAGACAACCCAAGACATTTGCGTTCCTCCCCTTCCCCCCCACACCACACCCAACCCTTCTTTAAAGTATCTCTCGTCATCTGCATTCTCCCTTTACCCCCCCCCCCCCCCCCCTCCCGATTTTCTGCAAATGACTTTAGATTCAGATGTGTATGACCAAACCGCTGTTCCCCTTCGCTTGCAAGCTGTACTGTGTGTGTGTGTGTGTGTGTGGGTGTGTGTGTGGGGTGGTGTGTGTGTGCGGTGTGTGTGTGTGTGGTACGTGTGTGTGTGTGTGTGTGTGTGTGTGTGTGTGTGTCTGCGTGCGTGCGTGCGTGCGTGCGTGCGCGCGACAAATACACACTCACTCTCACCATAAACACAGAGCGTGAGCGATATAAAGAGAGTCAGACTGACACGGGCAGCCTAAATAGTCAGTCAGGTGTGACCAACTAAGCAGCGGTATTTTTTCAGGTCGATCGCACGCAAGTTAAATTCTCCGGACAGAAAGACACAGAAAACTGAACGATCGTTCAGGGAAACGGCCCAAGTCAACTCCTACACCTGCACTCCAGCTCCATTTTCAGCGCTGAAACATTCTTGGCCACCTCAGCGCTTGTCATTGCCGTCAGATCTGAAAAAAACACGAGACATTTGACCTCTGTCGGAAGTGGTTGCGACCAACTATACCTTTTCCTTGCCTTGTGGCGAATTTCGGGATTTGGTCGTTGGTGTGTTGGCTGGCAGTCTACCGTCTGCCGGACACGCTCTGCTGCAAGGGCAGGGGTGACCTGTGACCCGGAAGGACAAGACAGGAAGAATGGCAGACGACATTAGTAGCAGTTTTGATCGCTTCTGTGGAAACAGTTCTATTTTCGTGAGTATTTTTGTTGTTGTTGTTTTCGTTTTTTTTTTTTTTTTTTTTTTTTTTTTGTGCCCGCTTCTTCAAGATTTCGTGTTCAAGATTTGTTATCTTTCTCTTCACCCCATCTCTCTCTCTCTGTCTCTCTGTCTCTCTGTCTCTGTCTGTCTGTCTGTCTGTCTGTCTGTCTCTCTCTCTCTCTCTCTCTCTCTCTCTTCCTCTCTCTCTCTCTCTCGTCCGTACATAAAGATCATGATCATGATCATCATCATCTCTCTCTCTCTCTCTCTCTCCTCTCTCTCTCTCTCTCTCTCTCGTCCTTACATAAAGATCATGATGATGATCATCATCATCATTATCATCCTCTCTCTCTCTCTTTCACACACACACACACACACACCACACACGCCACACACACACAACACACACACACACACACACACTCTGTGCACGCATTGCCACACCACATTTGCATGATACCACACACTCCATTTTCTGATTTTTTTCATACTGCGTGTGCGCACAATTTGTAATCATTCCTCTTCTTTTCTTATCTTTTAAAGTCAGCATATTGTTAAAGCCAACATGCAAACACGCGAACTGGAGTGTAATGCAACGCTATAAAAAAATTTTAAAAATAAAAGAAAAGGAAAAAAGAATAATGGATAGGATCTACACTATTATATATGCAAACCAGATTAACCTCTTTCTCCTTCAGACAGAAAGTTGTTTGCTCCTCTTGGCGACTGTCCCCTCCCCTCTCCCCATCCCCTCGCACCTTTCAGCCTTTCGTGAGTTCTCTCTCTGTCTGTGTTTGTTTGTCTGTCTGTCTGTCTGTCTGTCTCTCTCTCTCTCTCTCTCTCTCTCTCTCTCTCTCTCTGTGCGCGCACTTGCGTGTGTGTGTGTGTGTGTGTGTGTGTGTGTGTGTGTGTGTGTGTGAGAGAGAGAAGAGAGAGAGAGAGAGAGACAGATAGACAGACAGACAGAGAATCAAAAGCAATTTTGCTGTCATTCAAAAACGCTTTAAGTGTACATTACCTGTCATACGTAGTAGGAGAAGGTGTCAGTCAACCTGGCTTCTGTGCTGTGTTCCGTGTTGTGGCACTCCCTACTGCTTCACTTCTTGTCTCCACACTGTCCTCCCTGTGTTCTGTGTTGTACCACTCCCTACTGCTTCACTTCTTGTCTTCACACTGTTCTGTCCTCCCTGTGTTCTGTGTTGTACCACTCCCTACTGCTTCACTTCCTGTCTTCACACTGTCCTCCCTGTGTTCTGTGTTGTACCACTCCCTACTGCTTCACTTCTTGTCTCCACACTGTTCTCCCTGTGTTCTGTGTTGTACCACTCCCTACTGCTTCACTTCTTGTCTCCACACTGTTCTCCCTGTGTTCTGTGTTGTACCACTCCCTACTGCTTCACTCTTGTCCCACACTGTCCTCCCTGTGTTCTGTGTTGTACCACTCCCTACTGCTTCACTTCTTGTCTTCACACTGTTCTGTCCTCCCTGTGTTCTGTGTTGTACCACTCCCTACTGCTTCACTTCTTGTCTTCACACTGTTCTGTCCTCCCTGTGTTCTGTGTTGTACCACTCCCTACTGCTTCACTTCTTGTCTTCACACTGTCCTCCCTGTGTTCTGTGTTGTACCACTCCCTACTGCTTCACTTCTTGTCTCCACACTGTTCTCCCTGTGTTCTGTGTTGTACCACTCCCTACTGCTTCACTTCTTGTCTCCACACTGTTCTCCCTGTGTTCTGTGTTGTACCACTCCCTACTGCTTCACTTCTTGTCTCCACACTGTCCTCCCTGTGTTCTGTGTTGTACCACTCCCTACTGCTTCACTTCTTGTCTTCACACGTTCTGTCCTCCCTGTGTTCTGTGTTGTACCACTCCCTACTGCTTCACTTCTTGTCTTCACACTGTCCTCCCTGTGTTCTGTGTTGTACCACTCCCTACTGCTTCACTTCTTGTCTTCCACACTGTCCTCCCTGTGTTCTGTGTTGTAACCACTCCCTACTGCTTCACTTTTTTCCCCCATTTTTCTCCTCCCTTGCATTACATTCTCTTTGCTCAGATACAACTTGTGTAAATTAAACGCAGTAAATTGCACGAACATGCAATTTGACATAGCTGATAATGTCAGTAATATGAATCATGAAAAAAACAATAGTAACCATACATTGTTTTGATACATCACTTCATCATTTCAATTAATTTCAGGAGTTTACATTTTTACAAGGGTTTTTTTTCCCCTTCTCTTTCTTTCTTCTTCCTCTTCCCCCCTCCCTCCTCCCGTTCCTCTCTCCTTCCCTTTTTTCTTTCCCTTTTTTCTTAAATGCAAAAAAAAAAAAAAAATCAAAATACAGACATCAGCAACAATAATAACAACAAAACACCTATAAAAGAAAAAAAGCAAGGACGCTGAATGGGAAAAGAGAAAAGAACCAACAAAGTAAGATAAACTGACAAATTAAATGATATTATACGAAAAAAGAAAAATAGATAAATGAACAAACAAACAAACAAGCAAACGCAGAGAACAGAAGGTAAAGTACCCTCACACTTATACACACGCAAAACATTTCCTTGTCTTACAGTATACTCAAACTTCACTTTAATGTAATGTAAAAGGATATTTATAGAGCGCTTTACCTTGCAAGAGCCCAAAGCGCATATTACAGAAAAACATGATAAAATTATAATTCTAATTCAAAGCGCTTGCGCGTGCGCGCGCGACGCACACACACACACACACACACACACACACACACACACACACACACACACACACACACACACACACACATCACACACACACACACACACACACACACACACACAACTGAAAAAACTCACACACGCAGATAGACACACGAGCGCGTTGAACACCAGCAAGCACGCGCACAGTGGAAAGTCGATATCGTTAATCAGTCCGAGGGAAAAGATGTGTCTTTAGTGAGGTTTTAAAAGTCTCTAAAGAGTCCGTGTTACGCAAAGAAGAAGGGAGACTATTCCACAGAGCAGGTGCCTGGTAAGAGCAAGATCGTTGGCCTGAAGTTTTCAGGCGAGCGGAGGGAAGCCGAAGCAGACTTTAAATCTCATTCTCTCTTTAATTCCACTCCCCCTTCATATGCACCCCCTCCCCTACTTTTTACAATGCTTATGGATGTCTGACTATTTCTTGCTGGTTGCTACCTAGTATTGAGGAAACATTATGGGAAAAAATACCAGGAGCATTTAGTTGAAGTTGTTTCTTATGTGTACCGCTTATGTTTAACTGCTGAGTGTAACTGACAATAAATAATTCAATATACATGTTTTTAAAAAAATGGACAACAACCTTGGCTTGGTGACGATTTCCGATTTTTTAAGGCGTATTTTGAAAG
>CM065748.1:8634004-8636504 GCA_033310375.1 Conus canariensis
AATGGTGTTAAAGAGCTCAAATAAGGGTTTGTTGAGAACTCATAATAGATGGTGTTGAGAACTGGGAAAATAGATGGTGTTGAAAAACTCTTGATAAATGGTTTTGAAAACTCCTAATAGATGGTGTTGAGAACTTTGATAAATGGTGTTGAGAACTCCTAACAGATGGTGTTGAGAACTCGTTAATAGTTGGTGTTGAGAACTCGTAATAGATGGTTTTGGGAGAACTCGTAATAGTGGTGTTGAGAACTCTTTGATAAATGGCATTTGAATGTTCAAGGCAAACCACTTAATCCTTTTATAAACCCTAGATATCCGACGGGGGAAAAAAAAACTTTGTCAAAACAGGAGAGTCAGAGAGGAAATTTCTTTTTCAACGGTATTCTAATCTTGATTTTAATTGTCATAATAGTTGATTTCGAAAGAGAGGGGGTTAGTTCCCGCCAAGGACACAGACAAACATGCACAGGACAAGACACAATGCATTTCGACCTCTTGGGTCTTCTTCAAGCGAAAAACAAAAAAACATTTGGGACAATGAACGAAGAACGGGGAAATCACTTACTCCTCATGGTCGCCACGCGTTCAAAATGGCCGCCGGAGGGAAACGGGGCCACCCAAAAAGGGGATCATGGGAAAATCAATCAATAAATAAATAGATGACGTTAATGGGTGGTGATGGTGATGATAGTGATTATGTGTGGGTAGTTGTATGTGGGGGTATGGGTAATGCTAATAAAATGAAATAAATTAAAATATAAGGAAAATAGTAATAATAATAATAAATGAAATTAGAAATAAAAATGAATAAATAATGAAATAAAAAAATAAACAATTAATGAAAAAGAAATAAAATAGAATAACATGAAATAAAATAAAATAAATGGAGGGTGGTTGCAACTTCTATATGAAGTGGGTAGTGGAGGGTATGGTGGTGGTGTGTATGTGTGTGTGTTGGTGGAAGATATAGCCGACTGGTGTTGAAGTGGCGGGTATGCATATTTGTGTTACTGTTGGATGTTGATGCCTTGGGGCTGTAGCGTACCAAGTTTGGCAGTGAGGTGGGTCTCTCGTGTGGTACGTTCAAAGTTGTCACTCTGTGATTGCCAGAGCGCCAAGACTTTCACATGGTTGATGTTATGTTGGGAGTGGTTGAAATGTAGGGCAGCGGGTTTGGGTCGGTGGTGGCGGATGTCAGCCAGGTGTTTAGAGATGCGTGTCTCAAGTGTGCGGGATGTTTCACATATATAGATCTTGCAACACATTTGGCTCTGACAGGAGAATGTGCGTTTAATAGTGAAGGAGTCTTTGAGGTCCTGTGGGATGGTGTCTGGTTTGGTGAGGGGGCAGATTTTGCAATTAGGTTTTGAGCAGGGGTGAGTGCCTGGTGGTGTAGGTGTGGAGATTCTATTCAATTTGGACCACACGAGATCTTTTAAGTTTTTATCACATTTGAACGTGATCATGGGTCTGGTATGGAAGGCGGGTTTGTGGTTTTGTGCAATGTGCCAATTGGATTTGAGAATCCTGCAGATGGGGAGGGTGTGTGGATGGAAGAGGAGGTAGGCGGTGGGTCTCTTTGTCTCCTTTGGATGCTGGGTTTCCAGAGCAGATGTTCTGGATATGGATGTGGTGTGGCTGAGAGCTTCGTTGATGATGGAACTGGGGTATCAACGGTTTGTGAAAATCGTTTGAGTACAATTCACATCAGCGCTGGTAGACTTGATTGCTCCTTTGATGGATTCAGCATTGACTAACGACCCTTAATTCACCTCCACCCCACCTTATTCATCAACCCCTGAATCTCTCTGTCTCTCTGTCTCTGTCTCTGTCTCTTTCTCTCTCTCTCTCTCTCTCTCTCTCTCTCTCTCTCTCTCTCTCTCTTATCCTCGTAAATAAAGAATTTTGTCTTGTCTCTCTCTCTCTCTCTCTCTCTCTCTCTCTCTCTCTCTCTCTCTCTCTCTCTCTCTCTCTTCGGCCATTGTGCACAGTACGAATGAAAACGAGTTTTTGAATATTGATTCCAAATCTTTCACCTTTTTACACTGGAATGTTAACGGGTTAATTTCAAAACTACCCGACAATGATTTTGTCTCGTTTGTTCGTTCGTTTGATATTATTTCTTTGGTTGAAACTTTTGTGGAAGATTTTCACTCTTCTGTATTTTTTGATTATGAAGTTTATTGTAAACCAGCTATAAAGCTCTCAGCTCGTGGTAGACACTCGGGTGGTTCGTTGTGTCTGATAAGAAAGGAGCTTTGCTCATTTGTAAAACTCTTGAATATTCAGTCGGATAATTTTTTTGCGTTTATAATTGACAAATCTGTGTTTGGTACCATTAAAAATGTATTATATGTGTGTGCATATGTGCCCCCTGTGGATTCACCATATTACTTGCACTTCAATCTTGAAAATGGAATAAGTTTATTGTCTGAATTCATATATGATTGTATGCTTTCTTGTGATGACGTGTTTGTATTGATTAGTGGTGATCTCAATG
>CM065748.1:8659004-8669004 GCA_033310375.1 Conus canariensis
TGGCCGCATAGTCCACCCGTGTAGAGAATACAAAACATTTCATTCAGTTTTTACAAGGCTATAAGACCCATGTAAACAAATAAGTGGGCATAAGCAACCATAAAGCAGTCAAGGAATCGACCGTGTTAAGCACGCAACTATGTACACATTTTGATCAAGGACAACAAGTAGTTCATGCAAGTTGTTGAATTTCTTACCTTCAAACTTTCTACCACATGAATTCCTAATTTAACAATTATTTTTTTTCAGGGGGATTTGAGCAGAGCAACTGATCCTTTAAGCTTGAAGGGAATCTGTAATAATAGATGAGAATATACTTTTTTTCGCGAAGGTAAGTACTTTGGACAAACTACTAAAAACAAAAATGGCGTAAGTCGTCTATGACATTTCCATCACACTGCCCACAGTTTGGGTCGTGAGGTTTCCAAAGCGGGCAATGCCGTGCAAAGGTAGTTTACTGCATCTTAGTAAGCAGATAGCACGCCGATGTTCAAAGGATGTAAGAAGATCAGTGTAGTTTGCTCGGCATACTTCAGGCTGATAATTCAGGTAATCTGAGTAGGAGGAAAGAGAATCACGCCAATCTTGTCGATAAGCATCAAGACGACCTTCATCAAATGTTTTAAGAAATAAGGGTGCCATCACCAACATCTAGCCCACCCGCGCGCGCGCGCGCGCGCGCGTGTGTGTGTGTGTGTGTGTCTGTGTGTCTGTGTCTGTGTGTCTGCGTGTATCTGTGTGTGTCTGCAGTTCGGCTGTGTGTTGCTGGCGCTGCTGGCTGCCATAGACCTGCTGAACCTGGCGGGGAACTCGGAGGATGAGGGGCGGAGCGTGGCTGACGTCATCTACGTGTCCGGGGGCATCAGAATCGCCACTTTCGTGAGTGTGGTTTGAATCGCCAGAACCTCAGAATCGCCACTTTCGTGAGTGTAGTTTGAATCGCCAGAACCTCAGAATCGCCCCAGCTTCTGCACTTTCATTTCCCATTAACAGTCAAAGGACGAAGTCTCTCGCACACACACACCACACACACACGCACACACACACACACACACACACGCGCGCGCGCGCGCGCGCGCGCGCGCACGCACGCACGCACGCACTCACGCACGCACGCACCACACACACACACACACACACACACATGCGCTGGCACATACACACACACTCTCGGGCTCATGCCCACACACCCATACACACACATGTATACACTCACCACACACACATACAATGATGATAACGGCACAACCAGTGTTAGGTAGGTACTCAAGGTCTGACCAGCGCGTTGGGATAATTAGTGGATCCGACTTCCGCTAAGTCGTAGCCACGAGACCCTCTCCTTAAATCATCTCATCTTAGTCATTAATTCATTTATCCATCAGCTTTTAAATCATACGGAGTGTGGTCTCAAAAACTTAGCGGATGTGGATCCCCTGATCATGACAATAGTTGTCGCTGTTTTACTTCTTAATTTTTTTTCCCCTGGTCATGACAACAGTTCTCGCTGTTTTACTTCTTAATTTCTTTTCCCCTGATCATGACAATAGTTGTCGCTGTTTTACTTTTTAATTTCTTTTCCCGTGATCATGACAACAGTTCTCGCTGTTTTAATTCTTAATTTCTTTTCCCGTGATCATGACAATAGTTGTCGCTGTTTTACTTCTTAATTTCTTTCCCCCTGATCATGACAACAGTTCTCGCTGTTTTACTTCTTAATTTCTTTTCCCGTGATCATGACAACAGTTCTCGCTGTTTTACTACTTAATTTCTTTTCCCGTGATCATGACAATAGTTGTCGCTGTTTTACTTCTTAATTTCTTTTCCCGTGATCATGACAATAGTTGTCGCTGTTTTACTTCTTAATTTCTTTTCCCGTGATCATGACAACAGTTCTCGCTGTTTTACTTCTTAATTTCTTTTCCCCAGATCATGACAATAGTTGTCGCTGTTTTACTTCTTAATTTCTTTTCCCGTGATCATGACAATAGTTGTCGCTGTTTTACTTCTTAATTTCTTTTCCCGTGATCATAACGATAGTTGGCGTGATCATGACAATAGTTGTCGCTGTTTTACTTCTTAATTTCTTTTCCCCAGATCATGACAACAGTTGTCGCTGTTTTACTTCTTAATTTCTTTTCCCGTGATCATGACGATAGTTGTCGCTGTTTTAATTCTTAATTTCTTTTCCCCCAGATCATGACAACAGTTCTCGCTGTTTTAATTCTTAATTCCTTTTCCCTTGATCATGACAATAGTTGTTGCTGGTTAAATTTCTTTTTTCCCTCCTGACCATGACAATAATTGTTGCTGTTTTAAATTTTCATTTTTCCCCTTAACATGACAATTACAGATTTGCTTAGTGTAGCACAATGCCTAGATCACATCATCTTCAGGTCTTCGCGTATAAACAGCGTGTTGAATCGTTTTTCTTTTTGTTCTTTAAATTAGCGTAGAAAAAATAATGAAATCTTACCTCGTTGTCATGGTTGACTATTCATTTGATTAGGGGAGCAAGAGTTTCGTTGTCATGGTTGACTATTCATTTGATTAGGGGAGCAAGAGTTTCGTTGTCATGGTTGACTATTCATTTGATTAGGGGAGCTGTCATTCCCTTAAGTATCTGTTCTCACTCCAAAACGTGTTGGCAGTTCCCAAATTAACCGTTGTGATGCTGTCATTCCCTTAAGTATCTGTTCTCACTCCAAAACGTGTTGTCAGTTCCCAAATTAACCGTTTTGATGCTGTCATTCCCTTAAGTATCTGTTCTCACTCCAAAATGTGTTGTCAGTTCCCAAATTAACCGTTGTGATGCTGTCATTCCCTTAAGTATCTGTTCTCGCTCCAAAACGTGTTGGCAGTTCCCAAATTAACCGTTGTGATGCTGTCATTCCCTTAAGTATCTGTTCTCACTCCAAAACGTGTTGGCAGTTCCCAAATTAACCGTTTTGATGCTGTCATTCCCTTAAGTATCTGTTCTCACTCCAAAACGTGTTGTCAGTTCCCAAATTAACCGTTTTGATGCTGTCATTCCCTTAAGTATCTGTTCTCACTCCAAAATGTGTTGTCAGTTCCCAAATTAACCGTTGTGATGCTGTCATTCCCTTAAGTATCTGTTCTCACTCCAAAACGTGTTGTCAGTTCCCAAATTAACCGTTTTGATGCTGTCATTCCCTTAAGTATCTGTTCTCACTCCAAAACGTGTTGGCAGTTCCCAAATTAACCGTTTTGATGCTGTCATTCCCTTAAGTATCTGTTCTCACTCCAAAACGTGTTGGCAGTTCCCAAATTAACCGTTTTGATGCTGTCATTCCCTTAAGTATCTGTTCTCACTCCAAAACGTGTTGGCAGTTCCCAAATTAACCGTTTTGATGCTGTCATTCCCTTAAGTATCTGTTCTCACTCCAAAACGTGTTGGCAGTTCCCAAATTAACCGTTTTGATGCTGTCATTCCCTTAAGTATCTGTTCTCACTCCAAAACGTGTTGGCAGTTCCCAAATTAACCGTTTTGATGCTGTCATTCCCTTAAGTATCTGTTCTCACTCCAAAACGTGTTGGCAGTTCCCAAATTAACCGTTTTGATGCTGTCATTCCCTTAAGTATCTGTTCTCGCTCCAAAACGTGTTGGCAGTTCCCAAATTAACCGTTTTGATGCTGTCATTCCCTTAAGTATCTGTTCTCGCTCCAAAATGTGTTGTCAGTTCCCAAATTAACCGTTGTGATGCTGTCATTCCCTTAAGTATCTGTTCTCACTCCAAAACGTGTTGTCAGTTCCCAAATTAACTGTTTTGATGCTGTCATTCCCTTGTGTGTCCTGTGTTCGGCAGTTGTTGGCGTGCGTGTTGGTTCAGCTGGAGCGACGGAAAGGGCTCATCACCTCCGGCATCTTGTGGATCTTCTACCTCATGCTGTTTCTGGCGGGCATCATTCCCTTCTACAGCAAGATCAAACAGGCAGTGAGGGGAGCGTGCTGTGTTGTTCTTCTGTCACACCTGTGTCCTCCTCCTGTCGTGATTGTCGTAATTGTCGTGACTCTTTGGTGCAGTGCGAGATTGTGTCATAACGGGTTGGAACAGGGTCTCTGCTATCAAAGAAACAAGTGACTGTTTGTCTCGAATTCTGATAGAACACTTTTGCAGCTAAGCGTATTCCATTTTATGGTTATCGATAAGTGGTAAAGAGGTACAAATGTAATGAAAGGTGTTCCGATGAATGAACGAACAAATGAGGCAAGCTATATGCGGATGAATGAATAACAAATGAGGCAAGCTATATGCGGATGAATGAATAACAAATGAGGCAAGCTATATGCGGATGAATGAATAACAAATGAGGCAAGCTATATGCGGATGAATGAATAACAAATGAGGCAAGCTATATGCGGATGAATGAATAACAAATGAGGCAAGCTATATGCGGATGAATGAATAACAAATGAGGCAAGCTATATGCGTATGAATGAATAACAAATGAGGCAAGCTATATGCGGATGAATGAATAACAAATGAGGCAAGCTATATGCGGATGAATGAATAACAAATGAGGCAAGCTATATGCGGATGAATGAATAACAAATGAGGCAAGCTATATGCGGATGAATGAATAACAAATGAGGCAAGCTATATGCGGATGAATGAATAACAAATGAGGCAAGCTATATGCGTATGAATGAATAACAAATGAGGCAAGCTATATGCGGATGAATGAATAACAAATGAGGCAAGCTATATGCGGATGAATGAATAACAAATGAGGCAAGCTATATGCGGATGAATGAATAACAAATGAGGCAAGCTATATGCGGATGAATGAATAACAAATGAGGCAAGCTATATGCGGATGAATGAATAACAAATGAGGCAAGCTATATGCGGATGAATGAATAAGTGAACGCAGTGAGAAAAGAAGAAAAGAAGCAAAAAAAAAAAAAAAAAACCCCTCTCTCTCCCTTTCCCTCACACACACACACACACACACACACACACACACACACACACACACACACACACACACACACACACCCCCCAGAAACTCACCAACATCACATAAGCATGGACGAAACAATGAACCAACCAGAGCTAAACGACAGTTGTTTTTGTTTGTTTTTTTTTCTGTGCAGGAATACGACAAGGAATTGTTCCGTTTCTCTCTATTCTATGTGTATTACGCCTTGATCTTGTTCGAGCTGGTTCTGCATTCCCTCGCGGAAACACTGGTCAGGGCGGGCTATGACCTTCTTGGAGAGGTAACCGACTGCTTTGTCCTGGTCCCTCTCTCCTCTGTGCTGCCCTTCCTTCCTTCCTTCCTTTCTTCCTTCCTTTCTTCCTTCCTTTCTTTCTTCCTTTTTTTCGTTTTCTTTACTTCCTACTTTCTTCTTTCCTTTTTCCTTATCCTGTCTGTCGGTCGTTCTTTCTTTCTTTCTTTCTTTCTTTCTTTCTTTCGTTCTTTCTCCCTTCCTTTTTTTCCCCTTTCTTACTTCCTTCTATCTTCTTTACTTTTTCTCTATCCTTCCTTTCCTTCCCTCTTTCTTGTTTTCTTTCTTCCTTCCATTCTTCCTTCCTTCTTTTTTTCTTTTCGCTATTTCCTTTTTTCTTTTTTCCTGTCTTTTCCCTATCCTTCCTCTGTGCTTTTTTTTCTTTCTTTCCTTCTTTACATTTCTCTTCTTATTTTCCTTTCTTTCATTTGTTCTTATTTTTATCCTTTTCGGTTTTTTTTTTTTTTTCTTTCTTTCTTTTTGTCCTTCCTTCTCGCTTTGTTTCTTTCTCACTTTCCTTTTCTCCCATCTTCCTTGTATTTCTTTCCTCTCGCTGTTTTTTTGTCGATTGATTGATTGATTGATTGATTGATTGATGTGGATATCAGTCTTCACTCTGTCTCTCTACCAGTCAGTCTGTCTGTCCCTCATCATCTTTCCCTCTCCTTTCTCTCTTTTCCCTCGCACATTTCTGTCGGGTTTCATAGGATGAATGGTCCATCTTATGCCACATCAAAAAAAAGGGGGGAAAGAAGGTAAACAAAACAAAACAAAAACCGAGACACAAAAAAACCCACCAACAACAACGAAAAACAAAACTTCGCCACAACCACCATCCAACCATCCAATCAACCAAGCGAAGAAACAAGCCACTAAAATCACCTCCATCCTGTTGCGCGTCACAATATTGCTGAGATATCTAACCAAGATGTTTGAAAAGAGCAAAAAATGAAAGAAAAGGGAAAAAAGAAAGAAAAGAAAAAATAAAGAAAGAAACAAAAGAGAACACACACACACACACACACACACACACACACACACACACACACACACACACACACGTGTACAGACACACACACACACACACACACACACACACACCACACACACACACACACTCACACACATGCACACACGCAAGCGAGCCAGCAAACAAAGTTGTCCAGTTATCAAGCAGGAGCGCTGATATCAATTACTGAATGAAACGTGCCGTTGTTTCAGAAACCTTCCCCTGAGGTGACCGCCTCTTTTCCTAGTCGCCTGTCCTTCTGGTGGATCAACTCGTGAGTATCAACAAGCTGTCTTAGAATGGATTCATAGTCTTCATCTTTTTGTTCATTTATCTTCCGCACTCTTTGCACATGGCAGTTGCTTGACGGTGGCGTTTTTGGTCGGTTGGTTCTGCAGTCATAAAATACGTGCTGCTACACCCATGGGAACGCTCCCGGGGACGTTCTGTCGTGTCACAACTAGTGGCCATTACACAATGACATTGTCAGGGAGCAATTATGTCCCCTGACGTGTAAATGAATGCCCTGCGCATGCCTGCACCCTATGTGAACATAGCGCAGGCTTCCAAAGGTGGTGCAGGATTGCTCCCACCTGGTTTGTTCGGCAGTTGAGGGAAGTACTTCTCCGGGTCCTATCCGCACCTTCGGGTGTATCTTTTTCTTCTTCTTGCACTCTTTGCTTCCTGTCGCTCTTTCTGCCCCCGCCCCTCTTCCCCTCCCTCCCCCCACCTCCCCTTACGTTGTCACATCCAAGACCGTTCAGCACCAATCCCAGCAACAAGCTCACAGGTAGTGGTCAGTTGCATGTGTCTCTCTGTCTTTGACATCGGAGACGGACACGAAGGGAGAGGGCTCTCGTGAGGCAACCGGAAGACATCCTGTGTTGCCGCTGATTCAGACTGACAGAGTTGGGTGGTGCATGTTGTGGTTCCAACCTATGCAGGACACTACCCGCAGAGCCCCCGGCTGACGACAATAATTGTTTGGTCGCGGACACGTTGGGTGAGCATCTCTCTCTCCAGAGATCAGCACCACGTCTGTTGAAAGGCAGTGCCGATGAAGTGGCCGACATCTCTCTCTCCAGAGATCAGCACCACGTCTGTAGAAAGGCAGTGCCGATGAAGTGGCCGACATCTCTCTCTCCAGAGAGCAGCACCACGTCTGTTGAAAGGCAGTGCCGATGAAGTGGCCGACATCTCTCTCTCCAGAGAGCAGCACCACGTCTGTTGAAAGGCAGTGCCGATGAAGTGGCCGACATCTCTCTCTCCAGAGAGCAGCACCACGTCTGTTGAAAGGCAGTGCCGATGAAGTGGCCGAATCAGAGACGGACAGGGAGTCGCCAGGGGCGTGGACATAGAGGGAGACGTCTGCTGAAGGTTTCCGCCAGAGCAGGACATGGAGAGACAGAGAATTTGAGACGTTAGAAGTACATGTGTTGAATGAAGATGGTAAATATGATGCTATGGAGTTGAGTGTGTGTGTGTGTGTGTGTGTGTGTGTGTGTGTGTGTGTGTGTGTGTGTGTTGTGTATATATATATGTGTGTGTGTGTGTGTGTTGTGTTGTAGTGTGTATATGTGGGGGGGGGGGGGTAAGAAAATCGTATTTCTGTATGATTTGGTATATAATTTTCTCTGTCTGCTAGAAGTGTACGTGTTCAGTGAAGACGGTGAATATGACGCTGTGGAGTTTCTCTCTCTCCTCTCTCTCTCTCTCTCTCTCTCTCTCTCTCTCTCTCTCTCTCTCTCTCTCTCTCTCTCTCTGTCTTTTTCCTCTTCTTGTCAGTCCCCATCTCATCATGTTGTCTTAGCAGTGATCTGTTGATACGTTTATGTATGTTCTGTCTTTGTTTTCTGACATCCTCACTCACATTTGCCCTTCTCACTGTCTCTGTCTGTCTGTCTGTCTGTCTCTCTGTCTGTCTCCCTGTCTCTCTCTTTCTGTGTGTGTGTGTGTGTGTGTGTGTGTGTGTGTGTGTGTGTGTGTGTGTGTGTGTGTTGTCTTCAATGCATGTACTTTAAAACACATGGCCTATCATTTTTTTTCTTCCACTGTACCAGTTTGGTGCTGCGGGCCTACCGTAAAGGGTTGGTAGAGGAGGATGTTCCTGAACTTCACCCTCGAGACAAATCCGGCACCATTGTGCCCCGCTTCCAGAAGGCGTGGGAGAAGGAAACACGGTACAGCAATTTCATCAACAAGTGAGAAACCGTTTTGGATTATACAGAGAGAAGAGAGAGAGAGGAGAGAGGAGAGAGAGAGAGAGAGAAAGACTGCAGTTTTATTGAAAACAAGCGCAGACACAAAGATACACAAGGAGAAAGAGAGAGAGAGAGGGAGAGAGAGAGAGAGAGACAGAAACAGACAGACAGACAGAGACAGACAGACAGAGACAAACAGACAACAGACAGACAAAGACACAGAGAGATAGAGAGAGACAGACAAACAACAGATAGAGACAGACAGACAGAGACAGACAGACAACAGATAGACAGAGAAAGACAAAGAGATGGAGACAGACAGTTTGACAGACAGACAAAAAAAAAAACAGACAGACTGACAGGCAGACAGATAGACAAACAACAGACAGAGACAGACAGACAACAGACAGAGAGAGACGGACAGAGACAGACACACAGACAGATAAATAGACAGACAGCAGAACAGACAGAGACAGACGGACAGATAGAGACAGACAGACAGAGACACACAGACAGACAGAGACAGACAGACAGACGAATAGACAGACAACAGAACAGAGAGATAGAGAGAGAGGAGGGGAGCCTTGAGTGACAAGAGATGGAGAGGTAGGAGCAGGAGTAAGAAAGGTGAACTGGATCTCGTCGATGGCAACTACTTCACGTCGCAGTGTTGGCGTTTGGCAAGCAATATGGACACGTGTAAGGAATTCAAAAGCGTGCTGAAATAAAGGGGAGACACGGTCAGAGTGACCTCTAGCGGCCGACCAAGGTCAAATGCTTAGGGGTAGGTTGACCTAAACCCGGCACGAAAAGGGCACGAGGGAAAAGGGGGAGAACTCTGAGGAAAAAAATTGACAGTCGCCGCTGAAATTGGAACAGCTGCAGTGCTATCCTTTAACAAAAGAAGAAAACAAAACAAAACAATAAAAACAAACAAAAGAAAAAGACAGAGAGAAGAGGGGTGGAGCGCAGAGGAGAAAGTGGAAAAAGAGGGCTGAGAAATGGGAGTCGGGTATGAAGAAGTGGGTGGCGACTGGAAGAAAGTCCATGCACACGATCATGAAAGCGTCACCAACAGTGTCCTTTTATTAGCGATACGTTCAGATAAGGAGGGTTTAGATTGGGGGTGGGGGGGGGTGCGCGCGCGCGCGTGCGTGCTGCGTGCGCGCGCGCGCGTGTGCTGCGTGCACGTGTCTATGCATGTGTGTGCGCGTGCGCGCGAGGCACGCGTGTGTATGCATGTAAATGATCTGTGTGAAGGCAGGGGAGCGTATGGTGGACAGAGATAAACATTCGTCTAAAGCTAATATTTTTCTCCAGAATTTTTACGTGATTTCGTCGTACACATGTCACAGCACCTTTTCATTCAGACTTAGCACAACCTTCATTCGCAGTACAGACACTGAAATTTAAACGTGCGTTTCACCCTCACCATGAACCGATTTTTTCCCCCACCAAAACAACGAAATAACAGCGACGGATGAGAGAGTAGAACCCTGTCAGGAAGATAACAACTTGAAGCCACACAGCACCCAAGAA
>CM065748.1:8674004-8761504 GCA_033310375.1 Conus canariensis
TGAAGGTGAGCGGGGAGAGGGGAAGGAGAGAAACTTGGGTTTTTTCTTTCCGTTAGGATTCCAGAATTCGTTGCAGCAGCCAAAGTATGTCAGAGTCACGGGTTTGATGACGCTTAGGCTTGCTTGCTTTCAGGTCCTTTAGCCTGAAACCCTGAAGCATGGTAGAACGGAAAAGACGGGCAAGCTCGGAACACCCTTTCCTTTTTCTTTCCGTTAGGATTCCAGAGTTCGTTGCGGCCCGACCCTCCTTAGAGTGTAAGGAGTTCAGGGCCGAAACATTTGCCTGAGAGGGGGGGGGGGGGGGAGGTTCTTCTCTGAAGACCTTCTGCTGTCAAGCTCTCCCTAGAGTTTCTTCCTAATGTCAGAGTCCACAGGAGTTCGATGACGCTTAGGCGTGCTTTCAGGTCCGTTAGTTTCAAACCATGAAGTGTAGTGATTCTATAGTTTGTTGGGGGTGTTGATGTCAGAGTCCACAGGAACTTGATGATGCTTAGGCATGCTTTCGAGTCCTGTAGTTTGAAACCCTGCAGCGTGGTGGAACAGGAAAAAAAAACGAGCAAACTTGGAACATCCTTTCGTTGGGATGTCTCCTTGTTTGTTTTGAGTGCCCTGTGTTGTCACACCTGCAAGGCGGTAATCCTAAGCGGCATTCGTTTGGAGTTATGGTAGGTAAGGTAATGTTGCTTATAGCCCAGCCGACTGCAAAGGGCCATATCAGGGCTGTCAGCACATTGTTGGAATAATAGGCCTGTATTGATTTCATCGTAGGAGCAAGAGTTACCCCACTTGTTTTTCTCATTGACCGAGTACTCTTCACAGCCTCATGCAAGATTTCCTTTCAGACAGCGACGACGTTGTTCAGCATGAGTCCGTCAAAGGTGCACCCTTAAGGAAGCAGAGACAATACCAGTGACAATGATTCTTTATTTTATAACTGTAAAAATATTGGCTTAGTCATTTTCCATACGTGCCGTAACAAGAATGCATGCACACTTAAAACACGCACGCACGCACGCTAGCACGCACCTACGCACGCTCGCACGCACGTACGCGCGCACGCACACACACACATACACACACGCGCGTGCGCGGGAGGCACGAATGCATGCAGGGACAAAATAGACGTGCTATTCGAGTGTAGCCATGGAAGCTGATAAAAGGATAAAAGGAAGTATCTGAAAAGATTGTCCTTGAAAGAGGAGAGCGTAGCCGTTGTTTTGATATTCGCAAGGAGTGAGTTCCACAGACAAGCTCTTGAGAATGCAAAAGTTGTTTTAAAGGTATCAATTATAGGTCTTGATGATAACGACCTCTGGGTCGATCTAGAATTCTTCGGGACTGATGTTTTGAACATTTTAGACAGACATGATGGGAGCTTATTGTTCAAAACCTTGTACATCATTATACCTTTGTCAAAGCGGAGATGTTCTTTTACTGCTGATCATGCTACAAATTTCTCTTTTATGAGATAATAAAGTATGTTAAATTGAAATTAAATTGAAATTGAAATTGTTCCACAAGAGGTAGGATTTTTGACTGTTTCATCTTTTGTTCTGTCTAGGAGAGTACTAATGAAAAAAAAACCCTGTTGAAGCACTGTGGCCAGCTTGTTGATCCTATGTCCCACAGGTGCTGAAACTGTACGCCTGGGAAAAGTCGTTCGAGGGCAAAGTGGCGGAGATCCGGGACAGAGAGCTGAACATTCTGAAGAAGGCCGCCTACCTCAACGCCTTCTCCACCTTCGCCTGGACCCTGGCTCCCTTCATGGTCAGTGACTGGTCAGCGGCTGTCCGCTTGGACCTTGGCTCCCTTCGTAATCACTGACTGGTCAGCGGCTGTCCGCTTGGACCTTGGCTCCCTTCATAATCACTGACTGGTCAGCGGCTGTCCGCTTGGACCTTGGCTCCCTTCGTAATCACTGACTGGTCAGCGGCTGTCCGCTTGGACCTTGGCTCCCTTCGTAATCACTGACTGGTCAGCGGCTGTCCGCTTGGACCTTGGCTCCCTTCATAATCACTGACTGGTCAGCGGCTGTCCGCTTGGACCTTGGCTCCATTCATAATCACTGACTGGTCAGCGGCTGTCCGCTCGGCGGTCACAACACACAGCTAAAGTCACCCACTTAGACATGCACGCACGAAGGACCGCACGCATATAGGCGTGCACCCAGCACACACGTATGTACTCGCGCACGCACGCACGCTCGCACGCACACACATCTCGCATCATTTTTTCTCACGCACAGATATTGGCACGAATCTGTTTTTGTCTCTCTTCTCTAGGTTTTTGTCTGTCTGTCTCTGTCCCTCTCCCTCCCTCTCTCTCTCTCTCTCTCTCTCTCTCTCTCTCTCTCTCTCTCTCTCTCTCTCTGTCCACCTCTCTCCCTCTCCCCGACCCCCAACCCATCCCTCATACTACTCCTGTCTCTCTCTCTTTCGCTCTGTCTGTCTGTCTGTCTGTCTCTCTCTGTCTGTCTGTCTGTCTGTCTCTATTTCGCTCTGTCTGTCCATCTGTCTGTCTGTCTGTCTGTCTGTCTGTCTGTCTGTCTGTCTCTCTCTCTCTCTCTCTCTCTCTGTCCGCCTTTCCCCCTCTCCCCGACCCACTACCCATCCCCTCACCCCCTTCCATCCCTCATTCCCCCCCACTCTCTCTCTCTCTCTTTATAATGATGATGATAATAATAACATCGATGATAATCATAATAATATAAATGTCAATAAACAGTAATAATACAGTTACTACCTCTGACGATGACGATGATGATGATGACGATAGTAATGATGATGATAGTGATTATAGTGATGGTGATAATGATAATAATAGTAATAATGAGAACTCGAAGGACATTACGGACAGTGCAGACCTATGTCACGGTCAAACAGACTTCTGAGAAAAAAAAGCACACCCAAGTTATCAGGATTGCATCAGTTCATTTTAGTAGTTTTATTCAACGTCTCTCTGTGACGAGATGGATGAGTGGTAGGTGGGTCCTCTAGGGGAAGAACTTGGAATAATTTATCGATGAGAATTATCTTAACATTTCACCTCCACCCTCTCTCTTACTAGTGGTGGAAGGAGCAACTTTCCAGTACTAGTCATCGAAAGAAATTTATATTTATTCCGGGTACTGTTAAAATACTTGATAGTGGCTCTGAGGTAAGTTTCCTTGGGCCTGTACTCTTAAAAGTACTTGTAGCTCTGAGAGACAGAATTGAAGAGAGAAGTTCAAACAGTCAACACTGACTGAACAGCAGAGAGCTGGCACAAGGTAAGTGCAATTTCACACATAAACTTTACTTGCTTACACTTAGGTAAGTATATATATATATATATATATATATATATATATATATATATATATACAATAAACTAATAAATTCCAAGGATAAGTAACCGAGCACCATTCCAGCAACCCACAGAGCAGCCAGGTGTTGCAATGACTGCAAGAAATATTGAATTAAAAACAAAGCTTGCTCTTATGTCTTAGATTGAAGAAATAGGGGGAGATAAGCATTCATATCTGCAGTAGTAGATAATTCTACCTAACTAATAGTATGTGCTTGAGTGGGTGAATAGGGAATAATAAATGCTTCTCAAAATGAGCCTTCAGCAAGCTTATAGTCTCCAAGGGGGAGACAATCTCCAATGGGGAGGAAACTCACTAACATATAACTCCTGGTCAGATACCAATATTTCGAAACCTGATTGTTTCTCCTCAGTGACCGTGGAAAGTGGTAGTTTGACTCCTCTGCCTTTTCGGTTTTAAGAAGAATGCTATCCCAGAAAAAGGCTGGTGTGCAATACCGTAGTATGTTTGTTGAGTTTTCAACAAACCAACCAAAGGGGCCACCTAAGAAGCAAAAGAAAATCATAAAAGAGCAAAACAAGCCACATTTTGCTGTGAAAAGTAGAAAATATTTTTTTTTTTAAAAAGAGAAAATATAAAAAGATAACCTCTTAAGACAAGTACTGAGGGCCAGTATTTCAATCAATATTTCTTGCAGTCATTGCAACACCTGGCTGCTCTGTGGGTTGCTGGACTGGTGCTCGGTTACTTATCCTTGGAATTTGTTAGTTGATTGTAATTTAGACCCTTGTGGATTCATTCCGAGAACTGGCCCTCAGCACTTGTGTCTTAAGAGGTTATCTTTTTATATTTTCTCTTTTTGTTTTAAAAAATATTTTCTACTTTTCACAGCAAAATGTGACTTGTTTTGCTCTTTTATGATTTTCTTTTGCTTCTTAGGTGGCCCCTTTGGTTGGTTTGTTGAAAACTCAACAAACATACTACGGTATTGCACACCAGCCATTTTCTGGGATAGCATTCTTCTTAAAACCGAAAAGGCAGAGGAGTCAAGTTACCACTTTCCGCGGTCACTGAGGAGAAAACAATCAGTTTTCGAAATTCTGGTATCTGACCAGGAGTTATATGTTATGATGATTCAGGAGATGAGAAAAGAAGAAGACCAAAAAAGACTCCAAAAAGCAGTCCAGCAGAGCCAGCAAGGGCAATGGACAACGTGGGAGAATGCACTCCAAAGAAGTCTCACTTGGAATGACATTTGGCACATGGCCCCTCTCAGGATCAGCTTCATTCTCAGATCTGCATATGACCTTCTGCCCTCAAATGCAAACCTGGTGAAGTGGGGGAAAACAGACGATCCTGCATGCCCCCTCTGCCATGAAAAACAAACAGTGGAGCATGTCCTAAGCTCATGTAAAGTAGCCCTGGCTCAAGGAAGGTACACATGGAGGCACAACCAAGTGCTCAAAGAAATTGTACAAGTAGTCTGGGCTAGTACCAACACCACAAAAGGGAAAATCAGGACTCCAAAAGCACCCGCAACATTCTTCACGGCAGGAGGCAGCAAATCATGGCCAAGAACAACAGTGCCACTCGAAACATGCAGGCAGAGTCTGCTGGACGGGGCAGATGACTGGGAGTGCACTGCAGACCTCCCAGAATGGAAGAGTCACCCAGAGATCATCAGCAAGAGTGGCATGAGACCAGACATAGTAGTCCACTCTAAGTCAACCAAGCAGCTGATCATGATCGAGCTCACGGTGCCATATGAGAACAGAATGGAGGCAGCTCAAATCTACAAGACTGAAAAGTATGCTGATCTGGCAAACAGCCTGAGGAGAGAAGGCTATCAGGTCAAAGTCCTCACTGCAGAAATTGGAGCTAGGGGGTTTGTAGGAACGTCTGCATACAGCCTCATGAAACAGCTCTCAGTTGCAGGGAAGGAAAAAACCAGAGCCCTGAAAGCAATGGCAGAAGCGGCAGAGAGGTGTTCAAGCTGGATCTGGTCAAGGAGGAACAAAAGTGAACTTCATAAGGCTTAATTTCCCTACAAATATCAGGTGTCCCTGTGGCTCAGTGGTTAAAGCGCGAGTCATTAAGTGGAAAGTGAGCATGTCCAGAGGGTCATGGGTTCGAATCCCAGCCATGGCTCGTCCCAAGATGGGAAAAAAAAAAGGGGCAGCAGAGGGACATCCGGAGTCATGAACCGGGTGTGGCCCAACCCCCTAGAGTGTCAGGAGATAAGGGCCGAAACACTTGCTTGAAGGGGGCTTCTCTTCTGAGGACTCTCTGCTGCCACGCTCTCCACGAGTTTCTTTCTACTGATGCATGGGTAAACCATTGACTTCCGGGAATAGGCCGGAGGACGTCCGGGAAAGACCGGAGGACACTGGGAAAGACCAGAACCAAGGGCTCTGTGGGCTGGCTCCCCACTTTGCCTTAAACATGTGGCTACTAAAAATAAAAGGAAAAGATGCTCCCAGGATTCACCGAAAGGGGGAGAGAATGATGAATCCATCGGTGCTCAACCAATCATGACTGCAAATCCCAAACGGACTATGAACATGGACCAAATGGAATATCCATGTGTCTGTGGAAAGCGTTTCGCTACCACCCGTGGCATGAAGATCCACAGAACAAAGATGGGATGTGTGAAGACTCATCTGAATGAGCAGCAGCGCACTGCATCAGCAGATAAGACGTCGGAAGACCAAGGCCAGGATTTAAACCACAGTGCCAAGGACATCCACGCTGTTGGTTCGGATGAGGAATTTGCACAGGCCCTCGATGCCAGGCGCCTGAAACTCAACCTGCCACGAGCAAACGAAACTGAAGATTGGGAGAAACTGGATGCAAAAATCGTCCAAAGACTCGATGCACTGATAGGGAAAAGCACCCTGGAACACAAACTAGCCACATATGGGGACATTGTGTATGCCACATGTAGAGACGCCTATGGAGCAAAACTACCCCAAGAGAAAACACCTCCAAAGAAATCCAGACGCCAAGAAAAGATGGACAAGATCAGGGTCCAAAAGAAAAACCTCAAGATGCAAATGAAGACCGCACTGCCAGCTGAAAAACAAGGCTTGGAAAAACTGTGGAAAGACCTGAAAGAAAAACACAGTGCCCTCAGCAAAGCGGAATCTGCGAGGAAGAGGAAGAGCAAAAAGAAGAAGACACAAGAGCGCTTCTTCAGAGACCCCTTCCAGTTTGCCAGAACACTGTTTGAGCAGCCAAAATCTGGGACCCTAAGTGTGGACAAAGGAGTTCTTGAGCAGCATCTGAGGAAAACATACTCTGACCCACAGAGCAAAGCACCACTCGACATTCAAGGTCTGGTGTGGCCAACCAACCCTGAGGAACAGTTCAATGGCAAGCCTCCAACGTTGGCGGAAATCAAGAAGGTGGTCGACAAAGCCAGAGCCAAATCATCACCAGGGCCAAACGGAATACCTTACCAGCTTTACAAGAAATGTCCCAAGGTGCTGGAGTGGCTCCACAGGCTGCTGCGATCGGCTTGGAGAAACCAGAAGATCAGCGGCCAGTGGATGACGGCAGATGGTGTGTACATCCCCAAAGAGCAAAACTCAAGTGACATTAGCCAGTTCAGGCCAATATCACTACTGAACGTCGAAGGGAAAATCTTCTTCTCTGTCATGGCAGCAAGGCTGACCAAGTACCTGATGGAAAACAAGTACTTGGATGTGTCAGTCCAGAAAGGTGGCATCCCAGGCGTGGCTGGCTGTGTAGAACACGCCACAATGATCTGGGACGCAATCCAAAAAGCAAAAACAGAAAAGAGAGACCTGGACGTAGTGTGGCTTGATCTGGCAAACGCATATGGATCTGTGCCCCATGAGATGATACAGTTGGCTCTTGAGATGTACCATGTGCCAAAGAACATCCGCGACATGCTCAAGAAGTACTTCAATGGCTTCTCAATGCGGTTCTCTACCAAGGAGTACACAACAGACTGGATCAACTTGGAAGTGGGTATTGCAATGGGCTGTGCAATTTCCCCAATACTGTTCGTGCTGGCAATGGAACTCATCTTGAAAGCAGCAACAAACAACGCGAGACAAACAGACCTTGGCGATGGATACAAGATGCCTCCTCTCAAGGCCTTCATGGATGACACTACAGTGATTTCATCCAGAGAAGACGAGACACGTCATGTGCTGGAGAGGCTGGACGACATAGTTGCCTCATCCAGAATGAAGTTCAAGCCAAAGAAATCACGGAGTCTCTCACTGAGGAAAGGAAAAGTGGCCGGATCTGTGGTCTTCAGTGTTGCCAACCAGGCCATTCCAACAGTCACAGAAGAACCAGTCAAGAGCCTTGGAAGATGGTATGATGATACGCTGAAAGACACACAAAGAGCAAAAGAAACCAAGCAGATGGCGGAGGAAGGCTTGGAGACCATTGACCAGTGTGGGCTCCCTGGCAAATACAAGGTCTGGTGTCTGCAGTTCATGCTGATACCAAAGCTGCTATGGCCTCTGATGATATACGACATCTGCACCAGCATAGTGGAGGCAATGGAAGCCAAAATCAACAAGTTCACAAGGAAATGGCTTGGTGTCCCACCCTGTCTGACTGACATAGCGCTGTACTGTCGCCAAGCAAAGCTGAAACTACCCCTGAAATCCATCCTGGAGGAATACAAAGCAGGGAAGATCAGACTTCAAAGCATGCTGGAGGACTCAGGAGACAAGGTGGTCGAAGCAATCAAGCCCCAGCTGAAGACAGGCAGAAAATGGAAAGTTCAAGAGGCGATGGATTCTGCAAAAGAAAGTCTCAAGATCAGAGAAATAACAGGACACACACAGACCAACAGACAAGGACTGGGGGTGACCAAAACTGAATGGTGGTCAAAGGCCAAAGGAAAAGCCAAAAGAGACATGATGATTCAGGAGATGAGAAAAGAAGAAGACCAAAAAAGACTCCAAAAAGCAGTCCAGCAGAGCCAGCAAGGGCAATGGACAACGTGGGAGAATGCACTCCAAAGAAGTCTCACTTGGAATGACATTTGGCACATGGCCCCTCTCAGGATCAGCTTCATTCTCAGATCTGCATATGACCTTCTGCCCTCAAATGCAAACCTGGTGAAGTGGGGGAAAACAGACGATCCTGCATGCCCCCTCTGCCATGAAAAACAAACAGTGGAGCATGTCCTAAGCTCATGTAAAGTAGCCCTGGCTCAAGGAAGGTACACATGGAGGCACAACCAAGTGCTCAAAGAAATTGTACAAGTAGTCTGGGCTAGTACCAACACCACAAAAGGGAAAATCAGGACTCCAAAAGCACCCGCAACATTCTTCACGGCAGGAGGCAGCAAATCATGGCCAAGAACAACAGTGCCACTCGAAACATGCAGGCAGAGTCTGCTGGACGGGGCAGATGACTGGGAGTGCACTGCAGACCTCCCAGAATGGAAGAGTCACCCAGAGATCATCAGCAAGAGTGGCATGAGACCAGACATAGTAGTCCACTCTAAGTCAACCAAGCAGCTGATCATGATCGAGCTCACGGTGCCATATGAGAACAGAATGGAGGCAGCTCAAATCTACAAGACTGAAAAGTATGCTGATCTGGCAAACAGCCTGAGGAGAGAAGGCTATCAGGTCAAAGTCCTCACTGCAGAAATTGGAGCTAGGGGGTTTGTAGGAACGTCTGCATACAGCCTCATGAAACAGCTCTCAGTTGCAGGGAAGGAAAAAACCAGAGCCCTGAAAGCAATGGCAGAAGCGGCAGAGAGGTGTTCAAGCTGGATCTGGTCAAGGAGGAACAAAAGTGAACTTCATAAGGCTTAATTTCCCTACAAATATCAGGTGTCCCTGTGGCTCAGTGGTTAAAGCGCGAGTCATTAAGTGGAAAGTGAGCATGTCCAGAGGGTCATGGGTTCGAATCCCAGCCATGGCTCGTCCCAAGATGGGAAAAAAAAAAGGGGCAGCAGAGGGACATCCGGAGTCATGAACCGGGTGTGGCCCAACCCCCCTAGAGTGTCAGGAGATAAGGGCCGAAACACTTGCTTGAAGGGGGCTTCTCTTCTGAGGACTCTCTGCTGCCACGCTCTCCACGAGTTTCTTTCTACTAGTGAGTTTCCTCCCCATTGGAGATTGTCTCCCCCTTGGAGACTATAAGCTTGCTGAAGGCTCATTTTGAGAAGCATTTATTATTCCCTATTCACCCACTCAAGCACATACTATTAGTTAGGTAGAACTATCTACTACTGCAGATATGAATGCTTATCTCCCCCTATTTCTTCAATCTAAGACATAAGAGCAAGCTTTGTTTTTAATTCAATATTTCTTGCAGTCATTGCAACACCTGGCTGCTCTGTGGGTTGCTGGAATGGTGCTCGGTTACTGGAATGGTGCTCGGTTACTTATCCTTGGAACTTATTAGTTTATTGTAATTTAGTCCCTTGTGGATTCATTCCAAGAACTGGTCCTCAGCACTTGTGTCTTAAGAGGTTATCTTTTTATATTTGCTCTTTTTTAAAAAATATTTTCTACTTTTCACAGCAAAATGTGACTTGTTTTGCTCTTTTATGATTTTCTTTTGCTTCTTAGGTGGCCCCTTTGGTTGGTTTGTTGAAAACTCAACAAACATACTACGGTATTGCACACCAGCCTTTTTCTGGGATAGCATTCTTCTTAAAACCGAAAAGGCAGAGGAGTCAAGTTACCACTTTCCGCGGTCACTGAGGAGAAACAATCAGGTTTCGAAATACTGGTATCTGACCAGGAGTTATATGTTAGTGAGTTTCCTCCCCATTGGAGATTGTCTCCCCCTTGGAGACTATAAGCTTGCTGAAGGCTCATTTTGAGAAGCATTTATTATTCCCTATTCACCCACTCAAGCACATACTTTTAGTTAGGTAGAATTATCTACTACTGCAGATATGAATGCTTATCTCCCCCTATTTCTTCAATCTAAGACATAAGAGCAAGCTTTGTTTTTAATTATATATATATATATATATATAGACAATGGTAGCAAGTACCAACAGAGATTTTAAAAAAATGCTCAACCGTACTGGGAGCAACATTTGTTAAAAAGTAAGGTTTAAAATTTTATCTACAACGTCGTTTCATGCGGTTGCAATCGTCAGGATGAGAGAACTATAAAATACCAATTCTGGCTCACCCACCTCCGCCAGCTCCAACCGGCTAAAGCCGGTTTCGCTGCTGCTCCGGCGGGCGATCCAGAATAGGTATTTTATAGTTCTCTCTATAAGTAAAATAAATTCTTAAATAAGTTATTATACAAGTCATCATCAAGTTCTTAACAAGTACTTAAATAACTTCTTTTATTAGCTAAATAGATTTACAAACATACATAATGTGTAGGATTGTCTGTTTTTAATACTAATTTAGAAAACTTTTGAGACTTAAGTTTTTGCTTAATCCTTCGTTTTTCTTGATCGTTTTCAATAACATCATTTTCACGCATACATTCATCAAATGCGTCTCTGTCTTTCATATGAAATAAAACTACAGTCTTTAACTGTTCTCTAAAGTCTTTTAAAACTGAGTTATATTTTTGACATAAAATCCACACACTTATCCCAGCATGTCTTCCACTGAAAGCCAGTTTTGATAACGTTTTTCATTTTTGTGTTCCCTCAAACAGTCTACCACCAGTCAGTTGATTGTCAGCTACTTTTGCAAGACCAAGACAACACAATGATAGCGTCGCAGTAAGTCAGCAGGCTGAGCGGCCCGTTTACCGACTGTGTGTGTCTCGCTATGTTCCGACCAAAAAATCGATAAAACACGTCTCGCGAGCCCACTGCTCTCACCGAGCTCGCGGCGCGCACTTGACCAGGCAACCAATCACCGCTCAGCGCGTGGGGCACATCCTGTTCAGTCACAAAGCAACCGGCTGAAATAACAGATGTCAAGTGGTCCTACCAGTTCCACTTTTCTTGACACCTCCTTCCACTTTGTTACACTTGACACCTTCACCCCAAGTCACCCCAAGTCACCCCCAAGTCACCCCAAGTTCTTAATCAAGTCACCCCAAGTTCTTAATCAAGTCACCTCAAGTTCTTAATCAAGTTTTTAATTAAGTCAACTCAAATTCTTACTCAAGTTCTTAATCAAGTCAGCTCAAGTACTTAATCAAGTCAGCTCAAGATTATAACTAAGTCATCCTCTAAGTACAACCAAGTTCTTATTCAAGTCAATTTATAATTATTTATAAATATTATTGCATCTGAAATGGATCAAAATGATCTTTTGTTGTTGTCGGTTCTGGCATGCTTTTTTGTTCGGCTTCTGTATTTAGTGGCTGAGATTTTTTGGACTGCTTTGGTTTTTGCTGGCGTTGTTTACATATTTTATAAACGTAATAACCACCCCCACCAACAGCAATGACGCCAAAAATGCCAACTCTTTTAATCCAAATAATCCATGATGATGTTGCGGGACTTGAAACAACTTGTTCTTGTTGTGGCTCTGGCACAACTGGTGTTTTTTCATTATGAGTTATATGTTGTAACTCTAATTTTCTTTTTTTGTTCCACTCTGCTAATTTTTTCCCTGCTTCAACGCGCCCAGGATTCTTTTCACGGGTCACTTTCTCCATCAACGTTTTCTGCTCGGTCATTTTTAAGGGAAATAAAATCTATATGATTAAACGTAATTAACCCCATAATTACTGGCGACAATAATGTTCCAAATCTGTAATATAGATCACATCCTAGAGACTCTAATGACTTTGTTAAAACTGGATCCTGCGTTAAATCATACATAAAATCTTGTTCAGAATCAATGGGCGCAAATCTACTAACGAGTTTAGTGTACAAACTAAGAACAGTTTGTCCGACACTTTTGACCATTCTTGACCCCAGTTGCGCTTCATACCTGTTGTGATACTTTACAATGTCTTGCGGCGACATCTGTTGAATCTGTTCTATGCTGAATTCATTTCCGAGGTACTGTTTTGTTTTTCCACACGCCGCCAAAGAATACAGCCTTTCCTTTTGGCGCATAATAGCTTGGTCATCAACTTGATTATTTGTAATCATAAGTTCAGGAACGTTTAGGCTGCCCTGAAGCTGTAGTAGATCATCGCAGTTCATGTTTTATTAATAATAAATATTATTTTATTTTTAAAAAATGAGCACCGAAAAAACTGTTGCCAACCTCGTATACCATTCTGCTGTTATTGGAGGTCTAAGTGTAGGATACACAATGCTTGGTAAAAGCTTGTTAAGAATAAAACCAGCAGATCTTGGCAAGCTAGATTTTGAAGACTCAGCAAAGTTGATTGCTGTCATTACAGCTTCATTTGCTACGAAAGATTTTCTAGTTAAGCAAGGAATAATTCCAGAAAATATAAATATGTAAAAAAATACATTTATAAAAATGGCTTCACTCGTGATGATGATAGGTGGCGCAGTGGTTAATGCGCTTGCTTTTAGCGGAAATAATTACGCGTTTAGTAAACTACAAAATAACGATGAGAGAAAAAGACATAACAGAGCTATGGAGCAACTAGCCGCTGGACAAGACACCTATGAAAAGCAAAGAATGGAGCAGTTAGATTTTATTAACGACAGACTTAAACAACAGGGACATGCAGCTTACACATTTAAAGATGTTGACCAGGCAATAAAAGAATATTTTCTAGTAACAGGCAAACAAGTTGAAACATTGCCCCCACCAAAATTTAGCGATTACTATCAACCATCAGAAAAACAAAAGATGCAAGAAATATTGTTTATTGTCTTTGGCATGACCGCTGTGTATTTTGTTGCACAAAGTATTGGCTGAATAAAAATGTACAAAATCTATTATTCTCCAAAAGGATATTGGAAGGGAATCACTGCAATTAAAAAGTTAAGCCAAGCAGCAGGAGTCAGTGAACAAACAGCAAAAGAATGGTTATCTAAACAAGCGATTTGGCAAATTTATTTACCTGCGCCTAAACGAATACAGAGACCACACTTTGTGAATATAACTCCAAACGACACCCATCAAATGGATCTTCTATATTTACCCCATGATACGATTAGACGAAAAAGATTTAAGTACGCACTTACAGTCATTGATATAGCTTCAAGATACAAAGATGCGGAACCATTAACACAAAAGAGTGCTTCTGCTGTTGCTGTTGCTATACAGCTGATATACCAACGAGGACCGCTAACTTATCCTCGCATGATTCAAGTTGATGATGGAAAAGAATTTAAGGGCCAAGTGAATCAATTATTGTTAAAACATAGAGTTACCATTAAAAGAGGCATTCCAGGAGTTCACAGATCACAGGCTTTGGTTGAAAACTTTAACAAACAGTTATCTGAAAGACTTTTCTCCTACCAGTATCACAGAGAGCTGATTGACAATTCTCGCAACACAGAATGGGTAAAAAGACTGCCCTCAGTTTTGCGCACAATGAATAATGAAGAATTTAAAGGGCTAAAACCAGTACAAGCAATCAAAACCAAACGAATAAATGTTGCTATTGAAGACTCGTCCAGTAAACTATTACCATTTGGTTTAAAAGTGAGATACCTTTATTCACCGGGAGAAGCGGAAGGGGACACTCGCATCAGGGCAACAGATCCAGTTTGGAGTGTTGATTCATATGAGATAAAAAAAATTGTGAAAATGAATCCGCCCGTGTATTATTTACGAGAAACTGACACAACAAAACGACCAGCCCCCGAAGATCTTTTGTGAAGGAAGAACTGCAGATAATCCCGCCAGACACAGTTCCAGTCGCTTAGTTAATTTAGGCAAATACATTTGAGTTTAAAATGGAAGCTTAAAAAAAATTATTTGCGTATAAATTTATTATCAAAACAATGATAAAGAATAAACTACCCATTGATCCTAATATTTTTGAAAAAATAAAAAATCTTGAAACAACAACCACAAATAATCCAGCTATACTGGATAAAGAAATTACTGAGTATCTAATTGCGCTTGACCAAATGTCCTCCAGTGCCCAATTGCATATGAATACTCTGGATTAACAAATACTCTTTTTGTGTTAGTGTGGTCAAGAGACCGTTTTGTTACAACTGTTGTGTTAATCTCATGCAGATTAGATCGCAGCTTGTAATTGTCATGATGAAAAGTCTTTTTATTGAACAATGCTTCTTTGTAGTTGTCATGTGATATGTTTGACTGCACAACACTACGAGATATTCCCTTTGCTTTTTTAACAGTTTTTGTTTGGCTAGCAAGACTGTACATTTTTGACCTTAAACCAATAAACTCCTTGATCACACCTCCAGATAATTCATCCTTCATCTTACCTAAAACCTTCTTATTAATAACTGAATGCAAAGGTGAATCTTTAGGGTAATCAGATGTGTCGTACCATCCAGCATGCTCTTTTGCTACTTCTAATTCTAAATCTTTGTAAAAATCTTCAGTAGGGATGTCGATTACAAAGGAATCTGTATCTGTGTACAGAACTCTGGACTCTGGATACAAGGGTTTAAAGTAGTCGTAAAGAAATTCTAACATCAAAAGCTTCGACAGCTCTAAAACAGTAAACCCAATAAAAACAGGTTTGTCCAATTTGACTTTCTTTTTTTTCATCATTATTCCAAAAAGCTGATCATGAAATCTTCTAAAGTCCTGATAACTTGGTTTTGAAGTCAGCTTAATTGCTTCATTCTCTCTGGTAACCAATCTTACATCTTTGCGCTTGTGCGGGTTTTCCATAGTCTTTCCAAAACAGCTGTTGTTCATCAACTTGAAAAAGTCTTTTTCTGAAGCATCTGTGGATTTAGTTCTGAGATCAGTGTTCTTCATGATGTATGGTTTCATGAACTGTTCTTGATCAAATGCAATTATACGATGAACTGCTGTTAACTTTAAACCATGTCTTAAATAAAATTGGAGAAGTCTGTAATGACAGACATAATTTTTTTTGTCACGAAGATTAGGCACAAGTTTAGGCGGTTCTGTCATTGACACTTTTAGGGTTTCTGCCGCTAATGGATAGTCATTATGGTAATCATGGAGTTCATGAGGATATTCTAAATCAACTTCAAGAATAAAGCCTTGCGGTTGATTAGCTTCTAGACTCTGAAGCCATTTTAAAAACTTTTGAATGTCTTTGAGTCCTGTGTACATTTTAAAGTTACGTAATGGAAGTGATTGCGCCATAGCCCAACCATACAGATTGTTTGCATCTAAATACATGAGATAGTTAGACTTCCTACTTGGATCATAGTTGTCTAGGTATTTGTTGTTTGCTTTACAGTAATGGTGAGACGCCATACTAATTCCGCCACGCAATTCGTTTTCAATCATCTGAAGCATTGGTAGGTCAGACAACAGGTCAATCTGTACACCAGTAAATTTTAAAAAGGAATCCCAACTCATCCCAGGCGCAGAAATATAATGCGCAGGATCTAGACTATAATGTTTCATGCAGGTCTTTCTGTAATTTTCAAAGATATCCGCCAACAAACAGGTATCCGCCATTAAATAGGCATCATGATAGTCTCCCATTGTTTCACACTCCAACTTCTGCCATGCTTCTTGAGCATAAGAATAATCAGAATCACTGATGTCCTTTCCTCTAAGACTACTAAAGAACGCACCTTTAGGCGGAAGGGCTGTCTCTTCAAACCTTTCCCAGCTGTTCATGTACTCATAAGGATAAACGCCCTTTCTAACGAGCGTTGGGTAAAAATATTCTTCTGTTATTGGACAGGACTTTAATGATCCTGCTAGTGACTCTAATGATCCCATCAGGTGTTGCATAGAGTCATGAAAAGACAGGTTATTTAAAGTGAAACACATGTACTTTTCTGATGACTGCGCAATGCATGACACCCTAAAGGCGCCAGTTACTGCTTGCAATATAAGATGAGAGTCGTAACCTCGCAAGTTATGAAAGAATATAGGAAGTCTCCAAGTCCTAGGATCAAACTTTAGTTGAAGATTGCAATTGTTATGCGCTGCTCCTCTGAATTCTCCGCTAATGTGATCATGGTCTCTTACTGTTGGATTTAAACTTTTAGGTGTTAGCTCTAAACCACAAATCCAACAGTGAGTGGCTGAGTCATAGCGATCTTGATCTTCAGGGGTCATCTTAAGATCGGATAGGACTAGATTATTAGAACAGACATTACGAACTTCTTGCATGCGTTTTAAGAAATATTTTGCAGCATGATCCCCTCTATATAATTCTGGCTTTGAATGTTCACCATCTGACCTGACAACAATGAAGGCAAATGAACAAATCTGGTGGTTATTCATTATAACTGTTTTTGGTAAATGTTTTGGAGCAGGTCCTTCATAAGGAACAATAAGCGATTCAAAGTCTGCGTAAACAACGTATGGCGACCTCTGGAGTTTTTTGTAATTCTTAAAACTAACCTTACTGCCTTCTCTTGGCATAATTAGTTCTGTATTGCAGTCCACTGGACTGAGACAATGTTTTACATGTTCACTCGCAGCTTGAACGGACGGAATTCTTGTTAAACATTTTCTACAGAATTCTTGTTTGTGCCCATCTTTTGAAGTATGCTGAATTAGTCTACTCATTGTGCGTATTAGCGTGTAGTGCAACCCATTAAGGCTTTGCATCAGGAGTAAGTCTACATGGTGTTTGTCTGGTTCTCCTATTGATGGACTGTTTTTTGACACTCTAATTGGCTGAAGGTCTGATTTAACAGACCATGTGTAGACATTAACAGTTATTGGTGGATTCTGTTTTTCAAACTGATCAATCTTGTCTACAGCCATAGGAAATTCAAGGCCGTTAAAGTTAAGATCATTGGCCCACTGCAAATAGTTAGTAACTCTCTCTGCATTTTTTTTAACAAAGTGTAGCCTAGCAAGAACGCACCACATAAAACATTTGTTATCTGAATTCTTTATGTTCAGAACCGCTCTCTTTGCAACTAATTCTGATGGTAGAGGAATAAAAGACTTTCCTATAATTGGCTCGTATTTAGCCTGTTTTAATCTAATCTCTAATACTTTACCCTCTGACCAACCAGAGCCTCTCATTTTTGCTGCTTCAGAAGCATCGTTAAACTGAGTAAGAAGTTGTTCTGCCCAATCAGGCGTTAAATCATTATAAGAAAGAATAGCCTGCTGTTTAGTTGAGACCCAGACTTCTATATTTTCTTCGCTTATTGTTATGTAATCAACTAAAACAACTAACCTTACTTTAACTGGAGGGTTTATTGCTAAATAATTGGGGATTTGAGAAATAGCATACTCAACGCTTTCTAACACATTTGTTGGATTAATAACTTCTATATTTGTATCCTTCAAAGCTTTTGACAAACTCTCTTCTGCATCAAACCAAGAATCAAAATCAGTGTATTCCATTTTGAGTTTCTTTTCTAACTCAAAATATTTATTTAAATTAAAAAAAAATACTTAGTCAGAATCAATATCAGAGGTCTTTTTGTGCTTAGACTCATAAACTAAAGTATAAACGCCCTTTGGTGTTGTCAATGTGAGCTGTTTAGAACAGAGTTTAATGTCTCGTTTACTTTTTTTAAACATTCCTTTTTTATCTGGTCGGTGTCTGGTTGTTGAGAAAAAGTTGCCCTTGCCTTTCTTTGAAGATCAAACTTTTGTCTTTTGTAGTCCTCAAAATCAGCCTGTAGGCGACTAAATTCTTCATCCGTGATGTTTGAGTCGGCAAGTGCTTTATCAATTATCAGTTTGAAGGAACTAAGTTTAGCTGTTATTAGTTGAACCATAGCTGTGTGCTTTTGGAGTTTAGCTTTTATTTTTTTGCTGACAGCACTTACAGCCAATGAACACAGGCCAAGAGTTAAAGACAAACCACCTAGAGGTAAAGCTGCCGGTGCACCTACGCCTGTTGCTAAGAGACCTACACTTGTTCCTGCTGATAGAGCACTAGTGATCGATGCTCCAGTATTAACATATGTAACAGCATTAAAGACAGCAGAATACCTTCGTTTGGTTTTACTGTATTTTGAAAGGTCCTGCTCTAGTTGGGTTTGCATTTGTGTTATGTTTGTTAATCTGAAAGTTTTTATGTCAGAGTTGCCTACTATCTCTTCTTTGGGCACTTTTGGATAAACCTGAACAGACATGCTTTTTTTTAAAAATAAAAATAATTTAGTATTGGATATCTTTTAATCTGTTATCTTGAATATTCAGCTGGCATCATATATTAAAAACAAATGTACATTAAGTGGTTTATCACTCTCTTTTTCTTTATCAATTTGAATGTTTATTACGTCTTTAACTGTTCTCCCACTCCCATGCAACTGATTATCCTCTGTTGACCTTAGGTCAATCCATAAACCGTATTTCGTTGTTAAATATTCATCAAGTCTAACACTGTGAAGGTGTAGATCTTTAGACGCAAGGTCTACTGTTGGACTTCTAGACCTCCCGCCTCCAAACAATTTTCTTATTTCATCAAAATGATGATAAGGTTTAAGCCCACTACCGTAGACTTGGTTAGGACTACCCTCAATTGAACATTGTACTTTCGTTATTTTAGGATTGATAAACTTTTCACTTTGTCTTTTGAATGGTTCTTCATCTTCACACAGCAATAAAATACCTTTAAGGGATCTTGCTGTGGCACTAAAACTAAAGTTCCATATAGTGTCTGCCCTGCTTTTAGGATATTTAGTATGATGAATCACTCTTTCGTAATATATTGCTAATTTTGACTGATATTGTTGCTCAATCAGCCTTGCTAAGTTAGGGTTGCTAACAATGTCAAACTCTAACGAGATGTCAGAAATGCTGTACTTTGCATCGGCGGTTGTAGATTTAATGACACGTTTGTATTCATTAAAAGTTAGTTCATATGACAATCTGTCTTTTAATGCTCCTTGAAAGTATGGCGCATGCGCTTTTAACAACTCAAAATCCAAGGGTATGGAAAAGCGATTTCCAAACGCATAACTTACAGCTTCAGCCTTGTTACTGTCTTTAGCATCTTCGGCGTCTATTCTGTGTTTTAGTGCTTCGTTATTTTCGATTCCTTGAAACGCAAGATCGGCCCTTTCATTCGCGGTTAGCCATAGATCACAATAGATTAGAAATATGTCTGCATTGTGTAAAGAAAATATTTCTTGCCCCTCAAGTTTTATAGAAATTTTCTTAACGATTGCCCGTCCCAGATTCTGAACTACTGTCCTATTTACGTCTGTTGCTGATTCGAGTTCTATTTTGAAAGTAAGACGTGCAGATCCCGGCACAATCACTTCATCTGCTCCTAGGTCTGGAAATTTAACAGTAAGAATTTGATCTGAATCAATAGTAGATGGATTATTTGGAACAATAATATTCTGTTTATTTCCCTTCACGCCAAAGGGCTCTTTCAGTCTTCTATGCGGGTCAAGAATTGAGCCATATGCTTGTGACATTTTTTTTTATAAAACAAAATAAAAAGTTAATTATTTTTAAAACATGGCAGGCATTGAAGATTATGATGTTTTTGATCCTGGAGACGACATGAGTGAAATGACACCTTTGACACATCCATTGCGCTCATTGCGACATGAATTAACAGAAAGTAAGGTCAGATCATTTTATCAAAGTTTAGGTCAAGAACCTCCCGAATTTATAGACCCTAATGATTTTGAAACAAAAGATGACCATTTGTTTGTGAGAAACGACGAAGGACAACTTGTTCAGCTTACAACTAAACCAGACTCATCAAAGTTTTTAAAAAAGAGTACAATTAGACAAAGGCTCAGTGTGAGCGAACAAAATCGCCTTGGCATTACTAAACCAAAATTAGATAGGGAAGCAGTTGCTAAACTTCAAAACACACTACAAGAACTCCCAACAGATAACCAAATACAAAACATGGAACTTAAAGATTTAAGCCCAACAGCAGACGAAATAATACAAGCAGAAACCAGTTTTTCAGAAGAAACAGCATTAAAAACTATGCACGATCCGCCGCTACCTATGAGAGAAATAGTGGCCCTTGATCATGCTTTAAGAAGCATCAGGGGTGAGTTAACAAACAATTTAGCAAAACTGGGTGAACTAGATGAGCATATAAAAAGAGAAAAAGAAAAACTAGTTGAGGCTGATGACCACAACTTAGGACCTGGTGTTAAAGAAAGAATAACACAAAGACTAAAAGATCTTGAACAAGAGAGATCAGCAAGACTAGAAGTGTTGTCTACTAACCGAGAACAATTACGAACTCAAGTGAGCAGAATAAGAGAAACTATCCAAAGAATTTTATATGAAGACACAACGTTAGCAGAACGAATAAGAACACTGTTTAGAGAGCAAGGTGTCACATTAGCAAGTGTTATAACAGCCTTAGGATTTGCAATAAGTACACTGGTGATGGCTCTTACAGGCGGCGGTGGTGGGGGAGCAGTGCCACCAGGACCACCATCAGATAAATCATGGGTAAAAAAACAACTTGATCATCTTGCAAGTTTATTAAAAAAATTAGCCAGTAAAGCAATAGACTCTTTGCCTGGTATAATAGGGGGATCGTTAGCTGGCTTTTGTCTGCTGCAAGCAAAGTAGTTGGCTTTATGGCCGAGCACTTATGGACATTAGTTGTCTTAATAGTTGGGTTACTTTATAGTAAGATAAAGACCAAGTAATCCTAGGGCAGTTAATCCAATAACAAGTGCTGTCTTTTCATATTCATGGTCATTATTTTTTGAGGCCACGGGGATTGGATGGGGTTTTGAGGGGGGCTCAGGGATTGGTGGGGCTTCTTTTTTTATTGCTATTGCTGGCTTAGAATTTATGTCGTTTTTTCCGACCTTCTCTTCTTTACCAGCCACAAGGATTTCATTATTATAGTTTATTATTGTTCCTATCTGGAGTCTGAGGTCAGAAGGCAGCATGTATAAACCAGTGCCGACAGCAAAGTCTACTTTCGATCTTGCGTATTGCAAAACATTTTGGTACCTTTTAATACTTGAAGGCAAATCAATTGCAGAATTAATAGAATCCTCTAAATTTGCCAAGTACTGTTTTTGTGCATCAAAGCCAGTAGAAGGATCAGTTATGTTCGATCTTGCTTGTGCTTGTGAACCTAGCAAACACCAAACATAAGTACGAATGGAGTCGTTTATTCGTTCTATTCCCGCTCTAGTTAGGCCCTTAGAGGTATCCAAAATAAATGTTGTCCATGCTGTTTTATGCTCTTGCTCTATGGACCCGAGGTGAACAGTTGTGCCTGAAGAGAAAGATGTGTAAGGAGGATTCCAATCATAGTTATACTTTCTGTGCACGCCCCAAAAATAAAGGGTGCCTAAACCATGATTAAGATCCAACTTTTGTCTAAAGTCTGTCTTTGGGTCAATATCAAATTCGTTACAGATCCTTTCAAAAGCCTTGTAATCTATTCTGTTGCTGAATGGATTAAACGTTTTGTCATTTGGTAATGGCGCTTGCAGTTCAGATAAAATACGTCTGAAGGTGTAATAAAAATGAAATCTATACACTGACCTCACCAAAGGAACAGGATGATTTAAATGATCAGCATACGACACTCCACACCCAGTTGATGCGCAAAACACAGCAAAGTTTAACTGGTTCTGATAAAACTGCATCGGATGACTGAACCACACTTTCGGGATGTAGTCGTTTTTAATAGGAGGGTTAAGATATCTGTTCAATGGAGTACTAACCTTTACTTGAAAGGCGTCAGTCTGAGTCACAGAAATGTCGAGAGTATCAGTTGTTATATCTTTAGGACTGTAGTGCGGCCCGACAGAATATTTTGCATTAGTATATTTGAATGCACTCATTTTTAAATTTGTTTTAAAAATGTTTGTAACAATAACAACTCAAGACAGTCCTTCGTTTTTAGAATATGCTATTGATAATAACTGCGGAACCCAAAGGGTCGCACTCCATGAAATTTTTTACAAAGTCGTATGGTTTAATATAACTGAATCCAAGGAGAATAATAAGATTAAAAAATTTGATAATAGAGGAAACTTAGTTAGCCAGTTAACCATACCTGATGGTTATTACGGGTTTTGCTTGCTAAAAGAAGCAATGAGTAACTTCGACATTACTCTCAAACTTAACAATGCAAATTTGAAAATAATGTTGACATTCAAACCTGAAGAAGAAGTAGACCATTCTTTTTGATGTAGAGCTAGCTAAAATGTTAGGCTTTGCAACTGACAATCATAGTTTTATAGTTACATCAGACGAAACTACTTATGAGGGAGAATATCCGCTCGATCTTGCATTACATTCATTACTCTATGTTCATTTGGACGAGCTGAGCACTGATGAAAACTTATATGATGGAAGGCCCTCAACTGTTTTAAGAGCTCTTCCATCAGGGAAAGCTGCATATTGCGATTATGAAATTATACAATTCCCTAATTTACAGTTTAAAAGATTAGCTTGTGGGAGGGTCAGATCATTTAATATAAAGATCACAGATAAAACAGGGAAAGTCGTGAAATGTGATAACCTGCACATTGTTTTAGAAATAAAATAATAAGGTGTACTAAAAATAATGTCTCGTGGGCCAGAAGAATCAGGAGTTACATTAGCGCCTGAGAGGTGTGTAACTTTAGAATTAAAAGACCTTGCAGACGTTGAGGACTTTGAACAGAACGGTGAGATAGGCACTTTGTATGGGTTTGAGTACACTAAAGATGGTTATTATAAGCGCAAAGAGGTTGACGACAACAAAAGGTTTCCTAAACTAGAACAACTACGCAATGTAGAAGCAAATAATGCGGGTCAGTATGAATATAAAATAGTTCGAAAAACTGACAACAAATGGCACTTAGAACCATATTTAGAATGGGACATAAAATTTGAATTCTTAAGCCCATTTACATTTTTTGACCGTCAAAAAAGTTTCAGAAAAGCATTGAACTCTGGCCCTTTACATGTAAGTCTTATGCCAGAGGACAACAGTCGGAAAGAGATCGAAATAAAGCCGTTTGGGGACAAACAGTACATCCTCCACAGAAGAGAATCGGTTTTAAAGAAAGCTTCTACAAAATTACAGTTCATTCCACGCACAAAATTAGGAGACACGTTCACAATGATATTTAAAATTTCTGTCTTAAAAGATGAGGCGAGAAATGGAGCTCTGGGCGTCAGTGACAATCTTATGAAAGGAATTCTTATTAGCTGGCAAAACTTAGACGTTGACAAACTTAAAGTTACTGTCGTTGTTCTTTACAATGGCGAGGATATTAAGGTCATGACAACAAGCAACAAAATTGATATTAGTCTAAATAGAAACGATCTTACAGAACTGAACTGGATTAATCTTACACATTTGGGCCTTATAGGGTTTTATTATACTGAACAAGTTTTGACAGAGAGTATGATAAAAACAATAACTGGATTAGATTAAATTATGTTTTAAAACTATGGAGCAGACGACTTTGGTGTCAATGCCGATGTTAAACTTTATGACAAAAACCCCTCATTGTTCATTGATTTGTGGACAGACTGGTTGTGGAAAAACAATATTTGTCCTCGACCTATTACAAACAGTTTATAGTTATAATTTTGATCATATTGTAATTTTCTGTCCAACATTAAAGTGGAACAAAGCATATCACGACAGAAGGTTTATATGGACGGATGATGAAATCTATTTGATTGATCCCAGCAATAAACTTAGCGAGTGCTTAGAACATTTCTTTAGACAGTTTGAAGGAACTCAGACATTATTTATTATAGATGATTGTTCAGCAGAAAAGGATATAGTCAAAAAAAGAAACGCTTTGTCAAAACTGGCTTTCAGTGGAAGACATGCTGGGATAAGTGTGTGGATTTTATGTCAAAAATATAACTCAGTTTTAAAAGACTTTAGAGAGCAATTAAAGACAGTGGTTTTATTTCACATGAAAGATAGAGACGCATTTGATGAATGTATGCGGGAAAATGATGTTATTGAAAACGATCAAGAAAAACGAAGGATTAAGCAAAAACTTAAGTCTCAAAAGTTTTCTAAATTAGTGTTAAAAACAGATAATCCTACACATTATGTTTGTTTGTAAATCTATTTAAGTACTTGTTAAGAACTTGATGATGACTTGTATAAGAATTTATTTAAGAATTTATTTTACTTATAGAGAGAACTATAAAATACCTATTCTGGATCGCCCGCCGGAGCAGCAGCGAAACCGGCTTTAGCCGGTTGGAGCTGGCGGAGGTGGGTGAGCCAGAATTGGTATTTTATAGTTCTCTGGATGTGATGGGTCTGTGCTGCCGGTGTTTTATAACTGCTTGTGTTGTCTGTCATCACGTGCTGTCTGTGTTTTTCGTGTGTTTCCGATTCTTGTTCACTGATAGGAATTTCCACTTGTGCCTGCAGTTGTTAACCATTTCTATCCTGGTATTTAAAGTTGCCATTTGTGGTTTGCATAGTATTATGTACTTTTCTGTTGAGCATAGGTTACATCTTTTTGAAATATTGTTGTATGGTGCTGCTCTTTTTATTATTTTCCAGGATATATTGTAGTCTTTTTTTCTCTGGAAAAACACATACGACGTCATACAATGGTTCAAGAAACTCAACAAGCAAGAAAATACAGTTTTTATAACATTTGACATAGTTGACTTCTATCCATCAATATATGAAGATCTACTCACACTCACCAAAGCTATAAAATTTGCCAACAAATACACTGAAATACCAGGGTCAGAAATGGAAATCATTTTCCATACAAAGAAAACTCTACTACACAGCAAAAATGAAATCTGGACCAAGAGCGCAAGCAAGAATTCAACTTTTGATGTTACAATGGGATCGTATGATGGCGCCGAAACTTGCGAACTTGTCGGACTATTCATACTATCTAACATTAAAAAAAAACTTGGAAAACAAGTCGGACTCTACAGAGGTGACGGCCTCGCTGCGCTGAACGACAACCCTAGAAACATTGAAAATAAGAAAAAAGAACTGTGTAAAATCTTCCACAACCAAAATCTAAAAATCACTATTGAAGCAAATAAAAAGATAGTGAACTACCTAGATATAACGTTAGACCTCAACCAGCACATATATAAACCATACAAAAAACCAAATGACATACCTGTCTATGTAAATATCAAAAGTAACCATCCACCTTCCATACTAAAAACAGTACCCAGAGGCATAAATAAGAGATTATCTAACCTGTCATGTAATGAAAAAGCATTCAATAACGCTGCAGCTGAATATCAAGAAGCGTTACACAAAAGTGGCTACAACTACAAACTACAATATGACCCAGATAATGACATGAGCAGACACAAGAAGAACAGGAAAAGGAAGATCATATGGTTCAACCCCCCATATGACGGAAGAGTAAAAACAAATATAGGGAAAGAATTCTTTAGAATTCTAACATCATCATTCCCAAAAGAGCACAAATTATCCAAGATATTTAACAAAAGCAACATCAAATTATCATACTCATGTATGCCCAACCTTAAAAACATCATTGATTCAACCAACAAAATGAAAAGCAGTATAGAGAAAAACGAGGGTGATGAAAGGAAATCTTGCAACTGCATCAAGAAAGAACAGTGCCCTCTGAGCAACAAATGCCTCTACAACAACATTGTGTACCAAGCCACTGTAACATCAGAGAACGCAGAAGAAACATATATAGGTATTACTGAAAACCAATTTAAAACTAGAAATGCAAACCACAAACAGTCATTTAACAAAGAAAGATACAAAAACCAAACAGAATTGAGTAAATACATCTGGAAGCTTAAAGAGAAAAAAAAAAACAGACTACAATATATCCTGGAAAATCATAAAAAAGAGCAGCACCATACAACAATATTTCAAAAAGATGTAACCTATGCTCAACAGAAAAGTACATAATACTATGCAAACCCAAAATGGCAACTTTAAATACCAGGATAGAAATGGTTAACAACTGCAGGCACAAGTGGAAATTCCTATCAGTGAACAAGAATCAGAAACACACGAAAAACACAGACAGCACATGATGACAGACAACACAAGCAGTTACAAAACACCGGCAGCACAGACCCATCACATCCTGACGATTGCAACCGCATGAAACGACGTTGTAGATAAAATTTTAAACCTTACTTTTTAACAAATGTTGCTCCCAGTACGGTTGAGCATTTTTTTTAAATCTCTGTTGGTACTTGCTACCATTGTCTTAATAGCTCCTCACGTTGAGCGCTTTAAACCAACAGATTTTAAAATGGACAAAATCAATTTCAAACAATCTACTAAAAACATACCTTTTGCCAAACCTCAGTGCTATATGAAAAGAATGATAGAGCAGACAGAAAGGTTTATCAAAAACATGAGATGGAAAGCATTTTTCTTTTTGAACCCTAATGCCAAGAAAGAAGATAAAAACACATATGACTTCAAAACATGGCGAGCTCCACCAGCCATTGAAGAAATGAAGACATTTGAGGATAAAATGAAAAGGATGATAGCTAATATAGAATTCAAAAAATTAAACAACGAATTCCAAACATCGTTAAAAAACGAAATCAAACAAATCCAAAATGACAAAAAAAATATTTGTGAAAGCAGACAAAACCAGCAACTTCTACAAAATGGAAACTAAAGAGTACTCATAGCTTCTCGATAAAAACATCCAAAAAAATTACAAAAATGCTGATAAAACTACATACGAGTACATTAGAAAAAAAAAGAAAAGGAGCTTGTGCACCAAATGGACTTAAGCGATAGAGTGGAGACAACAGCAGCAAGAGAAGCTTTTATAACACTTAACGACCAAAAAACCAAACTTTCTGAATAACCCAACATGCAGATTGATAAATCCATCCAAATCTGAATTAGGAAAAATCAGCAAAACAATCTTAGAGAGCCATAAAAACATAAGAGAGAACACTGAACTCAATCTCTGGAAAAACACATACGACGTCATACAATGGTTCAAGAAACTCAACATGCAAGAAAATACAGTTTTTTATAACATTTGACATAGTTGACTTCTATCCATCTATAGATGAAGATCTACTCACCAAAGCTATAAAATTTGCGAACAAATGCACTGAAATACCAGGGTCAGAAATGGAAATCATTTTCCATACAAAGAAAACTCTACTACACAGCAAAAATGAAATCTGGACCAAGAGCGCAAGCAAGAATTCAACTTTTGATGTTACAATGGGATCGTATGATGGCGCCGAAACTTGCGAACTTGTCGGACTATTCATACTATCTAACATTAAAAAAAAACTTGGAAAACAAGTCGGACTCTACAGAGATGACGGCCTCGCTGCGCTGAACGACAACCCTAGAAACATTGAAAATAAGAAAAAAGAACTGTGTAAAATCTTCCACAACCAAAATCTAAAAATCACTATTGAAGCAAATAAAAAGATAGTGAACTACCTAGATATAACGTTAGACCTCAACCAGCACATATATAAACCATACAAAAAACCAAATGACATACCTGTCTATGTAAATATCAAAAGTAACCATCCACCTTCCATACTAAAAACAGTACCCAGAGGCATAAATAAGAGATTATCTAACCTGTCATGTAATGAAAAAGCATTCAATAACGCTGCAGCTGAATATCAAGAAGCGTTACACAAAAGTGGCTACAACTACAAACTACAATATGACCCAGATAATGACATGAGCAGACACAAGAAGAACAGGAAAAGGAAGATCATATGGTTCAACCCCCCATATGACGGAAGAGTAAAAACAAATATAGGGAAAGAATTCTTTAGAATTCTAACATCATCATTCCCAAAAGAGCACAAATTATCTAAGAGATTTAACAAAAGCAACATCAAATTATCATACTCATGTATGCCCAACCTTAAAAACATTTTTTTTTTTTTTTTTTTTTTTTGTGGGGCTCCAACCAGAGCGCGTGCAATTCCCACAGTGATCACTTATTTTGAATTTCTATTTCACCACTTTCTCTTCTCCTTCATCCTTTCCCTCTCCCCCTCCCTTCCTGCCTCTCTCTCTCTCTCTCTCTCTCTCTCTCTCTCTCTCTCTCTCCCCCCCCTCTCTCTCTTTCCATCTCCCCCTCCCCCCGTCTCTCGCTCCCACCCCTCCCCTCACCCCCTCTCTCCTCATCACCCCTACCTCTCTTTCGCTCCAACTCCCCCCTCCCCCACACTCCACTTCCTCTCTCTCTCACCCTCTCCCTTCCTTGCTCCTTTCCCCTCTTTCCCCATCTTTGTTAGGGTGGTAATTTTCTCTGTTTCGTTTATTTGTTAATTTTCTCTCCCTCTCCAACCCCCTCCTCCCCCCCTCCCCCCACTATCTCCCCTCTCTTTCCCATTCCCTCTCGATCACCTCTTCTCTCTCATCCTCTTTTCACCTCTCTCCCACCTTCTTCTCATCTCCCTCTCTCCACATCTGTCTGTCTCTCTCGCTTATTTTCTACCACCACTTTTCCTTATCTTACTGTCTTCTATTCAAATAGGGGCACGGAGAAACAAGGAGTCGGCAAAGGGCACATCAAACAATCAACCAGAATCAATGTGTAAATATTGCATGCGCTCCAGTTATTCCTCCTCTGCCCCCACAGTCGGGGTCCTCCTCTTCCTATTTTTTCCCCTCTCTCTTTTTTTTTTTTTTTTTTTTCCTTTTTCTTTTTTTCTTTTTTAATCATTTCTTTTCTTTTTGTAGGCAACAGTGTATCACTTGAACATTCTAATAGGTACATATACGATGACATATTTCACCATTGACTTTCGAGTTTTCTCAAATCCAGCTCTTTTTCATACATGAACTGAATGTGAATAGGAGTACCATATCGAAATCTTCCAACGCACATCTTAGCTATAAGAATAAGGTGATTGATATATCTAATCATTTTTTGCGTATAGCCACTCTTTTCCGTCATTCCAAGTAAAGCTTCAGTTCTGGCCACCACCATGTGAACATTAAACTTCTGCAAAATAGTATTTTCTACACATGACCAAACAGGTTTGATTTTATAACAGTCAAAGAAGAAGTGCTCAACAAAATCCACTTCACCCTTGCAATAGGTACATTTATTATCAGTAGCTAGGCCCATTTTAAACAGCAGTATGTTTGTCGGATAAATATTATGTAGGATCTTCCAATGTAACTCTCTAAGTCTGCTTTCGGAGGTTGCTTTTATGGCTAAACTCCAATAATTTTCATCCAAAGTGATTCCGAATTTATTGTGCCAAAATTTTTCACAAGAGGGGGTACTGTATAGATCTTGAGTTAAATGAATGCGAAACATCTTTGCTGTTCTCAGGGAGTTGTCATTGAAACTAACATATTCTTCCTTATGTTCATCAAAAACATAACCTGGATTGGCCCTTAGAAATGATGATACAGCCAGATAAACCACCATATACTGCATGTAAAGTTCAGTGGAAGACCCTAAGATTTCTTCGACCTCTCTAAATGTTAAGAGTAAGTTAGTTCGTAGCATATCGTGTATGTGCGTTATACCTTTTTTTGCCCACTTCTTGAAATATATCACTTGACCCTGGTAAGTGATATTGCCATTATTCCAAAGGCATTCCATGCGATGGTTTTTTGAGGTATGTATTTTGTTATTCAAAAGCCACGTTTTTAGTAGTTCCCGCCAAAAAGTTGAGGGAATGTCCTCCAAACCTTTAAATTTTGTTATCCCAACAGTTGAATTTAAAAAAGAAAAATCTTTTCCAAAAGTTGAAAAGTATGCCCTTGGAATCCAGGACCATTTGCATTCAGCTAAGGCCTCAGACAACCTGACCAGCCATTCACATTGAAATGACTGCTGCAACACCCTCATATCAGTCATATTTAAACCCCCCTTTGAGAAGTCGTTTATAACTACATGTCTTTTCACTTTTTCAAAAGCTTTTCGATTGCAGTGTTTCTTTCTCCACAGAAATCGAAATAACAGCGTGTTCATTTCCGATAAGACTTTTTCTGGTAATGAAATTACTTTCATTACATATATCAACTGTGATACTAAAAAGCTTTTTATGACACAGATTTTGCCCAAATTACTTAAATTGCGTTTTTCCCAAACAAAAATAGTTCGTTTAATTATGCTTATTCTTTCTGTCCAGTTCTTCTCAATCTCTGAAGCCGGGCGGAGATTGGAAAAGTATATACCTAAAATTTTGATATCTTTAGCCCATCGCAAACCAAATCCTTCCGTTTTGTTGTCCTTATACTGCCCAAGCCACATGGCTTCTGACTTTGTTCTGTTAATAGATAGACCAGACAATAGTTTAAAAGCATCCAATATTTTAAGTGCTGTTACTATATCGTTTTTGTCTTTCAGAAGTAAAGTCACGTCGTCCGCGTACAATAAGGTTTTCACAATTCTTCTAATATGTTCAGTACCAGACAAATCATCAATATAAATACCTTTTATACCCTTATCATGTCGAAGTCTAATAGCAAGTAATTCTATGGCTATGACAAAGGCAAGGGGAGAAAAGGGACACCCCTGTCGGATGCCACACTTTACATCAAAATCTTCTGATATCCAGCCATTATATCCAACTCTACTTCGGGTGTTAGCCATTAAAACACCTACCCACTTGACAAACTGAGCCCCGAAGCCGAATCGTTTAAAAGCAGTTATCATGAATTTCTTGGAAATACTGTCAAAGGCTTTTGTAAAATCTAAAGCTAGTAATACCCCTGGTTTATTCTTTATCCTCAAGTATTCTATTATATCATCAATAAGTCTGAGGTTATATGCAATACTACGGCCTTTAATATAGCCTACTTGGTCCTCATTGACTATTAGTGGGATGACGTTATTAATTCGATGTGCAAGGCACTTGGCTAGTATCTTGTAGTCCGTGTTGGTAAGAGAAATTGGCCTCCAATTTGAGAGCTTGCTTTTTGAAAGATCTTTCCCTTTATGAATAAGCGTAATAAGGGCAGTTGATTGGCTAAAAGTCAATGCACCTTTTTCAAAAGAAGTATTAAATGCATTCACCAGATAGGTACTCAACCTCCCCCAAAATACCTTCATAAATTCTGTGGTTAATCCATCTAACCCTGGAGAAGAACCGTTTTTCATGCTCTTCAACGCACTTGCTAGTTCTTCACAAGTGATTTTACCCTCAGAACTCTGTTCATCATTTAGGCGAGGTACATCATAGCCATTTAAAAATAACAACTTCCTCTTCAACAGTTTCACTGTTATTCTTATGACTATATAACTGTTTAAAATACTCTTTCTGGGCATTAAGAATTTGAAACTGATCGGTGACTACCTGACCATTCTCAAGTTCTAGTTTTGGCATAAGTTTATCGTTAGCTCTAGATTTTTCGAGGTTTAAGAAGAACTTAGTATTTTTGTCACCTTTTTCTATCCAGTTCATCCTAGAGCGTACCTGAGCACTTTGTGTTTTTTCTTGTTCAAATAAATCATACTGCAGCCTAAGCTGTTCACGTTTTTTAATAGCCTCCAAATTGTGCGGATCTTTTGCAAGCAAAGAATCAAAACGCTGTAGATCAGCCTGTAGACTCGTGAGTTTGTTCTTTCTATTTACTGCTCTTTGTTTACTGTATTGTAAGGTTTCCTTTTTAAGTTCTAATTTAAGCAGCTCCCATTTCATATCGTGTGTTAAATTTGCATTGGCTGTATCCAAGTCAAAGGTTTCAGTTATTCTATTGATCTTATCAATGTATTGCTTTTCTTTTAATAGTGCATTATTAACTTTCCAGTAGCTTGGTCCACGCTCTACATTACAACTCTTCAAAGTTACATATACACCCCTATGGTCAGATTGGGGAAAGGGAATAATGTTACATTCAAGCACAGCATCAATAACATTCTTATTCAGTAATATGTAGTCTAAACGTCTTGCAATAAAGACGCCTTTCACCACACGAGACCAGGTAAATTCTTTTTCGTCAATGTTGAACAGTCGCCAGGCATCATATAGATCACAGGATTCTGCTAAATTCTGAAAGCTTTTAACAACACTCTCAGGGTGCTTTTCACCAGAGATGATATCCAATTCATTATCCATTACTGTATTGAGGTCACCACAGACTACTAGTTTTTCACAATCAAGATTATTCAAAGTATTAACAGTGGTGTTTAAAAAATTTTCTACTTCGCGTGTTCCGTTTGGAGCATAGACATTACAAATATGAATTTCATCCCCAGTACGTATCACCTTTACTATAATGCAACGTTCGCTCGAGTATTCAACTTCCCATTCGTATGGGAATTGTTTACGAAACAAGATCAACTGACCTTTACTTCTAGCTGATCCTTCAGCATACACCAGATCCCCGCCCCATTCCTTCCTCCATGAACCTATTACAGCTTCAGTAACGTATGTTTCTTGAGAGAATGTAAATATCTTCGTTCACAACCGCCCATCTTATTTTGCACGAAAACCCCCCTTTTCACATACAAATCACGTCCATCTCATGTCATTTTTGGCCAAAATTAACACCTTTTTTACAATCAAAATTAACACCCCAAAACCTCTAAAAATCGACGAAATCAGTACTTTAAAAATGGGGGGCTTGCGTGCTAGATAAGATTTGGCGATCGTGAACGAAGATATTTACATTCTCTCTCCCTCAGCTAAGTAAAACCTTTAATCAGCTAGACAGAGCGCTCTTACAAGAACGTTTGACCTAGTTTACTGCACTGCTTTGCCTGAGCGCTCTCACAAGAGCGTTTGACCTAGTTTACTGCACTGCTTGTAGGCCCCGAGCGTTTTCACAGGAGCGTTTGACCTAATTGCCAGCCCTGTAAATTAGGTCAAACGCTCCTATGAAAACGCTCAGTCTAGACCGCTGCTGTGTTCTCTTTTTCCAACCAGGCTTACAACTGGCTTTGGCAGAGTTACAGCAGTTACTGCTGTAGCCGAGCTTTTATGGCGGCTCTAATCGCCAGTAGTAGTACATCCGTCATTGTATATTTGGAGCATTTATATGGAGATAGTGCTGGCTACACACTACTCCTCTCCATACTGGTAGATGTACTAAGGCCTTGTTAAAATAACAACACAGTCAAACACAGCCTTCTCTCACGACAGTCAGTGAGAGAATGACGAAATCTACCTCTGCGGCGGCACATGCACGACTGAATTGCGCATTGCGGCAATAGATTTTTCTGGCGCGATTGTGGGACGATCACGCCACATATGAGTCACGTTAAAACAACCGTGGGCGGTCCAAGCACAAGCGTGCAGCGGTAGCGCTCAATCAGCTACCTGTTATTGATTTCTCTTCTGATTCTTGCGCAAAACAAGAGGAACGGCTAGTTAATTATTTTTTAATTGTCGTTTATATTCTGGTTTAAAAAATGAAGCCCGAAGTAGCTACAGAGCTTATTAATATACTTTACGAGTTGGATTGGGAGCGGGAGGGTGATAAAGATCAGTTAAAGAGCAGGTTTGAAGAATTAATTACTGATCTTTTTGAGCGCATAAATATGCGAGAAAGCGTAAAGCAGGCAATTAGTAAAATACCAGATTCTTGGCCCCAACCGGCTATAAAGTTGTTTGCTATTTTAGTTGATAATATAGCTCCTGAGGATGCTAATCTGACTGTTTCTACCAGCCCTGAAGGAGTAGCTATTCGCTTTAATGAAGATCAGGTTTTACGATTAGAAAAGACTATGAATAATAAACAATAGCTGAATTTACATTTACAATTATTTTTTTTATTTATTTACATTTAAAAATGGCTGCCGAACTCAGTGAATCTGATTTAAAGAACTATTTGACGAAACAATGAAAGTGTTAAACATTGATTTTAGTGAATTTGGGTTTGAGAATGATGTAAACAATATAATAAAAGATCATAGTGAACTATTTGACGAAGCAGTTAAAGTGATGAACATTGACTGTAGTGATTCAGAAAAAGCTAAAATATTAGCAGGTGTTATTGTAAGGTTAACGTGTCTTGAAGTGTTGCAACGCTTGGGAGAAGAATAAAAAGCCCGTTTACTTACTTTTATTTACATTTATTTTTTTAAATTTACATAAATATTGTGGCTTTAAAAATGGTGACCACAAGTAAATTTGAGGATGGAAAACTATATACGTGGGAGGAGATATTTGACAGCAATGAACAATTAAGCGATACGTTTAGTGAAGTAGACATGGACATCATTAACCCCACAAACGTTCATAAAAGCACGGCACATGCTATCTCTAAAATCCCAGAGTTTCTTCAGATGGAGCTGCCAGTAAAAGTTCTGTTGGTCATTCTGATTGATTATATAACGCCCGATGATACTAGCATGGAAGTCTGGGTTTCAACTAGACAGAAAGAAGTAATCAGCTATCACGACTTTAATTCTGACTGGGCTGATTACATGCTTACACAGTTTAACCATGCAAGTGAGGAGGCTAAGTTAAGGGGTTCTGGCTGGCCTGAAGGGAAAGTCCTTCAAATTATATTGAAACAAACAAAGTTATATCCTATAGTTGGCAATTCTTACCTTCCTCTCCCAAAAGAGTTAGAGTTAAAACGAGCAGTATTAAACATAAAAAATTCAGATAACTTATGTTTCATGTGGTGCGTTTTAGCACATTTACATCACGTTAAAAATCATGCAAACAGAGTTTCTAATTATTGGCAGTATAAAGATAGTCTGAACTTTGATAACATAACCTTTCCAGTAAGTATAGAAAGTATATCTCAGTTTGAAGAGCAAAACAAACCAATAACCGTAAGTGTATACACCTGGGATCCAGTAGACAATCTAGTTCCTCTAAGGATTTCTCCCAACGCTCCTACTTTTGGCGAACCACTTAACAATCATGTAGACTTGATACTGTTTGCGGATAGTACAAAGAGCCATTATGTATTAATCAGAACAATAAGCAGACTGTTAGCCTATACGTCAAAGGATCATGCTAAACAAGGGCTTTGTAGAAGGTGTTTGGTCAGAATTCCATCTATAGAAGCAGCTGCCAGTCATAAGAAACATTGTAAAAGTATGGTAGACTGTAAAACCGAACTTCTTACACCAAAACCCGGGTCTAAAGTTAGTTTTAAGAATGTACGAAAAATGCAGATGAGCCCATATGTGGTTTATGCTGACTTTGAATCAATCTTGCTACGGTACTATGGCCCACAACAAGAACAAAAAACAACCTTATTGTCCCGTCATCAGATCTGTTCTTATGCTTTCGTCGTTGTTAGGTCAGACGGTGGACACACACAACCAGAGATTTACCGGGGTCCCGACGCAGCTAATCGATTTTTGGAGCAGATGAAACACCTTCGCAATCAATTCTCCAATCAGCTGAACCTTTCAGGCATTAAGATGACTCCCGAAGATGAAGAACGTTATAAATCAGCCACCCACTGTTGGATATGCAAATGCAAGTTATTAGGTGATACTGTAAGAGATCACGATCACATTACTGGGAAATTCAGAGGGGCAGCACACAACGGCTGTAATCTTCAACTTAAGGTTGATCCCAAGACATGGAAACTGCCTATCTTCTTTCATAACTTACGAGGCTACGATTCTCACTTTATCATGCAAGCAGTGACTTCTAAATATAAGGGGTTAGCTGCATTGCACAGTCTTCAGAAAAGTACATGACTTTTACTCTTGACTGTTTATCCTTTTATGACTCTGCCCAACATCTGATGGCAAGTTTAGATAAACTAGCAGAATCTCTGCAAGACTATCCAATCACTAAAAAATACTTTGATCCATCTTTAGTCCGTAAAGGTGTCTATCCTTATGAATACATGGACTCGTGGGATAGGTTTGATGAAGGCTCACTTCCTCCTAAAGGCGCTTTCTTTTCTAGTCTTAGAAGAAAGGACATATCTGACGCTGACTATGAATACGCTCAGAAAGCCTGGACAGAATTACACTGCAAGACGATGGGCGATTATCACGATCAATATTTATTAGCCGACGTGTGTTTATTAGCTGACGTCTTTCAGAATTACAGAGCTACTTGCATGAAACACTACGGCCTGGATTCATCACAGTACATCTCTGCCCCAGGGTTGTCTTGGGATGCATTCTTAAAGTTTACAAACATCCAGATTGACTTAATTTCTGATTTACCCACACTCCAGATGATTGAAGGCGGGCTGAGAGGAGGTATTAGCATGGCCTGTCATCCTTACCGCAGAGCCAACAACAAATATTTAGATGATTATGACCCCACTAAACCGTCCAACTATCTAATGTACTTACACGCAAACAATCTGTATGGATGGGCCATGAGTCAACCGCTTCCATTAAGAAACTTTGAAATGATAAACGGACCTCATGATGTCAATACTGTGTTAGGAATGTTATCACAGCTTACGCCCGATAATCCAATAGGACTGATCTTGGAAGTAGACTTAGACTATCCAGCAGAGTTGCATGACCCTCATAACGATTTCCCCCTGGCCGCAGAAAGCTTAAAGATGAGTCCCATCGAACCGCCTAAGCTTGTGCCTAATCTTCGACACAAGAGAAAGTACGTTTGCCATTACAGGCTGTTACAATTTTACTTAAGACATGGATTAAAACTTACCGCCGTTCACAGAATAATTACCTGTGACCAAGAGCCCTTTATGAGGCCATACATCAAGAAGAACACCGATCTTAGAACCAAAGCCACTGATGCCTCAGAAAAAGACTTCTTTAAACTAATGAACAACAGCTGTTTTGGCAAAACCATGGAGAACGTACACAATCGTAAAGATGTAAGATTAGTTACAAACAAAAAACAAGCAATTAAGCTGGTCTCTAAACCTAACTACCAAGACTTTAGAATATTTAGCGATAGCCTGGTTGGCATTATGATGAAGAAACTGAGTGTGAAGTTGGACAAGCCGGTGTTTATCGGGTTTGCCGTGCTAGAGCTGTCAAAGTTATTAATGCTAGAATTTCTATACGACTACTTTAAACCGCTGTACCCAGAATCAAATGTCCTTTACACAGATACTGATAGTTTTATTCTGGACATCCCAACTGAAGACTTCTATAAGGATTTAGAGGCGGAGGTAGCTAAAGGAGCTGATGGGTGGTACGACACATGTGACTATCCTAAAGATTCGCCTTTACATTCAACCGTTAACAAGAAAGTGATTGGAAAGATGAAGGATGAATTTAATGGGACAGTAATACAAGAATATGTTGGCCTGCAGTCGAAGATGTATAGCGTTGCTACCCAGACTTCTGTAACAAAGAAAGCTAAGGGCGTAAGTAAAGAAGTTGTAAAAAAAAATATGTCACGACAACTACAAGCAGGCTCTCTTTGAAAACAAAGTATTTCATCACACAAATGTTAATCTGCGCTCTACTCTTCATCAAGTAAACACAACTGCTGTTAATAAGAAATCACTAGTCTCTAACAATAACAAGAGAACTTACGTTAATCCTGAGTTTTCATATGCTGTAGACCATTGGAGAACTTTAAAAGATTAACTTGACTGACTTGGCTTGTACTTAACTTAAGAACCTAACTAGTACTTACTTAAGAACTTAACAAGAACTTACTTAAGAACCTAACTAGTACTTAACAAGAACTTATAATTTTTTTGCACTTAACTTGTAATTTACTTGCGCTTAACTTAAAAAGTACTTTCTATAACTAACTTAACTTGTACTTATCTAGTTCTTAACTTGTACTTTATTTAGTTCTTTAAAAACTATTCCATAGAAAATGGGTCTACAGCAGGAGGTTGTACTTTTTTTGCAGAAGTTGGTTCTTCTTCTTTTACTGGCTTTGTGGGGGTTTGTGACTTTGCTGCTAAGTATGGTGTTAGACATTTGTATGCTAAAAAACCCCCACCAACAACAACAGCAGCAAATACATAATAATACATCTTATCGTTTGATTGTGATTGTGTTGTTGTTAATTGTGTTGTTGTTGACGGTGGCGATGTTGTATTATTATCTAACAATTTTTGTTTTGTTGATTGGTTTGCTTTTTGCAGTCTGTTCCATTCAGCTAGTTTACGACCAGCCTCAACACGCCCAGGACTTTTAGACTTAGTAACATTACTCACTTGTGGTACATTCACCTGTGGGATGCTCTGTAGCGCATTCTGCTCCTGCGAACTGTCCTGCGGCACATTCTGCTCCTGCGGAGTCTTCTTCTCCTGATCGCTCATTTTTTTTATTGCGATTAAAATTAATATGATTAAAATTAATATGATTAAAAGTAATTAATCCCATGATGAATGGACATAACATCGTCCCAAATCTATAATACATGTCACATGCAAGAGTTTCTAGGGACTTGGTTAAAACCGGATCTTGTGATAAGTCATATTTTAAATCTTCTTCTGAATCAACCGGCGCCATCTTACTTACTAACTTAGCATATAAACTAATCATTGTCTGTCCCACCGATCTAACCATTTTTGATCCTAGCTGTGCTTCGTACCTAGCGTAGTACTTCTCAACGTCTGATGTAGACAATTGCTGAATCTGTTCGATACTTAGTTCAACGCCTAAATACTGTTTAGTTTTTCCACACGCGGCCAGAGAGTATAATCTTTCTTTATGGCAGTGGTCTGCTGAGTAGCCTGCCTGCTCCTCACACTTTAATAGTTCGTCACAATCCATTTTTAAAAGCAATAAAAAATAATATAATACTTTTAAAACCATGAGTTTAACGCTGGTTAATTATGCAGTGCCTATCGTTGGTGTTATAGTCTATTCAACCATTGCAAAATGTTTGCTAAGAATAAAACCGCCCAACATGGGAAAGATAGAAGATTCGCCAAAACTAGTTGCAGCCTTATTTTTAGCTTTAACAACAAAAGATTATTTGATTAAAAAGCACATAGACAGTCTTTCGTATTATGATTATTTTAATTATTTTTTTAGTTAATAAAAAGATGAGTGAAAAAAAGATTATCAATACGATTTACCATTCTGCTGTAATTAGCGGCCTTAGTATTGGTTATAGCGTGTTAGCAAAAAACATGTTAAAAATGAAGCCGGCGGATCTAGGAAGGTTAGACATTGAGGATGTTGTTAAGGTTATAGTTGTAATTACTGCAGGGATTGCCTCAAAAGACTTTCTTGTTACGCAGGGGATTATCCCAGAAAATATTAATGCATAGGCAGATTAATGCATAGAAAGATTAATGCATAGGCAGATTAATCTAGAAAATATTGATTTATAAAAAGATGTCTGGATTGGTTCTGATGGTGGGAGGAGCTATTGTTAATGCTTTGGCCTTCTCTGGCAGCAATTATATGTTTAGTAAATTGCGGTCCGATGAAGAGAGAGAACGCCATAACAAGGCAATGGAAGAGCTGGCTAAGGCAAGAGACGCTTACGAGAAAAGACGAATTGCTCACTTAGACTTTATTAATAAAAAGTTAAGAGAACAGGGTCATGCAGAGCACACATTTACAGACGTTGATGACGCAATGAATGAGTATTACTTAGTGACAGGAAAGAAGTTTCTAACATCGTCACCGCCAGAACTGTCCGACTTTTATGAACTATCTGAGGAACAGAAAAGTTCAGAGATAGCTTTTATTGTAGTTGGCATGGCCTCAGTCTATCTTGTTGCTCGCTTTCTTGTGTAAAATAAACTGCATTTAAAATATGGACAATACGAAGTACAATACGAAGTACAAAATATATTATTCTCCTAAAGGATATTGGAAAGGAAAGACTGCTATTGAAAAACTGAGTAAAGCTGCTAGAGTGTCTGAATCAGATGCGAAAGACTGGCTTTCAAAACAAGCAATTTGGCAAATATATCTGCCTGCCCCAAAAAGAATAATAAGACCTAGATTTGTTAATTCAGTTCCAGATGACACCCACCAGATGGACTTGCTGTATCTTCCACATGATAAAGTTAGAAGAAAAAAGTTTAAGTATGCTCTGACTGTTGTTGACATGGCTTCAAGATATAAAGATGCCGAGCCTCTAACGGATAAAAGCTCAACTGCCGTGGCTGTGGCTTTACAACAAATATACATGCGAGGTCCATTAAAGTATCCTAGGCTGATTCAAGTTGATGATGGAAAAGAGTTTAAAGGAGCTGTAAACCAACTGTTTTTAAAACATCATGTTACAGTTAAGAGAGGGATCCCAGGCAACCATCGATCACAAGCCCTAGTAGAAAACTTTAATAAGAATCTAGCTGAACGTCTGTTTACCTATCAATATCACAGAGAAATTATGGACAGAGAACGCAACACAGAATGGGTTAGATTGCCAGCAGTCTTACGCGCCATGAACAATGAAGAATTTAAAGCAACAGGCCTTAAACCGGTGAACGCAATCAAAAAAAAAAAATTAGCATTACTGAAGACATTCAAAGTAATCAAAAACTCTTGCCGTTTGGACTAAAAGTAAGATACTTGTATGCTCCTGGAGAGGCAGAAGGTGATGTTAGAATTAGAGCCACAGATCCTATATGGAGCGTAGACGTATATGAAGTTGAAAGAATTATGAAAACAACCCCTCCCGTGTATTATTTAAGAGAAACTCTTTCTTCTAGCGGTACTACTGCGTCTAAAAAACCTGCCCCTAAAAGATCCTTTGTTCGTGAAGAGCTGCAAGTTGTCCCACCAAACACAGTGAGTTAAAAAAAAAAAGTATTTATTTTTTGCTAAAACTTATTTTTTGTTAAACTTATTTTTTGGCTTATTTTGGGTTTAACCAATCATGTGTTTGTTTTTCAATGTTCTGTTTGATTGCATCAGTGTCTACCTGTTGCGAAGTAAAAGTCTTTCTCCACTCCTTTTGAAGTTCAATTTTTTGTCGTCTATAATCCTCACCATCGGCCATAAGCTTCTGAAATTCTTCGTCCGTAATGTTTTCATCCTGTAATGATTTGCTTATTCTTAATTTTAATGAAGAAAGTTTTGCTGATGCTAAGGCAACAATGGCAGTGTGCTTTTGTAGTTTAGGTGTTAATTTTTTTAAAACAGCACTCACAATCATAGACATAGCGCCTAAACCTAAACCAAGACTCCCTAATGCTAAAGAGGCTGGTGCCCCAACCCCAGTAGCTAAAACAGCAACACTAGACCCAGCACTTACGCTAGCTACAGCTGATGAGCCAGTAATTACATAAGAAAGAGTAATTAAAGCTTTACCATATTTCTTTCTAGTAACCCTATACTTATCCAAGTCGCTTTCTATTTCCTTTTGAAGTTCAGTTATTTGCTCTAATCTAAACTGTTGAACCTCCATTTTTTAATTAAGATTATTTTTTTAATTAAGATTAATCTTGTACATATTTTTTTTATTAACCCTTCTGGCAGCACTTCATCAACAGAGTAAAACGCAATAAAATCAACATACTTAATAAAAATAAAATCGAGTACTGTTAGTTTAGCATTGTCAATCATCACAGTGACTTTGTCAGAAGATACAGAAGTGTTTATTTCATCCCCGTTTTTAGTAATAGCAATAACAAGTCTAAGAGGCCCGCCCAAGTTTTCAGACTTTATTTGTACACCCCTGATTAACGTATGCTCTGGCAAACTAGGATCAGACTCCCTTGGAGTAATAAATAAGCGAAAAAGCATCGTCATTTGCCTAGGTAGTGACTGTAGCGTTGGAGTAAACTCTAAGCCGACGGTGTCACCCCCCACTTCAGCTAAGGACTTCTTTCTCCGCAGCATATATACAGAGCCCTGCTTAGTTATTTCAATCTGCTTTTTCTGTTGTAATCCTGGGACTAGGCTAGCAAGAAGGCGTCCTTCATTCAAAACTTTTCTAAAATTGTTTTTCTTATCAAAGTATACATAGGGGCTTCGTAGTTCAAACTTTAAATCCCAGTTAATGTCAGGAAGCAACGCCCAAGCATTCTCTCGTTTATGAAGTTTGTATTCGTGTTTGCCAAAATCGTTTGCCCTTAAATTTCTTATCTCTTCCAGGGTAGGATATTGCTGTCGTTTTTTGTCTTCAATTTCTGTTCGTTTGTAAACACCATCGTCGGTGTACTCAAATCCATAAACATTTCCTGGAACTCCTATTAGATCAAAGTCCGTTGTATCTGCTAGATCTTTTAGCTCTACTGCAACGCATTTAGGAGCTAACTCCGCTTTTGATTCTGGCCCTCGAGACATTTTTTAATATTAAAATTATAATAAACAATCTACAATAAACAAACGTATTGAACTGGGGGGTCAGTCCGTAAGCATAGCTTAGCGTGCTTAGATTTTTCTAACTGCTCTTTTATTTTCTTTAGCTCATCTTTGTCCCTTATTATATAATTTTCACTTAAACATTCTTCAAAACTATCCCTGTCCTTAGTATAGAATAAGATGACTGATTTTAACTGCGATCGAAAGTCTTTTAAGACAGCATTGTATTTTTGAGTTAAGAGCCACACAGAAACTAAGGCGTGGCGTCCACTAAAGGCTAGCTTTGATAGAGCTTTTCTTTTTTTAACAATGTCTTGTTCAGCTGAACAGTCATCAATAATAAACAGTGTTTCAGTTCCCTCAAATAGTCTATAGTAATGTTCTAAACAGTCGCTCAGTTTGTCGCTAGGATCAACTAAAAATATATTCTCGTCTGTCCAAATAAACTTCCTTTCTTTGTAAGACTTGTTGGCTTAATGGTTGTGCAGAATATAACAATGTGCTCGTAATGAAACCTGTAGACTGTTTGTAACAAATCAAGTACGAAGACAGTTTTCCCACACCCAGTAATCCCGCAGATAAGAGAACAGTGCGGATCTTTGGGCAGAAACTTCAAACTATCCATCTGTTTTTATTAGAATATTTCTTCTGCATTTTAATAAGCCACGTCTTTTAGCCTGTTTTCTTCAATGTTTAACTGAGCATCACAAACCATAAAAACATGAATTTGTATTGGGGCGTTTCCGTCTGCTTTCTTGTGAATATTTATTTTTATACCATCTTGCCCTACCCTTTCTCCACTTCCAAACAATCTGTTGTCAAATGTGGATCTAAAATCCAGCCACAGCCCATATTTGGTTATTAAGTAGTCTTCGAGTCTTACATCATAAAGGCGAAGTTTTTTACATACGCGATCAACTGCAGGATCTCTTTGCCTACCTCCAGCAAATAACTTTCTTATTTCATCAAAGTGTTGGTGAGGTAAAAGCCCGCGACCCGAATACAACTGATCAGACTTACCATTTATTGCACAGTCAACCTTCTCAATTTTTGGATTATAAAACGCTTCTGATTCTCTATGAAAAGGAGTTGTTTCTTCAGTAAACAAGAACAAAATTCCTTTTAAAGACTTCAGAGACTGATTTAGATGTATGTTCCAGAGAGTGTCTCGCTTGTTTCTATTTTCTGTAATGGAGTGTATAACGTTTTCATAATAAATAACCGTTTTACTTTTATATTGGGTTAAGATTGTTCTGGCCAGTCCAGGGTTAGTAACAACATCAAACTCAAGAGAAATGTCGCTGACTGTGTATTTAGCTTTAGGATCTTCAGACAGAACAACAGACTCGCTAGGATTAAATGTCAGTTTATAAGTAAGTTTTTCTTTTAGTGCGCCTTGGTAATATGGCATATGCGTCTTTAACAGCTCAAAATCTAGAGGGATGCAGAATCTGTTGCCAAATGCTTCTGCTACTGCCTCATCTTTAACATCATCCTTTGCATCCTCGGCTCCAACTCTGTGCTTGAGACCGTTTGGGCTTTGTATTCCCTGATAAACTTTCTCTTTTCTTTCTTTTTTAGGCAGCCATAGGTCAGAATAGAGAGCAAAAATGTCTGCCTCGCTTAGTACAAAGACTTCTCTGCCCTCCAGTTTGATTGCCATATGTTTAACGATGGCCCTACCCAAATTAGCAACAACAGTAGCATTAGGATCTTCCGATGTAATATCTTTTAAATGATAGTTTAGCGGTGCCTGGCATTATAACATCATCAGCACCAAGATCAGGGAACATGACTATTAAAGTTTGTTCAGGCTGAACTGTTGATGGAGTATTTACACTAATTACAGTCTGCCTTATACCTTTTACGCCGTGGGGTTCCTTCTCTTTTCTGTATGGATCGAGGTCACAACCGTATGAGTTCATTTTTTATAAAACAAAAAATATTAAATATATAAATATGGCTGATGAAGATTTTGACGCGATTGATCCTATTGAAGAAGAAGAAAGAGATCTGTCAGGCCCTTCATTTGAAAAAGATGAAACAGAATTAGGTCCTTCATTGCGCGAAGAACTTGAAAGAGTAGCAGAAGGTTCTTCAACCCCTTCATTAGAAGAATCAGAAACACCCCCTTCAGTTAGCGCAGCTCGTGCAGAACTATTAACAAATAGAATTAACTCATTCTATAGAAGCATAGGACTAGTACCACCAGAAGGTCACAGTCCTTTTGATTTTATGATAGATAAAAAGAATCATTTGTATGCAATAACTAGTAAAGGCCCTGTAAAACTTACCACAATACCAGACCCAAACAAGTTTTTAAAACTAAGCACACTTAGACTAAGGATCCCTGTTGCTGACCGAAGGCGGTTAAATATTTTAGATTTAAGGTCTGATGCTGTTAGTCTTTTACAGACCTTGGAGCAAGGGTTGCCAACACGATCTGAAATAGAAATGACCTCTTTTCGAGAGTTAGGTCAAAGAGCAGATGAAGCAATAACAGAAATTGAGACGAGTTTTAATGAGGAGACACAATTAAAAACAATTGGTGATTCTCCATTGCCCATGCGTGAAATCCTGGGGCTTAATGCTGCTCTGCGGACACTAAGGGGTGAACTAACAAACAATTTAGCAAAACTTGGCGAGCTAGATAGAGAGATAGAAGAAGAAAAAAATAAGCTGGCTGATGCAGATGATAACAATTTAGGGCAAGAAGAAAAGGCTAGAATACAGCAGAAAATACAGGATTTAATGATAGAAAGGGCAGCCAGGTTAGAAACGCTGTCTACTAACAGGGCGCAGCTAGCATCACAAACAAGCAGAATTAAAGAAACTATAAACAGAATGCTTTATGAAAACACTACGCTGGCAGAAAGAATAAGGACTCTGTTCAGGGAACAGGGGATTACAGTAGTTAGCATATTAACGGCTGTTGGGTTTGCTATCTCTACACTCGTTTATGCTTTAACAGGTGGTGCGCCAACAAGGCCAGTAGCTCCTCCAACGCCTCAGCCTGGTAAAAGTTGGATTAGAAAACAACTGCATCATCTAGCAAACCTATTAAAGAAGTTAGCAGCCAAAGCGCTTGATGCTCTGCCTGGCATAATTGGCAGTGTTGTTAGTTGGGTTTTGTCTACTATAGGCAAAGTTGCCGGTTATATGGCCGACCATCTGTGGACGTTAGGAGTGCTAGCTGCTGGATTAATTTTTAGTGAAATAAAGTATGGCTAATCCAGTAAAAGTTAAAAACACAACGAGGGCTGTCTTTTCACTAGTGTGACTGTCAGTGTGAGGTACATCAACAGGTGGCGTGCTTTCTGGTTCTGGCTGTGGGGCGCTTATAACTGGTGGTGGATCGCTTTCTGGGCTGCTTATAACTGGCGGGGGTCGCTTTCTGCAGGTTCTGGGCTAGATACTTTTTTTAAAATGGCTGGCGCGGGCCTTGTGTTTAAGCCTTGATTGTGTCCTAAGTTTTGATCGTCTCCGGCTATAAGGATTTCATTGTTATAATTCTGTATCATGCCAATCTGCAGTCTAAGGTCAGAGGGCAGCATGCATAATCCATGACCAACAACAAAGTCAACCTTTGACCTAGCATGTGAAAGAACGTTTTGATACCTTTGTATGCTTGCAGGCAAATCAACAGCAGAGTTAATAGCATCTTCTAAATTGGCTAGAAATTGTTTTCTGGCATCAAAACCTGTAGATTGATCCACTATGCTAGATTTAGTCTGTGCTTGTGCTCCTAATAGACACCAAACGTATGTCCGTATGGAGTCATTAAGCCTTTGCACTCCTGGCATTGTTAGACCTTTACTTTCATCTAAGATAAATGTTGCCCAAGCATTAGGGTGTTTTTGTTCTATGGATCCTAATCGAACTTGTTTGTTTGGTTGAAAAGAGGTGTGGCCAGGCCAGTAGTCAAAATCATATTCTCTTTTTGTACCCCACAAATACAATGTGCCCAGCCCATGATTGCGGTCTAACTTTTGTCTAAAGTCAGTTGAAGGATTAATGTTAAATTCGTTGCAGATTCTTTCATATGCATTATTGTCCATTGGGCTGAGAAATGGATTAAACGCGTTGTCATTGGGGAGGCGTACTTGTAGTTCAGTTAGTATGCGTCTATACTGATAATAAACATGAAAGTTATATACTGACCTTACTAAGAGGTTGGGGTGGTATAAATGGTTTGCATATGAAACACCGCAGCCAGTGGTTGAGCAGTAAACTGCAAAATTTAACTGATTCTGAAAAAAAGCCATAGGGTGAGATGACCATGCTGATGGCACTCTGTCACTCTTTATTGGCGGATTTAAATATTTAGTTAGTGGGTTTACAAGTCTGACTTGGAAGCCATATGATTCGTCTACTGCAATTGTTAGTAAACTGAAGTCCAAAGATTTGGGGTTATAAAACGCTCCTACATTGTAAGTGGCACTTTCATTATATTTAAAAGGCTCCATTTTTTAAATTAGTTTTTTAAAAATAGTTATAAAAGATGTACATCTATATAACCAAACAAAACGAGCGTGTGTTCTTAACGTACCCAATTACCAATTGGAGCGGGAGTTGTAGGATTGCCCTTAAAGAAATTGGCTTTAAAGTTATGTGGGTTAACATATCTGAAGGAGCTCAAAATAACTGGATTAATGTTGATGACGAACAAGGCAATCAAATAAGCCATATACAAATACCTGATGGTTATTACAACTTTTGTTCTTTAAAAGAAGTACTTCTCGAATCTGGCATATTGTTAACAATTAACGAAGCAAACCTTAAAATTACTATAAATTTTCCACTAGAAGAAAGAAGAGAGTACACCTTTCCTAGAGGGCTTGCTCGAATCTTGGGCTTCCACAATAGTGACAAAGATTATAGATTTAGCACAAGAGAAGACATCTATCAATTTGAAGGTAATAAACCTTCTGATTTTTCTGTGAATCCAATGCTGTATGTCCATTTACAACAGTTAAAAACAAATACTAATTTGTTTAATGGCTATCCGTCTACAGTTCTAAAGGTTTTGCCATCAATTAGGGCGGGGTTTTGCGATTATCAGCTATATACGTTTGATGGAAACAGTCAATTTAAAGAATTAATTGAGGGAGCTATAAATTCATTAGATGTAAAAATAACTAATCAAGATGGAGGTTTAGTTGTTTGTTCTGATTTATTAATAGTGCTGGAAGTAGAAGAGCATATTAAAAAAGTAGTAAGGGCTCGGTTCCAGTCCCGCGGACGTTAATAGCTGAGGGAGAGAGAATGTAAATATCTTCGTTCACGATCGCCAAATCTTATCTAGCACGCAAGCCCCCCATTTTTAAAGTACTGATTTCGTCGATTTTTAGAGGTTTTGGGGTGTTAATTTTGATTGTAAAAAAGGTGTTAATTTTGGCCAAAAATGACATGAGATGGACGTGATTTGTATGTGAAAAGGGGGGTTTTCGTGCAAAATAAGATGGGCGGTTGTGAACGAAGATATTTACATTCTCTCTTGCAAACAAATGACATCGTAATTATTTTCTTTAAATTTTCTAAACAGCGTTTTTCTTTTACTATTACTTCTTAGTCCATTAACATTCAATGACATAATACTGAATGTAGCCATCAGGGCAGTCTTAAAGCAGAACAATGGTCAAACATGAGGGAGACAGAGTGTAGATAAATCATTCCCATATGCTAGCAACGTCATCCTGGTCGCTGAGCTCATGGTCGCCATCAGAGACGCCCTCTGCCGTCCTGGAATGCTTCGCTGGTCTAGCGGATCTGTGGTAGTGCTCTCTGTCTCTTTCCACTGAGCGACGTCGTTTGCTACTGTCCGAACGAGAGCGATGATCGCTGACACTGCTGAAGCCGACCAGAGTGCTCTGACGCTCCGCTCTCCTCCCTCTCTCCCTGCCCTGCCCACCCTTAGACTTCGGGGCTTCGCTGACTGTTGGCGGCGCCATGGGAGTCGAGCTGACTGGCTCCGAAGTGAACGATGACGGGGGAGGGTCAGTGGCTGTCTTGGAGGGGGGAGGGTCAGAGGCTGTCTTGGAGGGGGGAGGATCAATGGCTGTCTTGGAAGAGGAAGGGACATCAGCAGACTCGGAAATGGCTAGCTGGCATTCCCTGTCCCCTCTTTTGTGTCCAGGCCTCTTGCACACCCGGCACACCACCTCCTTCTGACAAACAGATCTATGATGGCCAGACGTAAGGCAGTTAGAGCATATGGGGGTAGTTTTGACTTGCTTCTGTTCTTTGTGGAATAACCGTGCTGTGAATATATTCACTTTCACTGACCTGTCTAATGGTTTTGCCGGTACCGTAATGAATACGAACCTCCGCCCAGTCAGAAACCGAGTAAGCTTATTATCTGCGTCTCTTGCACGTTCAGTTTTTATGTTGGAGCGCAATTCACACCCGAGTTTCGACAGAGCGAGCTCGATCTCGGAATCGGCCACAGAGATAGGTATGTCATCAACCCATAGTTTAGTGCTTGGTTTTTCCAGACCAGAACCATCCCGCAGAAGAAAAGGGTTAGTGTCACACACACTTAGCGTCACGCCTCTCAAACACATACCTTGCACACGTAGTAAGTTACGTGCTTCCGCTGTTGTGGGATAAATTCTCCATAAACCATGAATTTCTTGAGCCACTAAAATGGAGCCTTGTCCGCTTGTCCTTTCCGCAGCTAAACACACACTGAGCACTGAAGGGTGCTGATTGATTGCATCGGGGATGTCCTTATTCCGCACAAAAACCGGCAGTACTCTTTCCGACATCTTAGCTAAGGTGTTCAGAAAGAAAACGCGAGAATCCAAACAACGCAAAACCAGAGTAAAACGGAGGAGGAAGGGAAAAAAAAGCAGAGCAAACAAATCTCAAAAAACGGAACAAAAAACTCGGGTGGCAAGAGAACGACTAAGTTGAAAATTCGGCAGTGAACATTCAGTTAAAGCTGAGTGCACGAGCTCCGGTCGACACGTCCTAACGCCTCGAGCGCAGCTCACCGAATCCTTAAAAACATCATTGATTCAACCAACAAAATGAAAAGCAGTATAGAGAAAAACGAGGGTGATGAAAGGAAATCTTGCAACTGCATCAAGAAAGAACAGTGCCCTCTGAGCAACAAATGCCTCTACAACAACATTGTGTACCAAGCCACTATAACATCAGAGAACGCAGAAGAAACATATATAGGTATTACTGAAAACCAATTTAAAACTAGAAATGCAAACCACAAACAGTCATTTAACAAAGAAAGATACAAAAACTAAACAGAATTGAGTAAATATACATCTGGAAGCTTAAAGAGAAAAAAAACAGACTACAATATATCCTGGAAAATCATAAAAAGAGCAGCACCATACAACAATATTTCAAAAAGATGTAACCTATGCTCAACAGAAAAGTACATAATACTATGCAAACCACAAATGGCAACTTTAAATACCAGGATAGAAATGGTTAACAACTGCAGGCACAAGTGGAAATTCCTATCAGTGAACAAGAATCAGAAACACACGAAAAACACAGACAGCACATGATGACAGACAACACAAGCAGTTATAAAACACCGGCAGCACAGACCCATCACATCCTGACGATTGCAACCGCATGAAACAACGTTGTAGATAAAATTTTAAACCTTACTTTTTAACAAATATATATATATATATATATATATATATATATATATATAATAGATAGATAGATATATTTGTTAAAAAGTAAGGTTTAAAATGTTCCGATGTGGATTTTTTTTTTCAGGATTGTATGCGAAGTTCCATGTTTTTAGGGCTAAACAGGTGCATGTATGACGACAGTTTGTATGCGTCATCATTTTTAAAAAGAATCATGTGAACCATTTGATATCATTCGTTACGTCATATCAATAAGAACTTTTCTAACTTGTGAAGCAGGTTAGATATACAGAATAAAGAGCAGTCCGAGATCGGCTGTTTAATCCGGGTCGGTGCCACTCGTATATTTCAACATGTTCGTTCTAGAAGCCACAATCCGTTATTTGACGGAGATTGTTTATGTTAGGTTGGAAGGGATTAACATTTTTTCATCTGATCTAATATTTGACAGAAGAAAGACTTTTAACAAAATGTCCGGTGTGTTTTTAGAATGTGTATTTTACAGGGTTGTTTGAATGAGCCTTTTTTTTCTTTCTTTCTTTTTTTTTCTTCTAATGACTTGTAAGTTGACTCCAACGCGGTGACAGCCCCGTAGCGGTGGGCTGGGCTGTAAGCAGCATTACCCATCAGGTTGAATGTAACCATGCAGAGAGAAAGCGAAGAGACCATTACACACACAGGTGAAAACATGACATTATGATAATGATAGTAATGATGATCGTGGGCGATATGCCGAGGGCTGTGTCTCCAGTGAGTGCACAGCGCTTACACACCCGTGACATACCTGACAGTTCTCTCTCTCTCTCTCCTCTCTCTCTCTCTCTCTGTCTCTCTCTCTCTCTCTCTGACTGTGTCTCAGTCTCTCTGTCTCTCTCTTTCTTTATCTCTCTCTCTCTCTTTCTCTTTCTCTCTGTCTGTCTGCCTGTCTCATTTTCTTTGTCTGTCTGTCTGTCTCACACACACACACACACACACACACACACACACACACACACACACACACACACACACACACATCTCCTACCATCCCGCTCACCTCTTTTCTTATCAACAATTGCGTTGTGTTTATCGTGAAGGTGAAACACCCAGTAGCTTATGACTGTATGATCTGTGCCTCATCAGATGACGTCGGCACATTTTCACTCGTTTATAGCGTTGTACAAATCCTGTCCCGTACGTCGGTTGTTTAGTGGATACAGAAACGCCATTTTTTTTTCTTTTTAGCGACCTGTAAACTGAACGACCTCTGTGTGACCTTGCAGGTGACCTTGGCGACCTTCGCCACGTACGTGCTGTCATCGACTAGCCACTATCTGGACGCCCAGAAAGCCTTCGTGTCCCTGTCCCTCTTCAACATCCTCCGCTTCCCCATCAACCTCCTGCCCATGATCATCTCCTTCCTGGCTCAGGTCAGCTGGTTCTGTGCCTGTCTGTCTGTCTGTGTCTGTCTGTCCATCTGTCCGTCAGTCTGCCTGCATGCCTGTCTGTGTCTTTCTGTATGTGTCTGTCTGTTTATCGGTCGGTCTGTCCGTCTGTGTCGGTCCTTCTCTGTCCGTCGGTCTCTCCGTCTGTGTCTGTCTGTCCGTCTGTCTGTCTGTCGGTCGATCTGCCCGTCTGTGTCAGTCTGTCTTCTTGCCTGTTAGTCTAGGCGTCTGTTTGAGTCCTTGTTCTACGCCCCTTATGCAAAACAGCGATTAGATGATTTCGTGTGCCCCTTGGCCCAGTGGAAGGAGCATTGTCCTCTCTGGCCAAGAGTTCTGGGTTTAGTCCCCGCTGGGGACAGCCAGGAAACGGGATATTTTCTCTGCAGAGTCTGCACATGGGTGCCGGCTCCAACGTCCTCTGAAGCAACGGGTCCTCTCTCTGTCTCTCTGTCTCTTTCTCTCTCTCTGTCTCTCTTTCTCTCTGACTCTGTCTCTGTGTCTGTGTCTGTAATTTTCTCATTTCTTCCAAACTTTTGTCTTTGCCCTTTCTGTTTCTCTGTCATTAAAAAAAAAATCGCTGTCATCTTCTGCCGTTAAGGCCCACTGTCCTCCGTCTGTTGTGGAAAACTTATTTCACCTTTCATGCGTCTTTTAAAAATGAATCTGATAACAGTGCATGATATTGCAGCTTTGTGGTTGTCAAGTGGTGATGACGTTGTAAAAATTGTACACCCTGCATAGGGTGGAAACCATCTGTCCATCCATCGTGCTGTGTCTGTTTGCCCTTTCCATCTGTCCCTCCATCGTGCTATGTCTGTTTGCCCTTTCCATCTGTCCATCCATCGTGCTATGTCTGTTTGCCCTCTCCATCTGTCCCTCCATCGTGCTATGTCTGTTTGCCCTTTCCATCTGTCCCTCCATCGTGCTATGTCTGTTTGCCCTTTCCATCTGTCCATCCATCGTGCTGTGTCTGCCCTTTCCATCTGTCCATCCATCGTGTTATGTTTGTTTGCCCTGTCCATCTGTCCATCCATCGTGCTATGTCTGATTGCCCTTTCCATCTGTCCATCCATCGTGTTATGTCTGTTTGCCCTTTCCATCTGTCCCTCCATCGTGCTATGTCTGATTGCCCTTTCCGTCTGTCCATCCATCGTGCTATGTCTGCCCTTTCCATCTGTCCATCCATCGTACTGTGTCTGTTTGCCCTTTCCATCTGTCCATCCATCGTGCTATGTCTGTTTGCCCTTTCCATCTGTCCCTCCATCGTGCTATGTCTGTTTCCCTTTCCATCTGCCCATCCATCGTGCTATGTCTGTTTGCACTTTCCATCTGTCCATCCACCGTGCTATGTCTGTCTGCCCTTTCCATCTGTTCATCCACCGTGCTATGTCTGTCTGCCCTTTCCATCTGTTTATCCATCGTGCTATGTCTGTTTGCCCTTTCCATCTGTCCATCCATCGTGCTATGTCTCTTTGCCCTTTCCATCTGTCCATCCATCGTGCTATGTCTGTTTGCCCTTTCCATCTGTTCATCCATCGTGCTATGTCTATTTGCCCTTTCCATCTGTCCATCCATCGTGCTATGTCTTTTTGCCCTTTCCATCTGTCCATCCATGTGCTATGTCTGTTTGCCCTTTCCATCTGTCCATCCATCGTGCTATGTCTCGTTTGCCCTTTCCATCTGTTCCATCCATCGTGCTATGTCTCTTTGGCCCTTCCATCTGTCCATCCCAGTGCTATGTCTGTTTGCCCTTTCCATCTGTCCATCCATCGTGCTATGTCTGTTTGCCCTTTCCATCTGTCCATCCATCGTGCTATGTCTGTTTGCCCTTTCCATCTGTCCATCCATCGTGCTATGTCTGTTTGCCCTTCCATCTGTCCATCCATCGTGCTATGTCTGTTTGCCCTTTCCATCTGTCATCCTCGTGCTATGTCTGTTTGCCCTTTCCATCTGTCATCCATCGTGCTATTCTTTTGCCCTTTCCATCTGTCCATCCATCGTGCTATGTCTGTTTGCCCTTTCCATCTGTCCATCCATCGTGCTATGTCTGTTGCCCATCTGTCCTCCATCGTCTGTCTTCCCTTTCCATCTTCACATCGTGCTATGTCTGTTTGCCCATTCCATCTGTCCATCCATCGGCTATGTCTGTTGCCCTTTCCATCTGTCCATCCATCGTCTATGTCTGTTTCCCTTTCCATCTCCCATCCATCGTGCTATCTTTGCCCTTTCCATCTGTCATCCATCGTGCTATGTCTGTTTGCCCTTTCCATCTGTCCATCCATCGTGCTATGTCTGTTTGCCCTTTCCATCTGTCCCTCCATCGTGCTATGTCTGTTTGCCCTTTCCATCTGTCCATCCATCGTGCTATGTCTGTTGCCCTTTCCATCTGTCATCCATCGTGCTATGTCTGTTTGCCCTGTCCATCTGTCCATCCATCGTGCTATGTCTGTTTGCCCTCCATCTGCCCCATCCATCGTGCATGTCTGTTTTGTCCTTTCCCTTGTCCATCCATCGTGCTATGTCTGTTTGCCCTTTCCATCTGTCCCATCCATCGTGCTAGTCTGTTTGCCCTTTCCATCTGTCCATCCATTCGTGCTATGTCTGTTTGCCCTTTCCATCTGTCCATCCATCGTGCTATGTCTGTTTGCCCTTTCCATCTGTCCCTCCATCGTGCTATGTCATTTTGCCCTTTCCATCTGTCCATCCATCGTCTAGTTGTTTGCCCTTTCCATCTGTCCATCCATCGTGCTATGTCTGTTTGCCCTTTCCATCTGTCCATCCATCGTGCTATGTCTGTTGCCCTTTCCATCTGTCATCCATCGTGCTATGTCTGTTTGCCCTTTCCATCTGTCCATCCATCGTGCTATGTCTGTTTGCCCTTTCCATCTGTCCTCCATCGGCTATGTCTGTTTGCCCTTTCCATCTGTCCATCCATCTGTCTATGTCTTTTGCCCTTTCCATCTGTCCCCATCCTATGCTGTTGCCTTCATGTCCTATCGTTTTGGCCCTTTCCATCTGTCCCTCCATCGTGCTATGTCTTGTGCCTTTCCACTCTTCCATGGCATTCTGTCCCATGTCCATCCATCGTGCTATGTCTGTTTGCCCTTTCCATCTGTCCCTCCATCGTGCTATGTCTGTTTGCCCTTTCCATCTGTCCTCCATCGTGCTATGTCTGTTTGCCCTTTCCATCTGTCCTCCATCGTGCTATGTCTTTTGCCCTTTCCATCTGTCCCTCCATCTGCTATGTCTGTTTGCCCTTTCCATCTGTCCTCCATCGTGCTATGTCTGTTTGCCCTTCATCTGTCCTCCATCGTGCTATGTCTGTTTGCCTTTCCATCTGTCCATCCATCGTGCTATGTCTGTTTGCCCTTTCCATCTGTCCATCCATGCATTCGTCCCTTTTCTGTCCATCATCGTGCTATGTCTGTTTGCCTTCTTGTCCATCCATCTGCTTCCCTTCATCGCCTTCGTGCTATGTCTGTTGCCCTTTCCATCTGTCATCCATCGTGCTATGTCTGTTTGCCCTTTCCATCTGTCCATCCACGTGCTATGTCTGTTTGCCCTCTCCATCTGTCCATCCATCGTGCATGTCTGTTTGTCCTTTCCATCTGTCCTCCATCGTGCTATGTCTGTTTGCCCCTTTCTCATTCTGTCCTTTCACGTCCGCCATGTGCTGTCTGTTTGCCCTTTCCATTCGTCCATCCATCGTGCTATGTCTGTTTCCCTTTCCATCTGTCCATCCATCGTGCTATGTCTTTTGCCCTTTCCATCTGTCCATCCATCGTGCTATGTCTGTTTGCCCTTTCCATCTGGTCCATCCATCGTGCTATGTCTGGTTTGCCCTTTCCATTGTCCTCCATCTGCTATGTCTGTTTGCCCTTCCATCTGTCCATCCATCGTGCTATGTCTGTTTGCCCTTTCCATTGTCATCCATCGTGCTATGCGTTGCCTTCCATCTGTCCTCCTCTGCTATGTCTGTTTGCCCTTTCCATCTGTCCTCCATCGTGCTATGTCTTTTGCCCTTCCATCTGTCCATCCATCGTGCTATGTCTGTTTGCCCTTCCATCTGTCCATCCGTCGTGCTATGTCTGTTTGCCCTTTCCATCTGTCCATCCATCGTGCTTGTCTGTTTGCCCTTTCCATCTGACGTCCTCGTGCTATGTCTGTTGCCCTTCCATCTGTTCATCCATCGTGCTATGTCTGTTTGCCCTTTCATCTGTCCATCCATCGTTCTATGTCTGTTTGCCCTCTCCATCGTCCATCCATCGTGCATTCTGTTTGCCTTTCCATCTGTCCTCCATCGTGCTATGTCTGTTTGCCCTTTCCATCTGTCCATCCATCGTGCTTGTTGTTTCCTCATCTGTCCATCCATCGTGCTATGTCTGGTTGCCCTTTCCATCTGTCATCCACGTGCTATGTCTGTTTCCCTTTCCATCTGTCCCCATCGTGCTATGTCTGTTTGCCTTTCCATCTGTCAATCCGTCGTGCTATGTCTGTTGCCTTCCTCTGTCATCCATCGTGCTATGTCTGTTGCCTTTCCATCGTCCATCCATCGTGCTTGTTGTTTGCCTTCCATTGTCGCCATCGGCTATGCGTTGCCTTTCATTGTTCCCATCGTGCTATGTCTGTTTGCCCTTTCCATCTGTCATCCATGTTCTATGTCTGTTTGCCCTTCCATCGTCCATCCATCGGCATGTCTGTTTGTCCTTTCCTCTGCCCCATCGTGCTATGTCTGTTTGCCCTTTCCATCTGTCCATCCATCGTGCTGTCTGTTGCCCTTTCCATTGTCCACCATTGTGCTATGTCTGTTTGCGCTTCCATCTTCATACATCGTGCTATGTCTGTTTCCCTTTCCATCTGTCATCCATCGTGCTATGTTATTTGCCCTTTCCATCTGTCCATCCATCGTACTATTTTTGCCCTTTCCATCTGTCCTCCATTGTGCTATGTCTGTTTGCCCTTTCCATTGTCCATCCATCGTGCTATGTCTCTTTGCCCTTTCCATCTTTCATCCATCGTGCATGTCTCTTTGCCCTTTCCATCTGTCCATCCACCGTGCTATGTCTGTTTGCCCTTTCCATCTGTCCATCCATCGTGCATATTGTTTGCCCTTTCCATCTGTCCATCACCGTGCTATGTCTGTTTGCCTTCCATCTGTCCATCCATCGTGCTATGTCTGTTTGCCCTTCCATCTGTCCCTCATGTGCTATGTCTGTTGCCCTTCCATCTGTCCATCCGTCGTGCTATGTCTGTTTCCCTTTCCATCTGTCCCTCCATCGTGCTATTCTTTTGCCCTTTCCATCTGTCTTCCATCGGCTATGTCTGTTTGCCCTTCCATCTGTCCATCCATCGTGCTATGTCTGTTTGCCCTTTCCATCCGTCATCCATCGTGCTATGTCTGTTTGCCCATTCCTCTGTCCATCCATCGTGCTATGTCTGTTTGCCTTTCCATCTGTCCATCCATCGTCCTATGTCTGTTTGCACTTTCCATCTGCCCATCCATCGTGCTATCTCTGCCCTCTCCATCTGTCTATCCATCGTGCTATGTCTGTTTGCCCTTCCATCTGTCCATCCATCTGCTATTGTCTGTTTCCCTTTCCATCTGTCCATCCATCGTGCTATGTCTGTTTCCCTTTCCATCTGTCCATCCATCGTGCTATGTCTGCCCTTTCCATCTGTCCCTCCATCGTGCTATGTCTCTTTGCCCTTTCCATCTGTTCATCCATCGTGCTATGTCTGTTTGCCCTTTCCATCTGTCCATCCATCGTGCTATGTCTGTTTGCCCTTTCCATCTGTCCCTCCATCGTGCTATGTCTGTTTGCCCATACCATCTGTCCATCCATCGTGCTATGTCTGTTTGCCCTTTCCATCTGTCCATCCATCGTGCTATGTCTGTTTGCCCTCTCCATCTGCCCATCCATCGTGCTATCTCTGCCCTCTCCATCTGTCTATCCATCGTGCTATGTCTGTTTGCCCTTTCCATCTGTCCATCCATCGTGCTATGTCTGTTTTCCCTTTCCATCTGTTCATCCATCGTGCTATTGTCTGTTTGCCCTTTCCATCTATCCATCCATCGTACTATGTTTGTTTGCCCTCTCCTTCTGTTCATCCAATCGTGGTATGTCTGTTTGCCCATTCGCCATATTTTTTATATATATTTTTGTTGCGTTTGATTTTCTCATCGGTTATTATGAATTTTTTTCCTTCCAATCTTGGAGCGAAAGTAAGGGGGTGGGGGGCATGGGGGTGGCGGTTGGGTGGTTGACGCTGTCAGTACAGGAGAATTTGAAAGGCCGTCAGATGGTGATAGTTCAGCGCCCTTGTCATTCACCGCTTCTTGTTGTTATTTTCTTTCTCTATCGGGTGATCTTCTAATGATGATCTGATCTGTTCTCTTCCAGATGTTCTTCTAATGATGATCTGATCTGTTCTCTTTCAGGTGTTCTTTAAATGATGATCTGATCTGTTCTCTTTCAGGTGTTCTTTAAATGATGATCTGATCTGTTCTCTTCCAGATGTTCTTTTAATGATGATCTGATCTGTTCTCTTTCAGATGTTCTTTAAATGATGATCTGATCTGTTCTCTTTCAGATGTTCTTTTAGTGATGATCTGATCTGTTCTCTTTCAGATGTTCTTTAAATGATGATCTGATCTGTTCTCTTTCAGATGTTCTTTAAATGATGATCTGATCTGTTCTCTTTCAGATGTTCTTTTAGTGATGATCTGATCTGTTCTCTTTCAGATGTTCTTTAAATGATGATCTGATCTGTTCTCTTTCAGGGTTTTTTTTTAATGATGGTGTGACTGTTTTTCTGTCTGTTCGAGTTTGCCAGCCCAGAAAAACCGCTGTCTTAAAGATGGGCTTTTATTATTAAAGCTTGAAACTGTTTTGAATGAGCCCATTGGACACACACACACACACACACACACACGCGCGCGCGCGCGCGCGCGCGCGCGCGCGCGCACAGAGAGAGAGAGAGAAAGAGACAGACAGACAGACAGACAGACAGACAGACAGAAAGTGTCCCACGCTAAATAAGTACATTTAATAGGACCATCACTATGTGTGTGTGTGTGGTCAAACAGGCTCAAGTCTCTGTGTCCCGTATTGGCAAGTTTCTCAGCAACGAGGACCTGGACCCCTCGAACGTCCACTACGACAGCAACGCCAGTGAGTAGGAAACATGGCAACAGGCACCTGACCGCCCATATACGCTCAGCCTTCTCAGACCACATTCCCCCTAAACGTTTAGTATTCCCACAGATTGTTCATCAGTTCCAACGATGTTGCCTCGCTGCTTACATGGCCTTAGGAGCTTTGTCCGAGGTTTGATTTATCAGCGGTTACCACAACGTAAGTGTTTAGTAGGGATGCTCCGGCATAAGCGTTTATTAAGGGTTGCCCCTTATTAGGAGTCTATTAAATATTGCCCCACGCACGCGCACTCACGCACGCACCCACCCACGTACCCACACACACACACACACACACATACACACACACACACACACACACACACACACACACACACACACACACACACACACACACACACACACAGATGTATATAGATAGGGAGATAGAGAAAGATGAATAAATGATAAATCGATCCACAGATAGAAAGACAGAGAGACAAACTGACTGACTGACTATTTTGGCATTGCCCCAACATAGAAGTGATCTAGGGCGTGCCATAACATTTGCATTTATCATATGTATGTGTGTGTGTGTGTGGTGTGTGTGTGTGTGTGTGTGTGTGTGTGTGTGTGTGTGTGTGTATACCCACTAATTCGGTTCCGCTGTGGTAATCATAAACTCATGATCGAAACTGGCAGACGATTTGGAATACCTCATGATGAACGATTCTGTCGGGACTGCGACCAGAATGACCTTGGCGACGAATTTCATTTTGTAATGAAATGCACCAGATATGATGATATTAGAAATAAGTTTATACCAAAACAATTTACATGTATGAAGTCCGTATTTAACTATTGTCGTTTGCTCTGTGGTGATAAAAAAAGTGTTGCTAAACTTTGCGAAGTTTTTAAAACTTAGTAAAGTTGTGTAACATATCCAGTGTGTTAATTATCGGGAAAATTTTTTTATGTTTGATGTGTTTCATTTACATTTGTTTATTTTGTTTTAAGTCCTCCATGCCCCAAAAGGGGTCACGGGATTAAATCTTTGAATCTTTGTGTTTGTGTGAGTGTATGTGTGTGTGTCTGTGATGTGTGATGTACGGGGCACTTGCCTTTTCAACACAAATGCAAACCAGTGTTTCACGAGCTGTGTGTCTCCAGATGCCGCAGTGTCCATCTCCTCCGGCACGTTCACCTGGGACAAAAACCTGGCGCTGCCCACCATCAGAAAGTAAGGCGACACACCTCTCCGTGGCTGGCCTAGTGTTGACAGTGCTGATGCTAGTGTTATGGTGGGGCTTCTGTGGTCATTGACCTACAGATCACAGCAATTCCTGCCTCTGTATTCAAGGCTGGAAATAAATACCCGCCCATCCGATCGTCCGTGTCAACTAAATTCTCAGGCAGACACAAGGAAATTCTTGTCTAACATCACATGATTTTGTGAAAAGACGTAAAAATGAAAGTACCAGTACTACGTGGAAATTGTCTCCACTTGTCCGTCGGTCAATCAGGCTTTTTTCCATTTATTTGTTTATTTATTTATTTTTGAATAGTGTCAGCGAAAGGACAGCTGACGAGGAAGTAAGCTTCAGTGTAGATCAGCTGAGCTTCCATCGTTCTCTTTTTTTACTTTCACACCTTAACTATACCAGACTATCTACCCTCCCCTTGCCACCCCACCCCCTTCTCCCCTCTCTCTTCCCTTCTGTTTTCTTTTTCAACTCGTAACGGAATGCTAACAGAGCGCTGTGTTTCCGAGTTGAGGCGAGGCGTGATCTTTACATCATTAATAGTGTCAGCAGCACGTATGCATCGTGATTGGTTTGCGTGAAAATGAAGGATCGACTGTGTAGATGAGAAATGGATTTCTTTCGAAATGTGTGTGTGTGTGTGTGTGTATGCTGAAGAGAGAGAGAGAGAGAGAGAGAGAGAGAGAGAGAGAGAGAGAGAGAGAGAGAGAGAGTGAGTGAGTTTAATTCAGTCCAGGAATATGTGACCGGTGGAAAATGGTAATTTTGTTTTCTTTTTCTTATATACTCTTAAACACAACAGAAAACATTTCCTTTCTTTTTGTATCCTGTGGACATGAAAACTATTATATTTCCACCTGTTAGGCCTCCATTACACGTGTGCAGAACATGCCAGCATTGATTTTTGTCTACTTACTTGTCACTGCACTACCGACAGTTATTTTTAAATTACCGTTTCTTTACATGGAGGACGGAAGGGGGAGGGGGCATGCAGAAACGTGGAAGGACGAGCGAATGTTTAATCTACTTGTCGCCAGGACAACTAAAAAGTACACAGGAATTTCTAGCCCGGAAGATTCTGAGCTAGACAATAAATGCTACAATTGTTGGAGACGTTGTGAGACTGCTAGCCAAACTTTGTGATGTGTTGCAAAACGAATGTATGTGGATCGGTTCCCAGAACATTGGCCAGAAATCTGTGCGAAGCTACGGATCGCTGACAGGTCACGCAGTGTATTACCTAGATAACTGTAGACAGAGATACAAATGTTAAAATGTTACTGTTGTGTGGAGGTTTTTTTTAACCTATTGTCTGATTTATTACTTAAATAATGTTTGTGAATCTGTTACACGGATATTGAATATACTATCCATATAGAACATGTGCACTTACTTTTTTCTATTGTGATAATAACAAAAACGTGGTATTTGTGTAGACCTATGATATGACGTTGAATATACTATCCACACAGAATATGCAATTAATTGTGACAATTGTCATGATAATAATGATAATAAAAGTATGGTTTGTTGGTAGATCTGTTACATAGACGTTCAATGTGCTATCCACGCAGAACATGCAATTAATTGTGACCATTGTCATCATAATGATAATGAAAATAGTAGCATGGTCTATTTGTAGATCTGTTACATAGACGTTCAATGTACTCTCCATACTGAATATGTAATTAACTGTGACCATGACAATAATAGTAATAATAATAATAATAATAGTGATAATGATAATAATAATGATAACGATAATAGTAATATGATAATGATAGTAATAGCAACAACAGCAGCAATAATAGTTATAGTCATAAAAGCTTGGTCTTTTTGTATATCTGTTGCACAGACGTTCAATATACTATCCATACAGAATATGCAATTAATTGTGACCATTGTCATGACGATAATAATAATAATACTGATAGTAACAACATGGTCTATTTGTAGGTCTGTTACATAGACGTTCAATATACTAACCATACAGAATATACACTGCACTGCGTCCATGGTGACATTATCAAAAGCGCGGGAAGCTTTAATAATGTTGGAAGTATCTGAGACAATTGCCACGAGTAGATGAGCCACATGCGTCCAATGAAAAACCCATGAGTTTTGCTGCTACTCCCAGTCTGTTGGTAGTAACGGCAACGCTAGAAGCAACAGTAGAAATAACACTGATCGAAACGTTGAGACAACAGGCAGTCAAAGTGCACTGAGGATTTCATTGTCACAGTCACTGCCTCCTACTTCTTTCCCCTGTCCTTCCTGTCAGTGCATTGGTCATTAGTGTGCAGCCCCTCACTGCCTTGGCCTTTCCAAGGACAATCTGTGCATTGGTCATTAGTGTGCAGTCCCTCACTGCCGTGGCCTTTCCAAGGACAATCTGTGCATTGGTCATTAGTGTGCAGCCCGTCACTGCCTTGGCCTTTCCAAGGACAATCTGTGCATTGGTCATTAGTGTGCAGTCCCTCACTGCCTTGGCCTTTCCAAGGACAATCTGTGCATTGGTCATTAGTGTGCAGTCCCTCACTGCCTTGGCCTTTCCAAGGACAATCTGTGCATTGGTCATTAGTGTGCAGCCCGTCACTGCCTTGGCCTTTCCAAGGACAATCTGTGCATTGATCATTAGTGTGCAGTCCCTCACTGCCTTGGCCTTTCCAAGGACAATCAGGTCAGTGTCCTTTATTGTACCTGGAATCTTCATCTACCTGTCCGTCCACCCCCTCTTGTTCTTCCTTTTCTCCAATCCTTCGCATCGTTCCTCCTGCTCTTCCTCATCCTACTCTTTCTTTTCCGTTTTTCCCCTGATCTGAAACCCCAAACACAGGCTTATGTCAAAGACCTCTGGCAAGGGAATGGAACTTGCAGACGGATAACAAATTGTGCAAACTCCGTCCAAACCTGAAAGAGTTTTTACATGTTCCTGGGGCAACAGAAGAAACAGTTTCGTGCCGTTTGCATATAGGCCACTCTGTTTACATCTATTCTTATCTCTCTAAAGGTGAAGAAGCTCCGCGATGCATACCATATCAATATATCAACCCTGTCATGTATCACTCACAGCGAAACATATTATTTTAGAATGTTGGGACTTTTATTATGTGAGTCAAACATTTTACAGTAGACTCCTTGAAAACCATGTTCAGAGATGTCCCACCTGATGTGATCTTTGAAATTCTGACAGAAATGTAACATTTTTCATCTGATCCAAGATTTTACAGAAGAAAGATTTTTAACAAAATTTCTGGCATGTTTTAAGAAGGTGTATTTTAAAGGGACATGTGAATGAGCTTTTTGGAAATATGATTTATGAGTTGACTTTAACACGGTGACGGCCCTGATATGGCCCTTTGCGGTCGGGTCGGCTGCGCTAAAGGCAACATTACCTTACCCTTTCTCTTACGGTCAGTGCATTGCTCACTAATGTGCAGTCCCTCACTGCCTTTGCCTTCCAAGGACAATCTGGTAGTAGTGTCCTTTAATGTACCCGGAATCTTCCTCTAGCTGTCCGTTCCCCTTGCTGTTCTTATATTATCCTTTAATGTACCCGGAATCTTCCTCTAGCTGTCCGTTCCCCTTGCTGTTCTTATATTATCCTTTAATGTACCCGGAATCTTCCTCTAGCTGTCCGTTCCCCTTGCTATTCTTATATTGTCCTTTAATGTACCCGGAATCTTCCTCTAGCTGTCCGTTCCCTTCCCATCTTCCCACTCTTCCTTTTCTTCTAATCCTCGTCTTGTGCCTCTTGCTCTTCCTCGTCCTACTCTTCCTTTTCTTCTAATCCTCGTCTTGTGCCTCTTGCTCTTCCTCGTCCTACTCTTCCTTTTTTTCTAATCCTCGTCTTGTGCCTCTTGCTCTTCCTCGTCCTACTTTTCTTTACCATTAATTTCTGTTCGTTCTCCTTCACTGGGTGTTTTGTGTGCTGTCCAGTATCAACATACTCTTTTTCCCCCAGCCCTGACATGACCCTTTGCGTCGGCTGGACTATGAGCACATGACCTGCCTTTCTTTTCCCTTTCTTTCTGTTCGTTCTCCTTCACTGGTGGTTTGTGTGTTGTCCATGGGTGGTTTATGTTGTTGTCCATGGTGGTTTAGTGTTGTTTGTCCATGGTGGTTTATGTGTTGTCCATGGTGGTTTATGTGTTGTCCATGGTGGTTTTATGTGTTTGTCCATGGTGTGGTTTGTGTGTTGTCCATGGTGGTTTTGTGTTGTTGTTCCATGGTGGTTTATTTGTTGTCCATGGTGGTGTATATGTTGTCCATGGTGCTGCCGTCTACGGTGTGTATGTGTTGTGCATGGCGGTATATGTGTTATGCATGGTGGTGTATGTGTTATGGTGGTGTACGTGTTGTCCATGGTGGTGTATGTGTTGTCCATGGTGGTGTATGTGTTGTCCATGTGGTGTATTTGTTGTCCATGGTGGTGTATGTGTTGTCCATGGTGGTGTATGTGTTGTCCATGTGGTGTATTTGTTGTCCATGGTGGTGTATGTGTTGTCCATGTGGTGTATTTGTTGTCCATGGTGGTGTATGTGTTGTCCATGGTGGTGTATGTATTGTCCAGTATCAACATACTCTTTCTTTACCCTTTCTTGCTGTTGTTTGTGTGCACTCCAGTATCAGCATACTCTTTCCTTTCTCTTTCTTCCTCTTCTTTCTCCTTCATCGATGGTGTATGTATTGTCCAGTATAACATACTCTTTCCTTTCTCTTTCTTCCTCTTCTTTCTCCTTCATCGGTGGTGTATGTATTGTCCAGTATCAGCATACTCTTTCCTTTCTCTTTCTTCCTCTTCTTTCTCCTTCATCGATGGTGTATGTATTGTCCAGTATAACATACTCTTTCCTTTCTCTTTCTTCCTCTTCTTTCTCCTTCATCGGTGGTGTATGTATTGTCCAGTATCAGCATACTCTTTCCTTTCTCTTTCTTTCTCTTCTTTCTCCTTCATCGGTGGTGTATGTATTGTCCAGTATCAGCATACTCTTTCCTTTCTCTTTCTTCCTATTCTTTCTCCTTCATCGGTGGTGTATGTATTGTCCAGTATCAACATACTCTTTCTTTTCCCTTTCTTCCTGTGCATTTTCCTTCACTGGGGGTGTGTGTGTTGCCCAGCATCAACTTTGAAATCCCGAAGGGCAAGCTGGTGGCGGTGGTGGGACAGGTGGGGACTGGCAAGTCCTCCCTCATCTCAGCCATCTTGGGGGAGATGCGCAGGCTGCAAGGAAGCGTGGTGGTGCAGGTGAGAGAGAGACAGACAGACAGACAGACAGAGAGAGGCCTATGTCACACCGTAAGGCGTCCAGGTCAAACGTACTTTCCAGCTATGTCACATTGTAATGTATTTTATGACCTACGTCGCCCCGTGATGTTTCCAGGCGAAACATGCTTCCCAACTGAACTATGTCACATGGTAAAATGCTTCCCAACTGTGTCACACGGTAGTGTTTCCAGGTGAAGCATGCTTCCCAACTATGTCACATGGTGATGTTTCTAGGCGAAACATGCTTCCCAACTATGTCACACGGTAACGTTTCCAGGTAAAACATGCTTTGTAGTTATGTCACACCGTAATGCGTCCAGGTAAAAAATACTTTCCAACGATGTCACATCGTAAAGCATTTTATGACCTATGTCTCACGATAATGTTTCCATGCGAAACATGATTTCCAACTATGTCATACGGCAATGTTACCAAGCAAAACATGCTTTCCGGCTTTAGCACACGGGGTAATGCTTCCCGGTAAAATATACTTTCCCACTGTGTCATATTGTCATGTATCTAAGTGAAACATGCTTTTCCATTACGTCACAAGGTTGTGTATCCAGCTGAAACATATTGCAGAAAGTTTTAAGTTCTATATCCACCAAACATGGACAAACGAGTCACAAGACAAAACACGACGCGTTTTGATCTCTCAGGTCTTCTTGAGTCAAGATACACAACACTCAGGACAACGAAAATGAAGAATGAGCAATCATTTATCTCATCAAATTCGGCGTAAGGTGGGTGTTGAAGGCTTTTCAGTCAGCTGAAACATGTTTTCCAACGATCACAGAGTATGTTTCCAGGTAAAATGTGCTTACAGACCAAGTCACATGGTAATGTTTCAAGGTAAAACGTGCCTTCCACATAAGTCACATGATAATGTTTCTAAGGGAAACGCGCTTTCTAACTCTGTCACACAATGAAGTTTCCAGGAGAAAGATGCTGTCCAAAAAGGTGCCGCTAATTTAAAGCGGAGGATCTTTGGAAGCTGTTTTGTTGCAAGGCATGTCACATGATAGGATGACCACGACAAAATGCAAAGTTTGACAAGCTGCTCTGCACTGCTACTTCTCCGGGTGACCTTTTGTCGTGTGTCCAGCAGGTTATGTTGTCTTGGAATAAGCTAGATGTATTTGAAGATTAACATTCAGTCCAACAAGAGAAAGTAATCTATAGATGAAAAGTTCAGTGAGTAATTCTGCTAGCCTCTTTCCGTTAGTCGATAGTCTTCCCATACAGGGCTAAATGTAGATAGAGGCAGATTTTGAGGTTAGCCTGCCGTCTTCTCGTCGTCAAATTCAGGAGAGGTGTAGTTACATGTCAGTCTGTTGCGCCGATCATTGGGTCATGATGCCAGTGTCACAACATAACATCACCAGTTTATCCAGTCTGGAATATGTTGTGAAATGGCACGTGGGAAATGGATTCAAAATCCGATTGTTGACACAGAAAACATTACATTGCTCGTTTGTTTCTCAACTTTTGTATAACATCGATCTAAAACAAAACAAAACAAACACATAAAAAAGATGTAGTGACCACAGAAACAACCCCACGCTCCTTTGGATTCAAAAGAGCTACTCTAGAATGAAAGTTTAAAGCATTATCCTACACTCGTAGATGAATAATAACAACAGACAGAAGAACTAAGAAAGTGAGAAGTATGAACATTCCAACGAACAGACAGAAAGTTTCCGGTTGTGTTCATTTGTATATTTTGTATGCTATCTACGGACATTCACTGAACATAAACAGAATTTGTTATCTGATTTTGCGCAGGACTGAACAGTAGTATAAGTTTTATGCAAATAATCTTTGCGTTATTATAAGGGAATATTTTTAGGGAATCCGGCTTCCAGGCCCAGGTCTTTCCTGTACAAATTGGAGCAAGGGAACTCGTAGCCTCATCAGCCCATGACCTCATGAAACAGCTCGGGATTTCAGGGAAGAAGAGGACCAGAACCTTGAAGGCAATGGGAAAGGCAGCCGAAAAGCGTTCCAACTGGATCTGGTCGAGGAGGAACGAAAATGAACTTCAGAAATCTTGAATTTCCCAACTTGGAACAGGTGTCCTGTGAGCAGTGGGGTAAGACATCCGTCTAAAAAGGCACGCCTTGAGACGCCCACCCATCTTAAAGTTGCGGGTTCGAATCCCGGCAGTGCAAGGGGAAAAAAGTTGGCAGTAGAAGGGCATCTGGGATTGATGACCTGGAAGCGGCCCGGTCCCCATAGAGCGTAAGGAGTTCAGGGCCGAAACACTAGTCTGAGGGTTTTTTTTTTTTCTCTGAAGACCTACTGCTGTCAAGCTGTCCTTGGAGTTTCTTTCTACTCGTGTTCCTTGAATCCAGGTATTTAAAAATTAGCATATTGAAACATCTTTGACTGCATGTTGATATCGTTTCCGACTGTGTTACAGAGCAGCGTGGCCTACGTACCCCAGCAAGCATGGATCCAGAATGCAACACTGAAAGACAACATCCTGTTTGGCAAGAGGGAGAAGGCCCGCAACTATCAGATGGTTATCGACGCATGCGCACTGCGTCCCGACCTTGACATTCTGCCAGGTGGTGATCAGACCGAAATAGGAGAGAAGGTAATGGATAGTGCCATCAATGGCTGGCTCTGTGCGTGTGTGTGTGCGTGTGTGTGTGTGTGTGTGTGTGTGTGTGTGTGTGTGTGTGTGTGTGTGTGTGTGTGTGTGTGTTAAACACCACATTAATCGTTAGAAAGAATGAAAGTGCTTCATGCGCGGTTTACGGTCACAGTTTGGGTGCATTTTTATGTAGACCTTGAAACAAGACAGGAATACACTTTTCATTTCTCTTCTTCCTTTTCCCACCTTTGTTTTGTTTCTTTCTTTTCTTTTCTTTTCCTCTTTTTTTCTTCTGTTTTTTCTTTTTGGAAAGCTGTCTCCGTTTTGTTTGCCAAGTCTTCCTCATTTCCAAGACCTTAACCTTTCAATCAGCACAGTAATGTGTGCCATACGTAAGGTAGCTCTGTTTTCAATCAGCACAGTAATGTGTGCCATACGTAAGGTAGCTCTGTTTTCAATCAGCACAGTAATGTGTGCCATACGTAAGGTAGCTCTGTTTTCAATCAGCACAGTAATGTGTGCCATACGTAAGGTAGCTCTGTTTTCAATCAGCACAGTAATGTGTGCCATACGTAAGGTAGCTCTGTTTTCAATCAGCACAGTAATGTGTGCCGTACGTAAGGTAGCTCTGTTTTCAATCAGCACAGTAATGTGTGCCATACGTAAGGTAGCTCTGTTTTCAATCAGCACAGTAATGTGTGCCATACGTAAGGTAGCTCTGTTTTCAATCAGCACAGTAATGTGTGCCGTACGTAAGGTAGCTCTGTTTTCAATCAGCACAGTAATGTGTGCCATACGTAAGGTAGCTCTGTACATGGTGATTCTTTCAGTAATAATACACACTGTGGATACGTCTTTCGCACAACGAACGACAAATATCCGATTCCTCATTGGATTCAAAATTTCGAGATAGGTTTATCATTGACAGCTACACAGACGTGTTATAGTGATTTACGAACATGTTTTATCATTGACAGTCAGACAGACGTACTATAGTGAAAGGTGAACACCAAAATACCTAATATTTCATTTGAGTTATAGTTTAAAAAATAGTTTTATCACTGACAGTTAGACAGATGTGCTATAGTGAATCGCAAACACCGAAATACAAAATTTCTCATTTCAGTTATAGTTTTAAAATAGTTTTATCATTGATAGTTTGACCGACGTGCTATAGTGAATCGCTCACACCAAAATACCTAATTTTCCATTTGAGTTGTACGTTTAAAAATAGTTTTATCGTTGATAGTTTGACAGATGTGCTATAGTGAATCGCAAACACCGAAATATCACATTTCTCATTTCAGTGATAGTCTTAAAGATAGTTTCATAGATTTGCTGTAGTGAATCGCGAATGCCGAAATACCCAATTTCTCATTTCAGTCATACGTTTAAAACGAGTCATTGATAGTTCGACAGATGTGATATGGTGATTTGCGAACACCGTAATACCCAATTTCATCATTTCATTTGTCGTTTTAAAAGATAGTTTTCTCATTGATAGTTAGACAGACGTGCTGTGGTGAATTGCAAACTTTTTTTTTTTTTTTTTGCTTAGGGGATCAATTTGAGTGGGGGTCAGAAGCAGCGCGTGAGCCTGGCGCGTGCCGTGTACAATGACGCGGACATCTACCTGCTAGACGACCCTCTGAGCGCTGTCGATTCCCACGTGGGCAAACACATCTTCCAGGAGGTCATCGGCGCCAAAGGACTGCTCCGCAACAAGGTACAACAACGACACCAACAGCCATGTTCCTAATCCACGATGATGATGATGATGATGAGAATGAGGAGGAAGGGTGTGGGAGTGGGGTGGGGTAGGGGGAGGAAGAATATGACGATGATGACACGTGACAGTGGATGGTGATGACGAGAAAGAGGACGGATGTAATAGGAGGAGGAGGATGACGATGATGAAGATGATGATGACGATGACGACGATGATGATGATGACGATGACGAGGAAGAGGACGATGTAGTAGAATGATGATGATGACGACGAGGAAGATGACGATGTAATAGGATGATGATGATGATGACGACGAGGAAGATGACGATGTAATAGGATAATGTTGATGATGATGATGATGATGACGAGGAAGAGGACGGATGTAACAGGATGTTGATGATGATGATGGTGATGATGACAATGATGATGATGGATGACGATGATGGTAATGACGTCAACGATCCACCAGACACGTGTGCTGGTGACGCACGCAGTCCAGTGGCTATCCATGGTGGACCAGATCATGGTGATGACGGACATTGATGATGACGACAATGATGGTGATGACGACAATGATGGTGATTACGACAATGATTATGATGACGACAATGATGGTGATGACGACAGTGATGACGATGATGATGATAGTGATGACGAAAATGATGATGATGACGACAACGATGATGGTGATGACAACAATGATAGCGATGACGACAATGATGATGATGACGTCAATAATCCACCAGACACGGGTGCTGGTGACGCACGGAGTCCACTGGCTTCCCATGGTGGACCAGATCATCGTGATGACGGACGGGAGCATTTCAGAGATGGGATCCTACGAGGAGCTCCTGTCACACGATGGTGACTTTGCCCAGTTCCTCAAGGCCTACCTGCAGCACGACGACGACGACGAGGAGGACGACCCAGAGAGTGAGTGAATCACTGTGTGTGTCGGTAGAGAGTGTGTGTGTGTGTGTGTGTGTGTGTGGGGGGGGGTAATGTGTGCGTGTCTGCGTGTGTGTGTGTGTGTGTGTGTGTGTGTGTGTGTGTGTGTAAGGTAATGTTGTTTATAGCCCAGCCGACCGCAAAGGGTCATATCAGGGCCACAGTCAACTAACAAGTCGTTTACAAAAGGAATGTGTGTGTGTGTGTGTGTGTGTGTGTGTGTGTGTGTGTGTGTGTGTTTTGTGTGCGTGCGTGCGTGCGTGCGTGCGTGTGCGCTTGCGCGTGTATGTGTGTGTGCGTGTTTGCGCGCGCGTGCGCCCGCCCGTGTGTGTGTGTGTGTGTGTGTGTGCGCGCGCGCGCGCGCGCGCAGCCTGTGACGATTACGGAGATGTTTTATTTAAGTTGGTTGAGTAGTGTGTCAATGTGTTGGTTTGTTGATTTCGTTTCCTGTCAATTTCGATTACCAACAATTCGACGTTTAGTTGTGGGTACGTGTGAATAACGTGTGGGGCTAGTATGCTAGATAGATAGATGTGTGGTGGTGAAGTAGTAGTAGTAGTAGTAGCAGTAACAGCAGCAGTAGTAGTGGTAATAGTCGTAGTCGCAGAACTTAGAAAATAGATGTGTGGTAGTAGTAGTAGTAGTAGTAGTAGTAGTAGTAGTAGTAGTAGTAGTAGTAGTAGTAGTAGTAGTAGGTGGTGGTGGTGGTGGTGGTGGTTCGTTTTATTTCTTTTCACCAATTGATATGAAATTCGACGAATTCAGAGAGAGAGGGAGAGAGTGCGTGTGAGCTTCATGCACGCTGACATGCTTGCGTGTGTGTTTGTTCGAAGATGCACATAGAAAAATCACGGAATTGCTTCCAGCAGCAGTTTGAAATAATTACCTACCATGATGACGTACTAGAGTAAGGGTGAATGTAAAGCAAATTCGGGTTGAGCGTCGAAAGATAATCTAGATGAATGTGATGAATGCACCTAAAGATTCACGCAGTCAAGAAAAACATGAGCCACGAATATATATGTGTGTGTATCGCCGTGGCGAAGTGGTTAGTGTCGCGGACTCCCGGCTGGGAGATCGTAGATTCGATTTCCATCAAAGCCAGGTGGGATATTTCTGTCCCAACCGGCTCCTATGCGGAGCTGAGTGTCCTATGGGGTCACTGGGGAAGACTGGGACCACACAGTCGAGTTTCATTCACTTAATGGATACGTCCCTGAGAGTGTTGCTCAAATTGTCTGACCAACGCTGCGGGTGTCTGTATTTCTCGGGCCTGGCTGATGCCGGGATTTATTATGAAAATAAGCGTAGAGTAGAACCCTGTCATGCAGTGTCAGACCAAAATAGAAATCAGTCGTATCGTGAAGACAAAAAGTCTTAAATACTGTGGTTCTTCATGCCCATACTGTCATGGCGACCTCAGATTCGATGTCCTCTCCACGGCTGTGGCCTTGGTTTGATTCCGTCGGGGTCACCGGTATTGGTAAATGCATGGGGGCGTGTCGTTGGACGGACGTAGTGGCGCCCTCCGAAGGGAGAGCTCACCCACGCCGGCTCCGCGACTAAGCAGTTATCGTCGTCAGTAGGGGGCTTAGTAGGTGGCGTCCTGCGTATGTTGGATCAAAACAGGCGCCACTGAATACCACGGAAGTGACACGGGGGTGGTGCAGTGTCTCCTCCGGTAAGTTGCCTCAAGCACAGAAGATGGGACAGAAAAAAGAACATCAGAGACGAATATGAAGTGTTGGGGTGTGTGTGTGTGTGTGTGTGTGTGTGAGTGTGTGTGTGTGTGTGTGTGTGTGTGTGTGTGTGTTATAACCATTCGTCTAAACTGCAACAGGACTGACTGAACGGAAACCTCGTAAGTGTCCGTACATTTTCTTTTATTACAAACCTACCAAGCCGGAATAGAGGTAACCTAATTGTGACTGGTACACCATTTTGGCCCACAGTTCCACAAGTAGAAGCTTGATCGTAATTAGTACACCATTTTGTCCCACAGTTCAACAAGTAAAAGCTTGATTGTAATTGGTACACCATTTTGTCTCACAGTTCAACAGGTAAAGGCGTGATTGTGATTGGTACACCATTTTGTCCCACAGTTCAACAAGTAAAAGCTTGATTGTGATTAGTACACCATTTTATCCCACAGTTCAACAGGTAAAGGCCCGGATGTTGGAGCGGGTGGATTCTGTCACTTCAGATCCCTCCTGCACCTCTGGAGACGAAGCAGTTGGGTAAGTGATTGGTGTGTGTGTGTGTGTGTGTGTGTGTTTGTGTTTGTGTGTGTGTGTGTGTGTGTGTGTGTGTGGAGAGAGAGAGAGAGAGAGAGAGAGAGAGGGAGAGAGAGAGAAATTGTGCGTGTATGCATGCGTGTACGTGTATGTATGTGTCTGTGTGTATGTGTGGGTGTGTTACAATTCAGGACTGTATATAACACAGTTCATTATAACGGAGGGCCAGACAGTGTTGCATTGCATTACGTAGCATGACACAGTAGCATACTGCTACATTGCATTACGTAGCATGACACAGTAGCATACTGCTACATTGCATTACGTAGCATGACACAGTAGCATACTGCTACATTGCATTACGTAGCATGACACAGTAGCATACTGCTACATTGCATTACGTAGCATGACACAGTAGCATACTGCTACATTGCATTACGTAGCATGACACAGTAGCATACTGCTACATTGCATTACGTAGCATGACACGGTAGCATACTGCTACATTGCATTACAGCGCACTGTCTTCCATGACGTGGCGGCCCTGTTTCCTCTCTTGCAGAGACCGGAAGCGGAAACATTCTCTGTCCCGCCAGCAAAGCAAGGCGGCTCTCCAAAGACAGAAGTCCAAAGTGGAGGAGGACACAGACAAGGCCAAACAAGGACAGGCCAAGGACAAACTAGTGGAAGAGGAGAAGGCAGAAAAGGGAAATGTAAGATTCAGTTGTGACAGATGTTCAGTGAAAAGTTTTAAAGATACTTAGCGTTAAAGGCAGGTAAAGGAAATACAAGGCTTAACTGTGACATATGTTGAGTGAAGTCTTAAAGATACTTAGCATTATATTAAAAGGGAAAAGGAAAATGTAAGGTTCGGTTGTGACAAATGTTCAGTGAAAAGTCTTAAAGCTACATAGAATTAAATTAAAAGGGGAAAGGAAAATGTAAGGTTCGGTTGTGACAAATGTTCAGTGAAAAGTTTGAAAGGTACTTAGCGTTAAGGACGAAAAGGGAAATCTAAGGCTTAGCTGTGGCAAATGTTCAATGGAAAGTCTTAAAGATGCGTAACATTAAGGGGGAAGAGGGAAATGCAAAGGTTGACTGTGTGAAATGCTTAGTGAAAAATCTAGTAGATATATCATCGATTGAATCATTTTGTCATGGTAATGAAAATGATTCAGTTCAAGTCCAACACCCATTTTGCCCCGAATATGAGAAGATAAGTGGTTGCTCGTTCTTCGTTTTCATTATCCTAAATGTTGTTTGTTTTTGTCTTAAGAAGACCCAAGAGGTTGAATGCATTGTGTTTTTTCCTGTAATCTGTTTGTCGGTGTCGTCTACCGGACCTAATACCTTTCCTTCTTAAAATTGGTAATGAATTTTTCCACTATAGGTGGTATGATTTGTTAGAGATTACAGACATCATAGGCATATGGTTCCTTGACATTTGCGATTTTATTGTTATGATCATTATTATTGTTATCGTTATTATTATTGCTGTTGTTGTTGTTGTCTATGTTAGTATCATTATTATTTTTTTCTTTCGCTTTACACATTAACAGTATATACCAATTATGTGTATTAATGACAGAGATGCCGCTGTTGTGTTAAAATCTGCGCACTGTCCTCTTTCAGCGCACTTGTAAACTCTGATTATAACAATAATAATGATGATAATACTATTGATAATAATAATGATAATGATTATTTGTGGCGCTTAATCTTACATCATAAGCCCTAAGCGCTTACAAATACATAAAAGGTTAAAGAAAACATAAATGAAACCAATAAGAAGATGAACATTGCAATAAGTACCATGCATCTGCAAAGAAGGGTGCATATTCACTCACACACACACACACACACACACACACACACACACACACACACACACACACACACACACACAACACATGATCCCGCACACATTGTAGCACAACCATGGACACAACAGCATGCGCGCACACGCACACACACACACACACACACACACACACACACATACACACACACGCATGCTCGCACGCCCCCCCCCCCCCCCCCCACCACACACACACACACACATATGCACGCACATACATTACTCGATTAAAACAAGCTGGCGAAAGAAAAAAATCTGAAAAAAAGTCTGGTAGATAATTAGCGTTACAGAAGAAAATGGAAACGTAAGGCTTGGTTGTTCCAATTGCTCAGTGAAAAGTCTGATTGATAATGGGCGTAAAATCCAAAACTTGGTCAGACTGAACATGCAGTTGAAGATCAAATCAACGCTTAAATTCCACATTAAATGTGAGGCTTAACTGTGTCCTGAATGCATAATTAGAAATAAGATGAATACCGAAAGTGACATGAATTAATGTCATTCTTTGCCGTACTAAATACACAATGAAAAGGTCAATGAAGGACTTATGAGGGAAAAGGTCTTAATATTGATAGCTATCAAAATGTTGGTTTATTTGTATGATCCATGCTTTTCTGCCATTGCAGCTGTTAACGTTCAAACCAAAGCTGATGATTTATTAGAACAGTCACTGAATCGGTAGTTCTGCGTAATGAGTTGTGCAGATGTACATGACAATTTCAGAGAGATTTTATAGGTGTTTGTCGTGGTATGATGCTGAATAAAAGTACTGAAAAGAGGAGGGAAAGAAAACGGTGAACTGAAAATGTACCCTTTCAGTGTGACAGGGTCTACAGAAGTCTCTTTTGTGGAGTTATCAATTTCAAATCCTTGCTACTTACTATTTGCTTTCATTGTACACGGTTAGTATTAGGAGTACATTTTTTAACGCTCGTAGCTCTTTGATAATCCAAATTTTGGTCCAAACCGCAGGAATTAGCCACTTAATATAGAATGAGCATCAAGGCTAAAACATTACATAGATTGGTTCTTTGGAGACTTCAAAAGGTTGTGAAACCAACTGAGAGAGAGAGAGAGGGGGGGGGGGAGAGGAAGACTGAGTAAAAAACACGTAATCCTCTCTTCTGCCAGTTTGTCAAAAGTAAACAAGCATTTAAGTGGAAGAATGATTGCCCTTTCCCACAGGCACAGTGGGGGGGGGGGGGGGGATATGTTTCAACAGAATGGTGTACCTGACAGAAATGCCATCCTTCATCAATGTATATATATATATTATATATATATATATATATATATATATATATACCACTCAAAATATTAGGAGAACAACTTGCATTTGAATGTGCAGAATGTATAAAAGCAGATCCGTGTTTCGTTTTGCTGTTGACCAACCTCACTAGATAACTCTAGTAACCTTGTAAAGATAAGACAGACTCAGAATTGAACAGTAGTTGTCAGCAAACAACTGTTCAAGTTAGCCAATGGATGGTCGTGCCATACTTACCCGTAATTACTGGAAACTTCACTCTGGAAAAAAATGGCAAAACATAGTCGAGTATACTGTAAAAAAAAACAAACAAGTAGGGTAACTCTTGTTCCCATGACGCGGTTACATACATGTAGCAGTTTGTTTGCTCAACGAACATTGCGAAAGTGTTAAGCTACGCCGTTACATACATGTAGCAGTTTGTATACTCAACGAACATTGCTAAAGTGTTGAAGCTACATGTGTAAAAGGTTTCTTTCTTTCTTTGTACAGGTGAAGTGGTCGGTGTTCATGACGTACTTCCGGGCCATCGGCATGACCTTCACCGTGCTGATCTTCCTGCTGTACGGGGTGTACCAGGGGTTGAGTGTCTACTCCAGCATCTGGCTGTCCGACTGGACGGATGATGACCTGCTGGCCAACACCTCGCTGTCCAACACCTCCGAGTACCAGGACCGGAATTACATGTACCTGGGGGTCTACGGAGGCCTGGGTGGGTCAAGGTGAGTGGACAACGAAAATGAAGAACGCGCAATCACTTATCTCATCAAATTCGGCGCAAGATGGGCGTTGATTCAAGGTAAGTGATTGCTCGTTCTTCATTTTCGTTGTCCTGAGTGTTGTTTATCTTGCCTGAAGAAGACCTAAAAGTTAGAAACGCGTCATGGTTTATCTTGTGATTTGTTTGTTCGTGTTTGACGAATAGAGTACTTGAAGAAAATTTTAAAGGTGGGTTTTGAAAGCTTGGCACAATGATTCATTCATTCTGTCTGTCTGTCACAGCGGTGATGATCTTGTCCTACTCTCTCATGGCCACCCAACGCATGGTGATCGCTTCCGGAAGTCTGCACGCCGCCATGTTGGGCAACATCATGCGCTCCCCCATGAGCTTCTTTGACACCACGCCATCTGGGCGTGTGGTCAACCGCTTCTCCAGTGACGTGGCCGTGGTGGACAACAACCTGGTAGGAGCTCATCGTCGTCGTCATCATCATCATCATCATCATCATCATCATCATCATCTCATCTTTATCATCATTGTCATCATCATCATCATCATCATCAACATCATCACCATCATCATCATCATCATCATCATCATCATCACCATCAACATCATCACCATCCTCATTTTGATCGTCGTCCTCGTCTTTGTGGGTTTATTTGATACTATACTGTCTGGGCGTGTGGTCAGCCGCTACACTCATAAGTGATTGTGGTGCGTAACAAGCTGTTTTTGTCGTCATTGTTACGTCATTATCACCATTATCTACCTTGCACACACACACACACACACACAACACACACACAACACACACACACACACACACACAGAACACTTGCTTTCTTAACAAACTGTGTTTTCTTACAGTCACAAGTCGGTCACATCCTCCTCCCTCTATATTCCTCTACCTGCCTTCCTCTGTGCATTCCCGGTAAACACCTCCCCCCCCCCCCCCCCCACGCGGCCTCTCTTACCCCCTCCCCGTGCTTTCACACACACACACCCTCATCATCTTCCCCCATATTCCCCCATTTTCATTTCTTTCATCCATTTGCTTAAAATTTGTTTAATCACTACTCCCACCCCACCCCCACCCCCCTCCCATCTTCTTCTGTGCCCCCTTTGCGATTTACTCAGACACCGCTCTCATTCATCGTAAGGCCATAAGGCCACCCGCTAGAGGACACCCGGCACTGAAGAACCCGCACTTAATGATGCTGTTGCTGTTGCAGCCGCAGACGTTCCGCCAGAGCATTACACAGATCATGGGCGTTGTCAGCACCCTCATCGTCATCAGCTACAGCACCCCCATCTTCCTGGCCGTCATCGTGCCGCTCGGCTTGCTCTACTACCTGGTGCAGGTGGGTAATAGAACTGCTCTATAACCTGGTGTGGGTGCTAGCCATGCTCTACTACCTGGTGCAGGTGGGTAATAGAACTGTTTTTATAACCTGGTGTGGGTACTAAGCCCTACTGTATTACCTGGTGCAGGTGGGTGATAGAACTGCTCTATAACCTGGTGTGGGTACTAAGCCCTACTGTATTACCTGGTGCAGGTGGGTAATAGAACTGCTGTTATTACCTGGTGCAGGTGGGTAATAGAACTGTTTTATAACCTGCTGTGGGTACTAGCCCTGCTATATTACCTGTGCAGATGGGTAATAGAACTGCTGTTATTACCTAGTGCAGGTGGGTACTAGAACTGCTCTACTACCTGGTGCAGGTAGGTACTAGAACTGGTTATAACCTGCTGTGGTACCAGCCATGCTCTACTACCTGGTGCGGGTACTAGAACTGCTTTATAACCTGCTGTGGGTACTAGCCCTGCTGTATTACCTGGTGGGGGTACTAGAACTGCTTTATAACCTGATGTGGGTACTAGCCATGCTCTATTACCTGGTGCAAATGGGTAATAGAACCGCTTTATAACCTGCTGTGGATACTAGCCATGCTCCATTACCTGGTGCAGGTAGATACTAGAACTGCTTTATAACCTGGTGTGGATACTAACCATGCTGTACTACTTGGTGCATGTGGGTACTACTATTACCTGATGTGGGTACTAACTCTGCTCTATTACCTGGTGCATGTGGGTACTACTATTACCAGCCGTGGGTACTAGCTCTGCTCTACTCCCAGGTGCAGGTGGATACTAGAACTGCTGTTATTACCTGGTACAAGTGGGTACTACTATCACCTGATGTGGGTACTAGCTCTGCTGTATTACCTGGTGCAGGTGGGTACTACAACTGCTGTTATTACCTGGTGCAGGTGGGTACTAGAACTACTGCTATTACCATGTGCAAGTGGATACTAGAACTGCTGTTATTACCTGGTGCAGGTTGGTTTTAGGTCTGCTCTATTGCCTGGTGTGGGTCGGTACTAGGTCTGCTCTGTTACCTGGTGTGGGTACTAGCCCTGCTGTATTACCTGGTTTAGGTACTAGCCCTGGTGCCTGTGGGTGCAAATCCTGCTCTTTTACCTGGTGCAGGTGCGTTCTAGTCCTGCTCTATTACCTGGTGCAAGTGGGTGCTACCCTGCTCTATTGCCCAATGCAGAGGGGTACTAACTGTGTGCTGTTTTACCTGATGTGGGTACTAGCTCTGCTCTGTTACCTGGTTTGGGTACTAACGCTGCTCTATTACCTGGTGCAGGTAGGTACTAGCCCTGCTCTATTACCTGGTTTGGGTACTAACTCTACACTATTACCTGATGCAGATGGGTATTAGCCCTGCTCTGTTACCTGGTGTGGGTACTATCTCTGCTCTATTACCTGGTTTGGGTACTAACGCTGCTCTGTTACTTGGTGCAGGTAGGTACTAGCCCTGCTGTGTTACCTGGTATAGGTACTATCTCTGCTGTATTACCTGGTTTGAGTACTAACCCTGCACTATTACCTGATGCAGATGGGTATTGGCCCTGCTCTATTACATGGTGTGGGTACTAGCCCTGCATTTATTACCTGGTGTGGGTGGGTGCTAGCTTTGCTCTATTACCTCCTGTGTGTACTAGCCCAGCTTTATAACCTGGTGTGGGTACACATGGGAAAAATGCCACAGCAAGATAATCAACTTCTGCTCAATGTCACACTGTAAGGTCTTAGGAGCTGTTGGGAGAACAGAAAACCCGTCACTGCACTACAACCGTTTACCATTTATTCCACATCAAGTAGCAAGAGACTGAAGGATGTAAAAATGTAGTAACAGACCTTGGAAGAGAGTGACTCATGAAAAACAGCCAGCCCTGGGTATTGAATCTGGGTACATCTAGGAGAGAAAGGGTTAACAGGGAATCTGGGTACATCTAGGAGAGAAAGGGTTAACAGGGCTGGAACAGGAGAACGTCCTGATAGGATGAGGTAGGCGGGATGAGGTGAGAGGCAACGTAGGTGTTATGTGATGGTGGGGGTGCTGTACGTGTGTGTGTGTGCGCATCTGTGTGCATGTGTTGGTCAACAACTCCGGTAATTGAAGAAAACAGACCTTGTAATGGAGGGGTCAAGGGATCCGTTAGAGTGGTTAGCGTTTCTGGTTATTCAGGGGTTGATTTGTTTTGAAAGTGGGGGGGGGGGAGGTGGTGGGGGTGGGGTGGGGGGGGTCCCGCTTCCCCTAAACCCGGTCCCGGATTTGTTTTTCATTTTTGTGGTAAGAATGGAGCAAATGGTCACATACACTAGTGTTAATCCAATGTCATATTTAACTTAAAGAAACCAAATTGAGAAGTCTTTTTTTAGCATTTTTTGCACATATGAATTTGATGTATCAATTGACCTTCTGTAACTGTGACGAGAGGTGGATGAGTGGTAGGTGGGTCCTCTAGGGGAAGGATTTTTGTGATAATTTCTCTATGAGAATTATCTTAACATTTCACCTACACCCTCTCACTTACTAGTGGTGGAAGGAGCAACTTTCCAGTACTAGTCATCGAAAGAAATTTATATTTGTTCCGGGTCTTGTTAAAATACTTGATAGTGGCTCTGAGATAAGTTTCCTTAGGCCTGTACTTTTAAGAGTATTTGTAGCTCTGAGAGACAGAATTGAAGAGAGAAGTTCAAACATTCAACATTGATTGAACAACAGAGAACTGACACAAGTTAAGTGGAATTTCACACATCAACTTTACTTGCTTACACATAGGTAAGTATATGTATGTCTGTCCTATAGGCTTAATTTTAGTTCTCATTGAATCACAATGAAGGGCCCTTCCTCACTCCTGCTGTACTTGCTTACACTCCGTGCAGCTGCTGAAGTTGGAATACAGTGGGCCTGTGTAAGTTACTCTGAATGCATATTTTTATTACACATCCACTTTGCTTGCGTACACCCAGTGCAGTAGCCAAAGTGGTACTCATAGACAGGTTCTCACTGTTTCATCATAATGTGAGGGTAAGGGTCTGATGGATTTGAGTCCAGGGGAATTATTCGCTTAACTTGTATTGGAGAGGGTAGTTGATCTCTCCTGTGGCTGATGACTGCTCCTCCTGTGTAGATCTGTTGAATGGCATCGCCCATTTAAGGTGTAGCCATGGTGTCTGGCTTTCCCCTGGTTTTTGGCGTAGCCACAGAGTATGGTTTAGCCACAGTTTGTAGCAAGACCAGGATCCCAGTTCTGCAATAAAGAGAACTTGGTCTGTAGGTGAGAAGCTGTTGGCTGGTTTGTTGAGTGCACACATTTACCCATTTATCTTTCAGAAGAGGTGTGAGTCTCAGCCAGCAAAGTTTTCTCTATGGTAGAGTTTCTACTATTACTATCAATCTCCACTTTTGTTTAAAGGCTGAGTTAAGCTTACAAAAGGGTAGGAGACAGTAATACAATGCTACACAGTTTCAGTCAAACATCTCTTCCATATTTCTTATGAATTAAATCACATTGACTTGGGCTACACTGAGTCCAAGTACACATGTGGTGTAGACTTAAAGTCATACACTACAAATCATTCCAACAATCACCAGTATTTACAAAATCAGAGTAGCAGTTTTTAACCTAGCACAGGCATACTGTTTTTCTGATCAAAATTTATCATTGAATTATCATCTTTACATATAGAATTGCATACTGGCAAAAGTCAGGGTGAACACAAAGAATAGTGGTCAGATTGTTAACAAAGAATCATAACCACCAGGAGAGAGTTTTGGCCATATGATGGCAAGCAAACTACTACACAGAATAATCATTCATCAGTTTGATAAATGTCACTATGTATTTGTACAAATTTACAATGTTAACCCACATGGCATACATAAAATCAATACATAGATTCAAAAATGTAAAACCTAGTTCCAACTCACTTTTCCTGGGATGAAACAGTGGTTCAGACTTGAGATCAAGAAGTACAAGGAGGTTACCAGGCCTTCTCTCTGGTCGTCCCTTCGTCTTTCACTGTTCTGATCTACAGGCAGTCTTGAGGGGTCAGTGAAGTTGCGACTCTATGTGTCTCCTATATGTATTCTAAACTGCCAAATCAGGTTACTGCTCTGGCTGACAAGCACCAGGAGTGAGGGGGGAGGGATCTATTCTTACCATCAGAAACTGTTTGAAGTTAGCGCCAAGTTCACTGTCCAGTAAATTAATGCTTACGTAGAGAGTGAATGTTAATTCAGACATCACAGGTAAACGCAGTGACATCATTTACCAGAGGTCCGCAGCATGTGGACGGTAGATATGAAAGGGGGGGGGGGGGGGGGGGGGGTTGGAGAAAGTGGGAGGTTTGCGGGTTACTCTTTGTGTCATGGGATAGAAGTGGGGGGGGGGGTGAAGATAGCGCCGGAAAGGGAAAGGGGGGGGGGGGGGGATGAGACTGGCTGTTGTTACAATGCGATGTAAATTTTCCAGCGGCGTAGTGCGCCCGTGTGGGAGTGCGGGAGTGTTGAAAGGGGATGGGAGGTGGACGGAGAATAACGAAACGCGTCACACGTTTCCTGTGACGTAATTTTTTCCTTTGTAAGAGATCATGTAAGTCAGGCTGCTCATGCCCTTCTAAGAGAGAGGAAGTGGGGGGGGGGGGGGTTGAGAGGGGAGAGTGGGCATAGATTTGAAATAGATTCTTCGGTTTGGGGTTTGAGTGGGACCGATCGGATGGGTTTGTCAAGCGTTACAGTAACAACGAACGTTCGGAAGAGTGCTTAAAAGGTACGTGTAATTTGAAATATTTTGTGCTCTAGTATCCTGCCATTTATTGTTTACAAGTGATAAGAGATGTCAGGGTTTGGTGGCTGATCTGTATGGTGCAATTGTGAACGTGTTTTTACCCAGTGTATATGGATGTGAGTTGCAGGGTAGCAAGCCTCTTTTTCTTTAACCTGAATAGTGAAAAACGTATAGCGGCTATTCTCCCCACCACATGGACAACAACAGATGAGTCATTTTCGTTCTTTGTTTGTACTGTCTTAAATGTTAAATGTGATTTATTTTTTCGCCTGAAGAAGACCCAAGAGGTTGAAATGCATCGTGTCTTGTCATGTGCTTTGTTTGTCAATGTCATTGGCGGTAACTAACACCCTCTCTTTCTAAATTCTACATTTTTCAGTTACTTCAGCTACTTATTTCAGTGACATATTTCAGCTATATTTTCAGCTACTTATTTCAGTAAAACATTTCCTCTACATATTTCAGTTTCAAACTTCAACTGCGTATTTCAGTATTTCAGCTACTTATTTCAGTGACATATTTCAGCTACATATTTCAGTGACATATTTCAGCTACTTATTTCAGTTTCTTACCTCAGCCACATATTTCAGATCCTTATTTCAGCTATATATTCCAGTTCCATACTTCAGATCCTTATTTCAGCTATGTATTCCAGCTCCATACTTCAGATCCTTCACACCATTGAGAATTTGGTCCGCCCTAGAATGGAACCCCTGACACCTGCCCATTTCCCCCAGCCCACTCCACACTGTCACGCTTTCCCTCACCAATCGGGGGCCCACTCCACACTGTCACGCTTTCCCTCACCAATCGGGGGCCCACTCCACACTGTCACGCTTTCCCTCACCAATCGGGGGCCCACTCCACACTGTCACGCTTTCCCTCACCAATCGGGGGCCCACGCTACAGCTGCCTGTTCCCCCCAAACACGTGTGGTGTTTCCCCCATTCCGATGTCCGCACCCCCACCCCCCACCCTGTCTGACCAATGTTCTGTTGTTTGGACGACAGAGGTTTTATGTGCCGATGTCCGACCGATGTTCTGTTGTTTGGACGACAGAGGTTTTACGTGCCGACGTCCGACCGATGTTCTGTTGTTTGGACGACAGAGGTTTTACGTGCCGACGTCCGACCGATGTTCTGTTGTTTGGACTACAGAGGTTTTACGTGCCGACGTCTGACCGATGTTCTGTTGTTTGGATGACAGAGGTTTTACATGCCGACGTCTGACCGATGTTCTGTTGGTTGGACGACAGAGGTTTTTACGTGCCGACGTCGCGGCAGCTGAAGAGGCTGGAGTCGACGACGCGGTCCCCCATCTACAACCACTTCAGCGAAACCATCACCGGGGTGTCGTCGGTGAGGGCGTACAGCGTGCAGGCCCGCTTTGTGCAGGAGAACGAGGCCAAGGTGGACAAGAACCTCACCTTCTACTTCTCCAGTATCGCTTCTAACAGGTGCGTGGGGTGGGAATATGGAGTGGGATTGGGGTGGATTGTGTCGTGTGTGTGTGTGTGTGTGGTGTGTGTGTGTGTGTGTGTGTGTGTGTGGTGTGGTGGTGTGTGTGTGTGTGGTGTGTGTGTGTGTGTGTGTGTGTGTGTGTGTGTGTGTGTGTGTGTGTGTGTTTGATTTTTATTTGTCCGGTATGTATGTTGTAGTTACCTCTGCTTGCATGATCATTTATTTTATTCACCTAAACTTTCTTCTTTTTTTTTTTTTTTAAACAGTTTCTTCTGTTCATGTACTTATTTACCCCTTCTATATATATATTTTTTTTCCAGTTTGCCTTCCCCCCCCCCCCCCCTTACCATTATTATCAATCCACCATTACCACAACTGTCACAAAGATATCACACCACCCCACTAAACTAGACACACAACCCTATCGTATCACACAACCCCCCCCCCCTCCCCCCACGAAAACCCCCCCTCTTTTTCCTCTCCCATAATCCCCCTTGTCATTTCCGCCTAGCGGCTATTCTCCCCACCACATGGACAACAACAGATGAGTCATTTTCGTTCTTTATTTGTACTGTCTTAAATGTTAAATGTGATTTATTTTTTCGCCTGAAGAAGACCCAAGAGGTTGAAATGCATCGTGTCTTGTCATGTGCTTTGTTTGTCAATGTCATTGGCGGTAACTAACACCCTCTCTTTCTAAATTTTGCTTCGTTTGCCGCCGTCAGTCACTCCATTCTGAAAAGTCTTTTTCAGATTATTTGATGCACAAGTTAAACCAATGCTTTTGTATGCTGCTGAAATCTGGGGCCTTTCTCGCTTTCATACTGTAGAGTTACCACATTTGTTTGCATGCAAGCGCTTTTTGAACGTAAGTCCTAAAACCCCGAACATTATGGTGTACGGTGAATTAGGCAGGTACCCTTTATATATTGATAGTGTCATGAAAGCAATGCGTTATTGGTTTAAACTGCAAAAGTTACAAATTGCAAGAACACCAAACCAAGCATATGAAATGGAAAAATCAAGAATGTTGCAATCCACAAGACATTCTAATATACATTCAAACTGGGCAAAGTCTATAAAAAAAATTGTCTTGATTCACATGGTTTTTCTTTTGTCTGGCTTAACGGTGGAGTTGGTCACGAAAAGTTGTTTCTACAGGAACTAAAGCAACGAATGGTTGATTGCTATCAGCAAGAGTGGAACACCAAACTGTCAAATAGTGACAGGTATTCTACTTATCGTTTGTTTAAATCATTACTACAGCCTGAAAAGTATCTTGCAGATATCACAATCCCAAAGTTTCGAAAAGTTCTTGTAAGGTTTCGACTAGGAATCAGTGATATAGAAGTCGACGACAGATACAAAAATAACTCAAAAAGCTGCCCTTTTTGTGACAAAACTGAAGATGAAATACACTGTTTGCTGGAGTGTCCATCATATCAAGTTTTAAGAAATAAGTATATCATGAAATATGTAACAAATGTACACGGACCATTGTTGAAGTTTTTGCTGCAAAACGAGAAAAGGGACGTAATTCGCTCTGTTGCAATGTATATCTTCTATGCCTTGAAGAAAAGAGAAGAATTGTTATTGGAGAGAGAACATTAGGAGTACCATATGTTTTAATAAATTTATCTGTTTTACCTTGTTTCGTGGTCGATACGTCTTGTGTATACTTAGGGATCATGATGAAAAAATGTGTGTGTGTGTGTGTGTGTGTGTGTGTGTGTGTGTGTGTGTGTGTGTGTGTGTGTGTATGTATGCTTGTGTATGTATGTATGTATGTGTGTGTGTGTGTGCGTGTGTGTGTGTGTGGTTTGCGCGCGCGCAATTGTAAATGCGAGCGAAATTGAATGTGCGAGTCTGGGAGAGTGCCACATATGGGTGTGATTTTGTATGTATCTTTCGGTATACTCAATTTACGATTATACAGTTGATGTGAGCAAGTTTTGTAAATGATCGTGATCAGTAGAAATGTCACAGCGTCAGTGTGTGTGATTTCATTTTGTTTCTGGACCTCATTGCAGATAGGTCGGTGGCCTTTGCCATTGAAATTTTCCGAGTTCCGAGTTCTCTCTCTCTCTCTCTCTCTCTCTCTCTCTCTCTCTCTCTCTCTCTCTCTCTCTTTCTTTCTTTCTTTGGTTTTATTTCTTCTGTTTTTTCTGTCTGATAGTGTTGTTTTTTTTCTATTCTTTACTTCTTTTCTTTCTTTTTTATTATGTTCCCCCCACCCCCACTCCCACCCCTGTTTTTTTTTTCTTTTGGTTTTGATGTGTTCTTGCTTTCTTCCTTTTTTTTTAGTTGCTATATTCATGTCTGTTGTAGACCATGTTTTTCTCGCTTTTTTGACTACATTTAAGTATGATTTAGAAAAAAAAAGATAATGATGATGTCCCAACAAAGATAAACACATTGATTTCCGATTTTTTTTTTTTTGTTTGTTTGTTTGTTTGTTTTTTTTGTTTAAAGACCACAATAACGACGACAACAGTCCTGATGACGACACGTTGGTGAACAGATCATCATCACTGATAGTCATTGTGACGACAGTGACCCAACTGTGCCCGATTCACCAGCCGCCGTGGCGAAGTGGTTAGCGTCACCGACTCCCGGCTTAGAGGTCATGTGGGATTTATCTGCCCCGACTGTGTCCTACACAAAGTTGAGTTTGCTACGGGCTCAACTGGGAAGACTAGGACCACACTGTCGAGTTTCCTCCACTAAATGGATGCGTCTCTGAGAGTGTTGCTCAAATTTCCTGACCAACACTGCAGGTGTCAGTATTTCTCGGGCCTGGTTAACGCCGGGATGTATTATGAAAGTAAGCGTAGAGTACAACCCTGTCATGCAGTCTCAGACCGAAATGGAAATCCGTAGCATCATCTTCATCATCCTCATCCTCATCGATCAGCATTAAAAAAAAAAAAGAAGAAAAAACCCATGCCTGTTTCAGGTGGCTGGGGTTCCGCTTGGAATTCTTGGGCAACCTGGTGGTCCTGGCGGCCGCCATGTTTGCTGTGGTGACCCCGGACATGGAAGGGGGGCTAGTGGGCTTGTCCGTGTCGTACGCCATGCAGGTGAGGGGGTGGGGTGGGGGGCCACTGATTCAAGTATTAGATTGAGTGTACTTATCATCGTCTGTTGATTCAGATCTGTGTGTGTGTATGTTTGGCGTAAACCGTGTTTTGTTGTTGTTGTTGTTGTTGTTGTTGTTGTTGTTTTTTGTGTGTGCGATTCACGGTCCACGCAAAATTTTGCGTGGCACGTGAAGTTTTCAGCGCCGTCGCCTACCGCCTGAAAAGATCTGTTGTTTGGTTAATAATCAACGTCATCATCAATATAAACAACGTCAGTGTTGTTTTTCAGAGCTAAAAATCAGTACGAACGTGGTTTTTTAAATACTTCTGGCCTCTTATTGTATCCATTCGACCAGAACTAAAAATGTCAAGTTTTGTCAGCCACCACAGTTTACGAACTGTTCAGATTGTTGTATCCGTTCTTTCTCACTGGACGGGTTGACTTCAGAATGGCATCACACATCACTTTTGCAGGAATAAAGAAG
>CM065748.1:8766504-8774004 GCA_033310375.1 Conus canariensis
TCGTGGGCCGCACAGGGGCGGGCAAGTCATCCATGACCGTGGCTCTGTTCCGCCTCATTGAAGCCGCCTCTGGCAGCATCGTGATCGACCGGCAGCATATCTCAGGCATGGGACTCCACGACCTCCGGTCCCGCCTCACCATCCTGCCTCAGGTTCACCCCCCCCCCCCCTCCCCCATCATGACCATGGTGATGACCAGCGTGATGGGGGTGATGATGATAACGATGAGGCTGAATTTCAGCTTGATAACGATGGTGATGAGTTGACAGCCATGCAGTTAAGACAGGCTGCGTTCCTTTGCTTATCAATCGATTTTGGTTTGGAATCGGCTCTCAGCTCAGCTCAGATCCTCTGCCTCTCTGCCCTCTTTCATATCCAACCTGAAAACGTTTCTGTACTCATCAGTGTACAAAACAGGTGCAGCGTTCATTTGGTGCCATCAGAGGCGATTGGATGCCGGCGGTTATTAATCTAATAGTAACTTTTTGTTTGTGGTTGTGTTTGTTGGTTGCAGACACCACGTGAATTCTGGGGATTAAATACATAAGTACTCTTGATAGAGAGATGGGGAATGGGTAGAGAGGGAGGGAGAGGGGTGGCGAGGTGGTGGTATGCTTTCTTGAGTGGCCAGAGTTGGAGCACTGCACGTGGTTTGTGTACTGCTGATTGATCTTGTTCACCCGTCTTGTGATTTGCTGTGTGTATTTATTGGCTGTGTTTGTTGGTTGCAGACACCACATGAATTCAGGGGATTAAACACATAAATATTCTCGATAACAGTACTACCACCACTACTACTACTGCTGCTGATGCTACTACTACTACTACTACTACTACTACTACTACTCATGATTATGATAACAACAATATTATGATAATAACGATAGTATCAGTAATAATAATTATGATAACAACAACTACAGTAATAATGATAATAATACTGGTGATGACGACGACAAGAACAACAGTATTGATGATAATGATAATAATACTAGTAGTTGTAGTAATAATGATAATTATAATAATAATAACAGCAACAACAACAACAACAACAACAAAGACAGTAACAGAGAACGTCTTTAAGTGCCAGACCACCAAGGTGAACTGGGTGAAGGGTCTTTTCACCTCATGTCTCATGTCTCCCCCTCCCCCAGGATCCCGTGCTGTTCTCCGGGTCACTGAGGATGAATCTTGACCCCTTCGACCAGTACACGGATGACAGGATCTGGGAGGCTCTGGAGAATGCGCACCTTAAGAAGTTCGTCACCGATACGCCGGAACGGCTCCAGTACGAGTGCGGGGAAGGGGAGCCAACCTCAGGTGAGTGGGTCGTAGGTGAGTGTGGGGAGGGGGACGAAGAAGGACCTTTATGCTTCCTGCATGAGTGTGGGGAGGGGGACGAAGAAGGACCTTTATGCTTCCTGCATGAGTGTGGGGAGGGGGACGAAGAAGGACCTTTATGCTTCCTGCATGAGTGTGGGGAGGGGGGCGAAGAAGGACCTTTATGCTTCCTGCATGAGTGTGGGGAGGGGGACGAAGAAGGATCTTTATGCTTCCTGCATGAGTGTGGGGAGGGGGACGAAGAAGGACCTTTATGCTTCCTGCATGAGTGTGGGGAGGGGGACGAAGAAGGATCTTTATGCTTCCTGCGTGAGTGTAGGGAGGAGAAAAGAGGATCTTTATGCTTCCTGCGTGAGTGTGGGGAGGGAGTGGAGGATCTTTATATTTCCTGCATGAGTGTGGGGAGGAAGTGGAGTATCTTTATATTTCCTGCATGAGTGTGGGGAGGGAGTAAAGGATCTTTATGCTTCCTGTATGAGTGTGGAGAGGAGTGGAGGATCTTTATGCTTCCTACACAAGTGTGGGGAGGGGGAGAAAAGAGGAAATTTATGCTTCCTGCATGAGTGTGGAGAGGGAGAGGAGGATCTTCAGTCTTCCTGTATGAGTCTGGGAAGGGAGTGGAGGATCTTTATGCTCCCTGCATGAGTGGGGGAAGTGGGAAGGATCTTGATGTTTGATACATGGCAATAACGATGATACCGATGATGATGATGATGATAATGACGATGAAGATGACAATGACGATCATGACGACGACGACGATGATGATGATGATGACAATGACGATCATGACGACGACGACGACGACGACGACTACGACGATGATGATGATGATGACGATGAAGATGACGATGATCTCCCGCAGTGTTGGCCAGAGGCAGTTGGTGTGTCTGGCCCGATCGTTGCTGAGGAAGACGAAGATCCTGGTGCTGGACGAGGCCACGGCGGCGGTGGACATGGAGACGGACGACCTAATCCAGGAGACCATCAGGACGGAGTTCAAGGACTGCACCGTGCTGACCATCGCCCACCGCCTCAACACCATCATGGACTACAACAAGTCAGTCACACAGGCGTTTGGGGTTCTGTTGTGGTTGTATTTTCTTTCTTCTTTCATCTTCGTCCTTTCTTCTTTACCTCGCCACCATTCGTCACTGCAACACTGTCTTGGACTACAACAAGTCAGTCACACAGTCGTTTAGTTTGTTTTAACACTGTCTTGGACTACAACAAGTCAGTCACACAGTCGTTTAGTTTGTTTTAACACTGTCTTGGACTACAAGTCAGTCACACAGTCGTTTAGTTTGTTTTTTCGTTTGTTCTCCTTCTTCTTCCTTCTTTCCTTTTTGTTCTTTCTTCCTTACCTCATCATCACTCACTTTTTTAATTGTATTTTTGTACCATTACTTTTATTAGTATTACTATTATTATCATTACTGTTACCATTGTTGTTAGTATTATTATCATTATTATTAGTACCAGTGTTATTATTGATATTACCATTATCATCACCATATCACCACCACTAGCTCTGTTGCCATGACAACCATGCTGTTTGACAAACCTCTGACCCCTCTTCTTTCTCCCAAACTACAACTGTTATTGTCATGATATCACCAAAAGTGATGGTAATCCTCTCTTTGTTATTTTTTTAATATGTTTATCATTATCAGTACTGTTATTGATATCAGTATTAATATTGTCATCATTACTAATTTAACTCTCATTGTCCCATTCCCGATGGCCTCGTTTTCATTCAACACACCGAATTTGACTGGATAGGTGATTGCTCGTTCTTCATGTTCGTTAACCTGAGAGTTGTTTGTCTTGTCTGAAGAAGACCTAAGAGATAGAAACGTGTCGTGTTTTGTCTTGTGATTCGTTTGTTCATGTTCGGCGGATTTATTACATAAACTTTTTAAGATTAATCTTCACTCATCTCGGCAACACCATCCTGTACTACACTCGCTTAGTTTCCTTTGCTTTTTTTTATTCTTCTTCCTTCTTTCCTTTTTGTCCCTCCTTTCTTCTCTCACTATTACTTACCATTCCAACATTATTGCGGGCTACAACTGATGACAGAGTCGTTCTCTCTTTCTCTTTTTTTTTCTTTTCTTCCTTCTTTTCGTCATTCTTTTGTCTCTTGTTTCAATTCGCTCCTTTTTTTCTTCTTCTTCTTGTTTTTTTTTTTTACTTCCCTTCTCCAGGCTGTTTTCCTCAACGTCATTGATTGCTCCAACACTATTATGGACTTAAGTCAGTGACACATTTGTTTGCCTCTATGGTGTTTTTTTTAACCCTTATTCTGTTTCCCATCCTTCTTTCAATACCGGTGACCCCGACAGAGTCAAACCATGGCCGTGGAGAGGACATCATAACTGAGGTCACCTTGAGAGCAGGGCATAAGGGGCCACAAAATTTGAGACCTTTTTTCAATGCTGATCGATGAGGATGAGGATAGTGAAAATGATGCTACGGATTTCTATTCTTGTCTGAGACTGCATGACAGGGCCGTACTCTATGACAACTTTCATAAAATATCCCGGCGTCAACCAGGCCCGAGAGATACAGACACCTGCAGTGTTGGTCAGGAAATTTGAGAGACGCATCCTTTTAATGGAGGAACATCGACTGTGTGGCCAATTTGAGCCGGTAGCAAACTCAGCTCCGCAGTAGGAGCCGGCTGGGATCCCACAAATAAATGGCTCTGATAGGAATCGCAACCACGACTTCCCAGCCTTGAGGCCGCGTCACTAATCAAATTTCACCACAGCGGCTAGGCCGGTCTCCCTCTGTCTGCCACTCCCTCCTTCTTCACACCTGTCCTTCCCGAAAAGTGCCAGTTTGTTTGCAATGAAGACGGGTTTCAATCGTCAACGAAGCCCCACTCCTCACGTTTGTGGGTCCGTTGTGTGTGTTGAGGCAGAGCTGGTGCTGTGCGTGTGTGTTGAGGCAGAGCTGGTGCTGTGTGTGTGTGTGTGTGTGTGTTGAGGCAGAGCTGGTGCTGTGTGTGTGTGTGTGTGTGTGTGTGTGTGTGTGTGTGTGTGTGTGTGTCTTGAGGCAGAGCTGGTGCTGTGTGTGTGTGTTGAGGCAGAGCTGGTGTATGTGTTGAGGCAGAGCTGGTGTTGTGTGTGTTGAGGCAGAGCTGGTGCTGTGTGTGTGTTGAGGCAGAACTGGTGTTGTGTGTGTGTTGAGGCAGAGCTGGTGTTGTGTATGTTGAGGCAGAGCTGGTGCTGTGTGTGTTGAGACAGAGCTGGTGCTGTGTGTGTGTTGAGGCAGGGCTGGTGTGTGGTGTGTGTGTGTGTGTGTGTGTGTGTGTGTGTGTGTGTGTGAGGCAGAGCTGAGGCAGAGCTGGTGTGTGTGTTAAGGCAGAGCTGGTGCTGTGTGTGTGTGTTGAGGCAAAGCTGGTGTGTGTGTGTGTGTTGAGGCAGAGCTGGTGCTGTGTGTGTGTGTTGAGGCAAAGCTGGTGTGTGTGTGTGTTGAGGCAGAGCTGGTGTGTGTGTTGAGGCAGAGCTGGTGCTGTGTGTGTGCACGTTGAGTCAGAGTTGGTGCTGTGTGTGTGTGTTGAGGTAGAGCTGGTGCTGTGTGTGTTACGGCAGAGCTGGTGCTGTGTGTGTGTTGAGGCAGAGCTGGTGCTGTGTGTGTTGAGGCAGAGCTGGTGTTGTGTGTGTGTTGAGGTAGAGCTGGTGTGTGTGTGTGTGTGTGTGTGTGTGTGTGTGTGTGTGTGTGTGTGTGTGTTGAGGCAGAGCTAGTGTTGTGTATGTGTTCAGGCAGAGCTGGTGTTGTGTGTGTGTTCAGGCAAAGCTGGTGCTGTGTGTTTGGGTTGAGGCAGAGCTGGTGTTTGTGTGTGGGTTGAGGCAGAACTGGTGTGTGTGTGAGGCAGAGCTGGTGCTGTGTGTGTTGAGGCAGAGCTGGTGCTGTGTGTGTGTGTTGAGACAGAGCTGGTGCTGTGTGTGTTGAGGCAGAGCTGGTGCTGTGTGTGTTGAGGCAGAGTTGGTGCTTTGTGTGATGAGGCAGAGCTGGTGCTGTGTGTGCTGAGGCAGACTTGGTGCTTTGTGTGTGTTGAGGCAGAGCTGGTGTGTGTGTTGAGGCAGAGCTGGTGCTGTGTGTGTGTTGAGGCAGAGCTGGTGCTGTGTGTGTGTTGAGACAGAGCTGGTGCTGTGTGTGTTGAGGCAGAGCTGGTGCTGTGTGTGCTGAGGCAGAGTTGGTGCTTTGTGTGCTGAGGCAGAGCTGGTGCTGTGTGTGCTGAGGCAGAGCTGGTGCTGTGTGTGTGTTGAGGCAGAGCTGGTGTGTGTGTGTGTGTGTTGAGGCAGAGCTGGTGCTGTGTGTGTGTTGAGGCAGAGCTGGTGCTGTGTGGGTTGAGGCAGAGCTGGTGCTGTGTGTGTTGAGGCAGAGCTGGTGCTGTGTGTGTGTTGAGGAAGAGCTGGTGTGTGTGTGTGCTGAGGCAGAACTGGTGTGTGTTGAGGAAGAGCTGGTGTGTGTGTGTGTTGAGGAAGAGCTGGTGTGTGTGCGCTGAGGCAGAGCTGGTGTGTGTGTGTTGAGGCAGAGCTGGTGTGTGTGTGTGTTGAGGCAGAGCTGGTGCTATGTCAGTGCTGAGGCAGAGCTGGTGAGTGTGTGTGTGTGTTGAGGCAGACCTGGTGTGTGTGTGTGTTCAGGCAGACCTGGTGTGTGTGTGTGTGTTGAGGCAGAACTGGTGCTGTGTGTGTGTGTGTTGAGGCAGAGCTGGTGAGTGTGTGTGTGTGTGTGTGTGTGTGTGTGTGTGTGTGTGTGTGTGGCAGAGCTGGTGTGTGGCAGAGCTGGTGTGTGTCTGTTCGGGCAGAGCTGGGGAGGGGGGTGTTGAGGCAGAGCTGTGTTGTGTGTGTTGAGGCAGAGCTGGTGCTCTGTGTGTGTGTGTGTGTGTGTGTGTGTGTGTGTGTGTGTGTGTGTGTGTGTTGAGGCAGAGCTGGTGTGTGTGTGTCTGTGTGTGTCTGTGTCTGTGTGTGTTGAGGCAGCGCTGCTGCTTTGTGCGAGTGTTGAAGCAGAACTAGTGTGTGTGTGTGTATGTGTTGAGGCAGAGCTGGTGCTGTGTGTGTGTTGAGGCAGTGCTGGTGCTGTGTGTGGGTGTTGAGGCAGAGCTGTGCTGTGTGTGTGTGTGTGTGTGTTTTGATGCAGAGGTGTGCTGTGCGTGTGCATAGAGGCAGAGCTGTGCTGTGTGTCCATTCAGGCAGAGCTGTGCTGTGTGTGCATTGAGGTAGAGCTGGTGCTGTGTGTGTTGAGGCAGAGCTGTGCTGTGTGTGCATTGAGGCAGAGCTGGTGCTGTGTGTGTTGAGGCAGAGCTGTGCTGTGTGTGCATTGAGGCAGAGCTGTGCTGTGTGTGTGACAGGATCATGGTGCTGGACCAGGGAGAGATCCGGGAGTTCGACACGCCGGACAAGCTGCTGCAGAGGCATGATTCCATCTTCTATGGCATGGCCAAAGACGCCAACCTGGTGTGATTCACATGTCCCTGACCCACCCTCCCTCCCCCCTTACACACACACACACACACACACACACACACACACACACACACACACACACACACACACACACACCCTGCCTCCTTTGGGTCTGTGGTATCAAAACTGGCCGGTTGTCTTTTGCGTTGTCTCGTCGGCCGCCCCCCCCCCTCCCTCTCCTCCCTCTCTCTCTCTCTCTTTGACACGTTCTTCACTCCCAGTCATTCTCGCTTCTCTTATTCCCCCTCAATCTGTTTCTCTCTGTCTCTCCTCGACACACACACACACACACACACACACACACACACACACACACACACACTCACAGACACACACACACACACACACACACACACACACACACACACACACACACCACACACGCACACACACACAGTTTTTTACAATACAGTTTTCATATCTTGTCTCTTTGAAAACTGCTTCTGAAGCTCGTTTGTACTATGATGTTCACACTTTGATACGAGTCTACATGAGGCCCCAACGCCAGTGAGTCCAATGTACCAGAGATGACTTGCTCAGCTTACCGACCACGTGGGAAACATCTGCCGGCGCAGCTGAGTGTGTTAGCGCGTGTGTATGTGGAGGGAGGGTGAGGGGGATGAGGGTGGAGGGCACAAGAGCAGAGGGATTTGATGGCTGATATCTGTGGGATAACTTGCTG
>CM065748.1:8779004-8800338 GCA_033310375.1 Conus canariensis
TTATTTGGGAAACAGATTTAAGATCAACAAAGAGAAACAAAAGTTTCAGAAAAACTATGTCTTCAAAAGGAAAGAATGTTTATTTGGGAAACAGATTTAAGATCAACAAAGAGAAAAAAAAAAGTTTCAGAAAAACTATGTCTTCAAAAGGAAAGAATGTTTATTTGGGAAACAGATTTAAGATCAACAAAGAGAAAAGAGAATGTTTATTTGGGAAACAGGTTTAAGATCAACAAAGAGAACATAGAATGTTTATTTGGGAAACAGATTTTAGATCAACAAAGAGAAAATTGTCTTAAAAACAAACAGAACAGTGTCTTCGAAAGGTGGGAATCTTTCTCAGGAAATAAATTCAGAACGAACAAAGTGAAAAATATTTCAGAAATAATCACGTCTTCGTAAAGAGGAATTCTTCATTGGGGAAACAAATTTAGGATCAACAAAGAGAAAAATATTTAGGAAAAACCACGTCTTCGAAAGGAAGGAATCTATGTTGGGAAATAAATTTAGGATCAGCAAGCAGAAAAGTATTTCAGAAAGAAAAAACATGTCATCGAAGGGAGGGAGTCTCTATAGGGAAATGGATTTAGGTTCAACAAAGAGAAAAATGTTTAAAAAAAAAAAAAAAAAGCATGTCTTTGAAAGGAGAGGTTACCAGTGACCCACGGCCAAACCGCTCCTCCGTTGATCACAGGAGGCCGACAGAACATAAAGACTCCACAGTCTTTATGTTCGGCCGACAGAACATAAATACTCCACACTGCTGCTATCAAACAACCACACATTTCTATCCATTGCACTGTACTTAGAACTTCAGACACCGATGCATCTATCCTATTGCTGTAGCATGTCAAAAACATCAACATCAGTACTTCTACACAACCTTGTGTGCAACAAAAAGTGCCTCTTGAATATCCCCAGACTGCAACAAATCCACGAAAGGGGGTCAGGATGCCGTCACAGGCTTGCCGTTCATGGAGACATCGTGCACTGGGGAAATGACGTTCATGGAGACATCGTGCACTGGGGAAATGACGTTCATGGAGACATCGTGCACTGGGGAAATGATGTTCATGGAGACATCGTGCACTGGACGATTCAGAACACACGTGTTGAGGACCTGTGGTAAAACGTACCCTGACAAGTTCCAGACAGGAGAGGGGTCGGGTCATTTCTCAGGCTGTGATGAGACGGAACCAAGTCTCCTTCCGCCTTTCAAAGCTACCCTCACGCATCACACTCGGTCAGAAAACTGCCAGACTCTCAGCTATACACAGGCGAAAAGGCAGAATCCTGATATTCCAGGACCTGCGGGGAAAAGGATGGCAAGAAGATAAATCAGGGCTTCGATTTCATTGAACTTGGGGAGATTCCTGCGGAGAGAACTGGTGGATGTTCTGTGTGAAACTCCAGTTGCAGGCTTTGATACAGAGGAACAACAGCCACCTTAGCTAGGTAACATGGCTGACACTGTCTGTGACAATGGATACACTATCAGCAGTTAAAAGAGTAAGGTACTGTCTGCAGTCACAGACGTGTCATAGACACTGACTTGTTTGATCGTCCTGCGTTTTGACATGCCTTTTTACATTTATCAGGATGTGCATTCATTGCATGGTTATAAACTTTACATGAGAAGATAGCCCTGTTATTATCTTCGGCTTGATACCAGATTCTATCATAAATACGTCAGATGACACCCGAATAAGAGACCTCAAATACTGCCTCCCACCCCCCCCCCCCCCCCCACCCCGCCTCTAAACTGTCACCGTCATTACGGCGATTATATCGTAACACATACTTTCCTGAAACAACCTGGTCTTAGCAGAGTGGACATGTACTACGCAGTTTCAAAATGGACAAGCTTTCCTATCCACGGGAAGGTAGGGTCTGCAGCGAACTGTTTGTCACACAGTTTCTGCAATGCCAGACTGTTCCCAGTAATGCGGTCAGGGTGTGGCCAAGGTCAGCCGCTACGTTTGATCGTTGACGGAAAGAAGAGAGCAGACAGCACTGTGCCCTACCCTGTAGGGGACAGCGTGCTTTGATAAGACCGGAACGCTCGTGGCACGTGAGTCGAATAAACGTGTCTTTCAGTCTTATCTTGGCTCTTACCCTGTGCGTGCCCGGGTCACTGGAGTGACTATGTAGGGCCAAGTGTTGACAGCTGAAGACACCAAACAAGCTGGGTACGTGACTACAATTTGCCGCTTGGTCCACTGGGAAAATAAGTCTAAGGTTTATTACATTACACACATGGCTAAAAAAAAAAATTAGCGTAACAGATTGTTTAAAAGTAAACGCGAATGTAATCTCAATGTTTGAACACACACACACACACACACACACACACACACACACACACACACACACACACACACACACACACGCACGCACGCACGCACGCACACTATTGTTTTCATATGAGAGTTATGTATTTGCATGATAGAAATTGTGTGCTTTTGAAAATGCTTTTTTGAGCTTGTGGTTATATGTTGTATTAGTTTCTGTATTGTTTATGAGGACAGGATGTAAAAAAAAAAAGCTGGAAAGCTTATTCTTTAACCCTTAATAAAGATAATTTTGGCTTGACTTGACTTGACTTCACCCACACCCACACCCACACCCACACCCACCCACACACACACACACACACACACACACACACACACACAAGCGCGCGCGCATGCACACACACACACAACACACACACACACACACACACACACACACACACACACACATGTATGCATGCAGGCACACACACACACACACACACACACACACACACACACGCACACACACACACACGCGCGCGCGCGCGCGCGCGCGCATGCACACATCCACACACACACATATACACACTCACATGTATGGATGCAGGCACACACACACACACACACACACACACACACACACACACGCACGCACGCACGCACGCACGCACGCACGCACACACACACACACACACACACACACACACACACACAGAGATATATAGGATTGCGTTAAAGTGCCTCTAAATGAGTGTTTACGGTATTTAAGGAGAGGCCTGTTCCGATGATACGTCTTTACTTTGTTTCTAAACACTCGCAAGATGTAGGTAGGTTTAGTAGATCCCGGCCCGATGTATGGCCTGCCGCTGTCGGCTTTGCAACAAACAGCATGGATAGCAGGACTACAGGGGCTTTGCAGCATGCCAACCGACAGTGAGAACAGTTTGAGCAGAGCAGTCCCTGTCCCCCAATTGACTACCTCAGGCTAGAAATGAAGTTTACACAACCGGTTGCTGTATCAGGTTTGAGAGAGTTTTGTTTTGTTTTTATTCTCCAACCTCTCAATGTTTTCCACATTTTCCTCACCCTTCTTTTCTCTTTCTTTCCTTCTTTCTTTTATGTTAGTTGTGGGTCCTCTATCCACCTATTTTTCCTACTTTTCTTTCTTTTTTTTTTTTTTTTGGGGGGGGAGGAGGGGGGGGGGTGAGTCTTATCAACTCGTATTAACTATGTAGATCTGTATATTCTATCGCCGGCAGACGTTCTCATGTGAACTTCACATTTGAGTGTTTGATACAGAGCGCCTGGGTTTATTTATGTGCTAATGTTTGGTGTACTGACACGTTCATTCTGGTTGGTACAACAAAGAAAAAGAGAATGAGATTCAGATGGTTTATTAAGTAAGGAGTAAGTGAACGAGGGGCAGTTAAAATGTTTAACATGTATCATCATGCAAACTAAAGCAGAATTCATAGTCCATTACAAGCATGTTTTACACCACCAATCACGAGAGAAGAGTTTGCCTTAACTGAAAGGCTTTATGCAGATACAATGCTAATTTACTTACTTGTTCTCATGTGTATGTATCTATGAGTATGCATACCTGAATGGTGGAAATGGTGTTTGGGGTGCATATGTTATGCTCTACAAGTGATGTTATAAATATTCTATATATGTACATGGGGTGTGAATGTAAATATGGTGGGATGGGGAAGTTGGGGGAGGGGTGTTGAGAGAAAGGGATGGAGGAGAGATCGGAGGAAAGGAAAGCGAGGGCAAAGAGCTGGAAGGATTCAAACTAAACTATTTTTTTTCTTTCTTTCTTTCTTTCTTTTTTTTTTTCTGTTTTGAAATCTTCCGAGAATCCTCAGACATTTAGCATTTTTCACAGATCTGCGTTCAAAAATCTGCTTTATCAAAGGTGTTTTTTTTTTGGCTGTTTCTTTTTCATCAATATTAGACATACACGTCCAAAATTCTTTCTGGTCATTGATTGAAGCCAATAACTTGTCTAATTATTCTTATTGAATTGTTTTTTCTTCATTTCTTAAAACTTTTTGTTTTTCTCTTCTAGCCTTTCTATATCGATTACTGTCTTCTTTAAGCTTATCTCCCCTGCCATCATTCCTGGTAGCAATATCATACTGCTTTGAACATCTACGAAATGTTCTCAGTAATCTGCGCATATGACTTCTATTGTGTTTGCAGTCCTCATCAAACCAACGCTGTTTACGACTGTCCAAATCTAGCTTCATAGTTTTCTTCATGCATGCAGCACACTCGAGAATACATTCATTAAACATATCCAGTGCATCGTTGTGTTCGCGTCGATTGTTCAAGGGCAGCTTGTAACTTATCGTGGACTTCTTCCTCACATAAATTCCTGTCAAATATACTACTGTATTCATCACACCACATAAATCTTTAAACTGCATGCACACCATCGCTAATTGCGGTCTTCTACAGATTATCATGGCAACAAGCAATGCAGTATTCAGATTATCAAGGCAACAAGCAATGCAGTATTCAATGGGAAAATGATCAGATTCGAATCGTTCAGCAACATGCAATTCAGACACGTCATATAATAGGTCGTAAAAATTACTAGACAAAATAAAATAATCATTCACACTGTTCCCATTTTCAAATGTATATGTATAACAACCTTGCTGGTCGCCATTACATAATCCATTTAATATAATCAGATCCAATGCAGTGCACATATTTAACAGAGATTTACCGTAGCTGTTAACACATTCATCTTGAGAATGCCGGTCACAAGTAACCGAATGACTTTTGAATGGAACATTGTCATTATCGCATACAGGGCGTGATGGGAAAATATTAGAGATTCGACTGTTCAGATGACCGCATAAAATGATGTAAACATCTTCCATCTGTTTCAACAAGTCAGTCAAGTACTCTTCAAGCATAGCTATTCCTTGATCATAATTAAAGTGTGAATAGAAAGGAGACCCCTCTGGTTGAACATAAGCGCACACATAGAGAACACACAGAGAACATCATTCAGACATCCAAACAACCGTTTATCAATGACAAACACACGTATATTTTCATACTTGATATCTAAATCACGTATGAAAGGAGCAAATTCATACATTATAAGACATATAATTCCACCCAGGCTTCTCCCTTGTTTGGTGAACTTCACAGCAGGTTTATAATGTGCCCTTGTTTGGTGAACTTCAGAGCAGGTTTATAATGTGCCCTTGTTTGGTGAACTTCAGAGCAGGTTTATAATGTGCCCTTGTTGGGTGAACATCACAGCAGGTTTGTCATGTGCCCTTGTTGGGTGAACTTCACAGCAGGTTTATAATGTGCCCTTGTTGGGTGAACTTCACAGCAGGTTTGTCATGTGCCCTTGTTGGGTGAACTTCACAGCAGGTTTGTCATGTGCCCCTGTTGGGTGAACTTCACAGCAGGTTTGTCATGTGCCCTTGTTGGGTGAACTTCACAGCAGGTTTATAATGTGCCTGGAATCCAGGAAATGAATCAGGGTCACAGTTATCGTCAAAAGTTTCAAGAAGACAAATAAAATCAAAAGATGTAATGTATGAAAAGAAGTCTTGAAATAAAAACTTACAGCGCAAATCATTCACATTCCATGACAAGGACTCAAGAGAAAACGACTTCAAAGTAGCATCAAAACGCAAAGCTTTATTTACAGAAATGGAGACATCGTCTTTCATATGATAAGATAGATTTCCATATTCTCCCTCTCTGCAAGTTATTAGAATGCTAGAATTTTTACATGAAAACAAGGGACAACTGTCAATTTCAAACCCAACCAGACCAACGGGTCCTAAATCCACACGTGCAAAATGTGTTGTCGTCGACGGGCTGTGTGAATCAACTTGGGAAAATTCCGGTGTAGGTGCTTTATTTGTATCCGTCTCAAATTCAGTCCCAGAAATATTAATTTGAAATCGGGCCGGCCATTTTCCTGTTTTATTTCTCTAAGTGAATCATGCACATCAAGCCCGTACTTTCTGCGATTTACAAATGAATGATCACAGACCATGCCACATTGCAATGATCACAGACCATGCCACATTGCAATGATCACAGACCATGCCACATTGCAATGATCACACACCATGCCACATTGCAATGATCACACACCATGCCACATTGCAGATACACACATGCACATTGCATGATCACACCATGCCACATTGCAATGATCACACACACCATGCCACATTGCAATGATCACAGACCATGCCACATTGCAATGATCACACACCATGCCACATTGCAATGATCACACACACCATGCCACATTGCAATGATCACACACCATGCCACATTGCAATGATCACAGACCATGCGACATTGTTTGCCCTCGGCCTTCGCTTTTTTCAGGTGTGGGCCCAACTTACGTCTAATGTCACGCACGCCTCGAGAGAAATCGTCCCCAACAAACAAATTTGTTCCCTTCAGGTTTTGCTTTTCTTTCAATATTTTCATTTTTTGCGTATAAAAGAAACATCGAGCGATAATTGGGGAATCGGATCTGGAGCTCAGTCGATGTACTCGATCAAATTCGATAGAATCAGTAACATCAAGCTTGTCTGTGATTAAATCCCGGACCAAACCTTCACCACACTTATTTTCTCTTCCCCTTTCTCCATACCATAAAAAAATCAGGTTATTTCCTCTAGACCTGCCCTCTAAATCATCACATTTTCTTTCTAGGTCATCTACTCTAGAGGTCAGATCACTGTTCTTTTGTTGCAGCTAGTCATTCTCACGTCGAAGATCGTCTACCTCGTCCCTCAGTCCACTCACAAGATCACGGAGAGCACCATGATCCTGCCGTAACAGAGACAATTCCTCCTTCACATTGTCCAGCTTACCGTTAACAGAGCTCTCCACATCATTTAGTTTTGACATCAGGTCAGCCATTGAAGGTTCTTTTCCCAGTCGTGAGTGGTAGGAAGAAAGACGGGTCTGTCGTCCGTAACCAGAAGAGCCGGAGACATTTGTGTCAGGATTGGGCCGGGGTTCGACTCAGCATCCCCACAGCGCAGGAGCAGTAACACCATCACCATGACATTTAAAGAAATTGTCCCCCCAGAACAAAAAAAAAAAAACGAGGGTTAGTCCAAAAAGAACACCGGTTCGCCGTGATCGTGTACGAGCTGCCGACATGGAGACGCGTATCGACTCTCTAACAACTGACCTTTTCTACATAAATGACTAAAAAAAAAAATTGGCAAAAAACAAGTACAACATGTTGATCTGAAAACCAGCGGGGCGGAAGGCATGATAACACAACAAGTACCTTGTCAAGTTTCAGCACAGTACACACATACAATCCAGAGAAATTCACGAAAGACTAGAGACGACGTAACACACACCTCCGATCTTCCTGCACGTTCAAAGCGCCCCCCCCCCCCCCCCCCCTCCCCAAAGAGAATGAGAGAAAGTAAGAGAGAAAGGCAGATAGACAGACAGATAGACAAAAGGAAGAAAGAAAGAAAAATTAAAAGAAAGATTGAAAGAAAAAGAAAAGAAAGAAAGAAAAAAGAAAGACGGAAAAAGAAAGAGAGAAACAAACGAGCAAACAAGAAAGAAGAAATGATTGAGTGAATGAATGAATGGATGAAAGAATGAATGAAGGATGGATGGAAGGAGGACAGAAACAAAGAAAGAATTCGTAGCGAGAAAAAGTAAGTAATGTTGTTTATAGCCAGCCGACCGCAAAGGGCCCTATCAGGGCTGTCTCTGCGTTGAAGTCAACTCACAAATCATTAGGTAAAAAAAAAAAAAAAAAAAGCGCCACCCTCATTCACACAACCCTCTAACACACACATAAAAAAAAAAAAAACACCGGACATTTTTGTTAAAAATCCTTCCTCCGTAAAGTCTTAGATCAGATGAAAAATGTTAACCTCTTTCAGAAATTCAACTATCACATCAGGCGGGACATCTCTGAACAAGGTGTTCATGGAGTCTGCTGTAAAGTGACATTTGTGAACAAGATTTTCATGAGGCAACGGAACAAAGAAATAAATGCACAGTTGAAACGATTGAAAGAGTGAACATACTGGCATGGAGTTCATCATGTTGTGTACATTTACACCCTGTCGTTGGGAGGCTCGTCTCCACAATCGCTTACACAGAGACGTTTGGAAGGAGAGGATAGGAGGAAGGGGAGGGGGCGGGGGGGGGGGGGGGCGTCCTCCTCGTATGACATGAACATGTATTGACATCGTGACTTGTCTCAGCGTCATCAGGGTGAAAAAGGTCTGGCCACATGAGGTTGATTGCAAAGTGAGGCGACTGCAGGCGGAAATCTGACCAAAACTTGAAAACACTTTGAAATAACTCGCCCAAACAACATGAACAAACGAACAACAAGACAATACACGACGCGTTTCCACCTCTTAGGTCTTCTTCAGGCAAGGTAAACGACACTCAGGACAACGAAAATGAAGAACGAGCAATCACTCATCCCAACACCCATCTTGCTCCGAATTTGACGAAGGTAAGTGATTGTTCGTTCTTCATTTTCGTTGTCCTCACACACACACACACACACACACACACACACACACACACACACACACACACACACACACACCTCTACCAAGGGAAGTAATCGGATAGGGTTTTGGTGGTGGTGGTGGTTGGGGCTGGGGGGGGGGGGGGGGTGAAGAGTGGACGAGGGGGTCGGAGGTGGGGTCAGACCAGTCTTCCTCCTTCTGGATCAATGGCGGAAACAAGTGGATCTGACTGGTCAGTGTGTGTGTGTGTGTGTGTGTGTGTGGTGAGAGAGAGAGAGAGAGTTGTGTGTGTGTGTGTGTGGAGAGAGGGAGAGAGAGGCTGGGGATGGGGTGGGGAAGGGGGGGCAGAGACAGAGAGACAGTTTGTGAGTGTGTGTGTGTGGGGGGGGGGGGGGGGAGATAATTGTGTGTGTGTGTAAGAGAGAGAGAGAGAGAGAGAAGAGAGAGAATTGTGTTTGTGTGTGTGGGTGGGTGTATACATCTGTGTGGAGAAAGTGAGAGAGAGAAAAGGCAGTGTGTGTGTGTGTGAGAGAGAGAGAGAGAGAGTGTGTGTGTGTGTGTGTGCACGTGCGCCCATGCGTGCGTATGTGCGCACTATTTTGAGAGTGTGTAAGTCTGTATGTGTAAGTCTCTGTATGTATCTACCTGTGTATTTACATGCGCTGTTAATATCTGAGGTGCTCACACGTGTTTGTACAGACATGTCGCCTTTTGACGTCATTTGTAGCCTTAATTAATGGATCCTCAAGCGTAGGCCTCGAATATTCTCCTTTTGATGAATAACTCTGCAAACAGTTATTTCATTTATTATTATTTTTTCGTGCAACTTATTTCCGTATCACACTTTCTTTCCATTTTCTATCTTTTGCTCACAGCTTTGAAAGGCTGTTGATTTTGTCTTTTTTTTTTTTTAATTGTTTACGCACAATGTAAAAGAAGAAGAAGAAGAAGGTGCGCTCTCCAGATCCTACCCGCACCTTCAGGTGTCTCTTCTTCTTCTTTGTGCGTTTGGTGATGAGAATACAATAGAATTGAGGTAGCAGGTATCCCAGAGATAACCGTCTTACACAGGCGGGTTTCGCTGAAGTGTCTTTATCCGGGTAGGACAGCCTCTTCCAACCGCTTGATATGAAGAGTTCTGTTTCTTTCAGCCAATCAAAACTTGATAGGCCCGTCTATGCGGTGTTATGAATAACGTCTGCCCGTCTGTGAAGAATTTAAGAAGTTACATCTGGACGTTTTGTTTGTACACTCCACCAGACTAACACACACACACACACACACACACACACACACACATACACACACACACACACACACACACACACCACACACACACACACATACAGACACACACATACAGACACACACACACAACACACACACACACACACACACCACCTTCCCCCTCCCTCCACTCCTTTTTCACGTTTCAATTACCTTGTCGTTTTCGTCTTTTCGCTCTATTAACGATCTTCGTGGCGTCATTATTTCATTTTTCATGATGGTGAAGCTTATGCACAGGTTTCCCTGTACTTTCCCATTATATATATATATATATATATATATATATATAATATATATATATATATTCTTCTGAAGGGAGATGGAGCATGGAGCGTTTTATTACAAGAGTGTTGTGTCTTGATGTTTTCATATGTATTTCACACACACACACACACACACACACACACACAGAGGTATATAGATAGGTGAGAGAGGGAGAGAGAGAGAGAGAGAGGGAGGGAGGGAGGGAGACAGACAGAGACAGAGAGAGAGAGAGAGAGGCAGAGAGACACAGAGACAAGAGAGAGACAGATAAACTCAGAGAGAGAGAGAGAGAGAGAGAGAGAGAGAGTTGCGTCGCAGAGGAAACATGAACGCAGTTTGAAACAACACACAAAGTCCAGAGATTAAGTTTCATGGATTTATTGTCCATATTTGAAGAAAAAATAGCTTCGGGTATATATCCTATAAAAAATAACTGGCCAAAAGACCAACACAAAAAAAGATGCACACGTATCATTACATTATAGAGACAATAGTATTCTCACTCAGACAACGGATGTTTTGCAAAATACACATGTATCATCGAGTACAACACATCGTGAACAGTTCATGCAACATTATCATCGAGCACCAAGCTGGATCAAAATGTCAACCTATAGCACCAGCGTGAACAGAGTAGTGTAATACCAGAAACCTCTTCACGGTTGATTGACAAGGCGGTGTTCTTTACCACCGCCATCCCCACCCCCTCCCTAACATGATAAAGTTTGTGATGAATTTGTCAGAACGAACGTGGTTTTCGATGGACTGAAGAAGAATGGTTAGAGGAACTCTGTGTAGCATCGTTACATATTTTCCATGGCACCACACTAGACACGAACGTTGGAAATAATAATAACAACAGTTCATAGAAGACCATCAGGCTTCCTGTCTTCAGAGCTGTAGTCATGCTCCCGAGACAGCTAATGTTCAATGGAATGACAAGGCAGACACCTCTCCGGAAAGGTTCCTGGCGTGGACCGACCAATCAATGTCCCCCAACCAGAAACAGGCAGAATGGGAGGGGGTGTGCTGTCCTCGACGGTAGCAACGGTGATGCATTGGTTACCAGGCATGGATTGATGGATGATGTAGGTGTAGCAGACACTGAGCTGACTGTGGTGAGGGGACCAGGCCACTGCAGACTGAGGGTTGAGCGTACAGCCTGCAGGAGGACGTCACCAGGAGGTCCCCCTCTTCATTCAGCAGCTTCACGTCAGGCAGGTCTCAGTCTCTGCTCTCGTTCCGGACCTTTCAGGAGAGCGGGCAGATACCCACACCACTCACGTTCACCACAGTCCCCAGGTCGGCGAGGGACGCCACCGGGCTGCTGACGGCAGGCAGCCCCCGCACAGACATGGAGGAGAACGGGGTGAAGGACGGCAACAGAACCTCGCTGACCTCGGCTGTAGAGAAGCAGAACATCTGCTGGGTGTTGGCGGAAGGGAACACGATCGACATGATGGCGAAGACTGCAAGGACTGGTGACCTGATCTACACAAATCTGCTGCTGCTTCTTTTTTCTTTCTTTCCACGGGAAACGTGGCTCAACGGCTGCTCCGAGTTGTGGAGAAGTGTGTCGTCTAAGGACCTCGAAAAACCAAGAGATATATCAGTCTGGTCAGCGTCTAGACAGGGTTTGTCTTCTCTCGTTAGCTGGTCAGTGTAATTCGCGGCAAGCTTTGGCTGGTCAGTCTGGCGAGCGAAGTAATGACTAGGACTGGGAGTCTCCCCGTATTTATACCCTGCAGTGTTTATACACCCGTCCACCCCGCCACCTCGTCTCACCGGGTGTCCTGTAATTAGAAGCCTACGTCACCCCTGTTACCCAGCTGACCCTCTGTTGTGGAAAGGACCGGGAGCGTGAAACAGGGGTAATCATAGTGACACGCCGTTCTCCTCCCTCCCCCCTTCCCCCCTTTCAGCTCCCTCCCGTCTTTCCCGAAACTTCGGTAGTGGCGTCACTTCGCTCCTCCGCACGTCGTTTCCTACGCACTTCGGCCATCCTCGGTAACTTCCGGCCGCTTCTGAAGAAGGCGTTTGTAGGTCACGTCTCCCACGGTCTCGTGTTGTTCCGGTCCCGCCTCCACTCTCATTGGAGATTCGGCTGTTGATTGACACGTCTCCCGGCCCTTTGACGTACTTCGGGCTTTTCCGCCGAGCCTGATTAATCTCCGTCGTTAGTCGGCAGGGGCAGTCAGTGCTAGAGATTTGTCCGACGAAAGCTTTGGGGTCGGGTGTGGACAGGTTAGGGCGGGTGGGTGGGGGTGAGGAACAGGGGTGATGGGGGGGGGGGGGGTGACAGGGGCTGGGTTTTTCCCCTCAGGGGCAGGCTACTTGTCAGTGACTCCTGTAAGAACGAACACTCACACGTACCATTGGCGATTAGAAAGGTCAATCTCTTGTGGTCCTCAGCATACTGGCGTTGAGGATTAGAGCGTGCCAGGGAGGTGGGAAGGACAGACAGCCAACTGCCACAACACTTTCCTGTCTCCTCGCCTCTCTCTTTCTCGATCAAGAATAGCCTCGGGGCTGGATGTTCGCATGACTGGTCAATCCACTTTTTGTTTTATTCGCATTTCTTCTTTTGTTCTTTCTGTCCTTTTTTCTTCTTTTTTTCTTTTTCTTTTCTTTTTGCTAATGAGAGACAGTGAGAAACAGGGGAGGTGGGGAGGGAGTATCGGGTAGGTGGTTGGGGTTGGGAGGTGGGTGTCAATGCTATTTATACTCTGTTAATAACACGTGTAAATGCATGTCGATGTAAATGGCCTATCCCACACCAAACTGGGACTAAACTCATGTCAGCCGTATGTCTATATCCGTTCTAGTAATGACACGTCTTGTCAACTAACCACACATGGACCAATCCTGCTTAAATGTGAGTTGAGTCACAAACACACACACACACACACACACACACACACACACACACACACACACACACACACACACACACATCAAGAGAAAAGAAGAAGAAGAAGAAGAAGAAGAAGAAGAAGAAGAAGAAGAGAGAGAGAGAGAGAGAGAGAGAGAGAGAGAGAGAGAGAGAGAGAGAGAGAGAGCGATTCAACCACGACCTCTACAAAACGCAAGGATGATAACATTTTTTTTCTCCTGATTCAGCGTTCTGAGTCACACAAAAAAGAAGAAGAAGAAGAAGAAGAAGAAGAAGAAGAGAGAGAGAGAGAGAGAGAGAGAGAGAGAGAGAGAGAGAGAGAGAGAGAGAGAGAGAGAGAATAAACAAATGTTTTTCAATAAGGGAAAAGCAGAGAAAGCACAGTTCGCTCTTCTAATCTGACTCCCGTGAAGAATGCAAAAATCTAAAAAACAATAACAAATCCAAAGTGTAGAGGTACACGAATATTTCAAAATATATTAAAGATACTTATCAACTACACAAATGAATAATTTTGCACACAAAGCAATTTTCAAATATATAATGAGAAAAGGTTCATTTATTAAAGCGAGAGAGAGAGAGAGAGAGAGAGAGAGAGAGAAGAGGGGGGAAGGGGGGGGGGGGGGTAATGCATTAAGAAATCTTGTTTCAGCCTGTTCTGAGTTAATGAAATATATTTTTACAAAAAAGAAGAACATGAACAAAGAAAAGTACAGGATTTAACATGCATTGGTGGGACAAACTTCATTACGTTACCAGCCGCTGTGGCGCAGTGAATAGCACAACAGATTCCCTGCTGGGAGGTTGTGGTTCGATTCCCTTCAGAGCCATGTATATTTGTGGCATTCTTCGGCTCATAAGTGGCACTTGCCCAGAGTGGAGTTGTCTGTGGGTCAGTTGGGAAGACAGGAAGCACACCACTGAGTTTCCAGATGAACCACACCATCGAGTTTCCACCACTGGGAAGGCAGGAACCACATCATCGAGTTTCCACCACTGGGAAGGCAGGAACCACACCATCGAGTTTCCACCACCGGGAAGGCAGGAACCACATCATCGAGTTTCCACCACTGGGAAGGCAGGAAGCACATCATCGAGTTTCCACCACTGGGAAGGCAGGAACCACATCATCGAGTTTCCACCACTGGGAAGGCAGGAACCACATCATCGAGTTTCCACCACCGGGAAGGCAGGAACCACACCATCGAGTTTCCACCACCGGGAAGGCAGGAACCACACCATCGAGTTTCCACCACCGGGAAGGCAGGAACCACACCATCGAGTTTCCACCACCGGGAAGGCAGGAACCACACCATCGAGTTTCCACCACCGGAAAGGCAGGAACCACACCATCGAGTTTCCACCACCGGGAAGGCAGGAACCACATCATCGAGTTTCCACCACTGGGAAGGCAGGAACCACATCATCGAGTTTCCACCACTGGGAAGGCAGGAAGCACATCATCGAGTTTCCACAGGAAGCACACCATCGTGTTTCCACCACTTCATGGATGCAACTTTAAGAAGCTCGCTCAAATTTCCTAACCCACGTTGCAGCGTATCTCTCGGGCCTGGCTGACGACGGGATATGTTATGAAGGTAAGCGTACAATACAGCTCTGACATGTGGTCTTCGACCAGAACGGTACTCCAGACAATCATCTCCATCGTCCTCATCCTCATCCTCACCGATCGGCATTAAAAAAAAAAAAGCACTAAATTCAGTGGACCTCCATGCCCAGCTGTCATGGTGACCATAATGTTGATTTAGTCTCCACGTCTGTGTGTTGGTATGGAGGTCGTTGGTATGGAGGTCGCCGGTTCCGGCGAGTTCACAGGGACTATCGGTGGACGGACATGATGGCGCTGTTCAGAATGAGACGCTCACTGACTGTGGCTCCGCAACCAATGAAGCGATGGGTTATTGTGGACAGGAAGTGAATAGTGAATGGTGTCCTGTGTCTGCTGGATCAGAACAGACTTCACTAAACATCACACCAGTGCAGTGTCTCCTCTGGTGGGCTGCCTCATGACGGTTTCACATTGACTCTCCCAGTGGATTGCTGGTGCTGGGTCTGCGACAGGGCAAGAAAGGATGTAACAGTGAATAAAGAGCCCGAATGGGAGGCAATGGGGGGAATGCCACAGTGTGGCACAGAAGATTATTATTATTATCGTTATCATTATTATCATTATTAACAATACTTATACAGTGCCTATCCTCGGCTAGAGACCAAGCTCTAAGCGCTTTACAATCCACACTCGTTTACACAACGGACTGCCTACCTAGGCAGTGTCGACTGAAGAGTTGCCAGCTGGCTCTTCATTCAGTCGTTTCCCGTGTCATCCAGTCAGTATCGTTCATTATCGTTCACTCAATTTCCTTACTTTCTTCATTCTTTCCTTTTCTCACGCAGGGTGCATGCTATGTGTAATAGATAAATTCGCTCGCAGAGACCCAAACCATAAATACATAATTTACATAGGGTTCATTGCATGAATGGAAAAAAATGCGTTATGATTATGGGCGTTTCAGAGGTATTTTGTTCTGGACCATAAATTCATTGTTGTGACTTTTTCAACATATTTTTACCACGCTGAATTATTCTCAGTGACTATTCCTTTTCCGAAACTTTTCGGTTGTGTCGTCCTTCAGCTCCTTTGCCATTGTTGAACGAGTGGACACACACTGGGAAGGTTTGTCATTTTGAGCTAGAGATTATCATCCTATATTTAGTTTTGTTTGGATTTTAACTCATATTGTTTTATGTTGACCCAGACAAATAACTGATTATTTTTCATTTCATTTCTTTCTTTCTTTGTTGTTGTTGTTGTTGTTGTTGTTATTGTTATTGTTGTGTTGTTGTTGTTGTTCTTCTTCTTCTCCTTTTTTTTTTTTTTTTTTTTTTTTTGCGGCAATACAGAAGATATGTCTTCATTTTACAATGACTGGCATGAACGATTGCTGTCACCTGATACAGAATGATGACATGAGTTCTGACGTCTCATTCGATAGATAATAAAGCCTTTTTTTCAGGAGCAGTGGCTAGTATTATACCAAAGGCATTTGCAAGGTCGTCAGAGGCGACATCGGTAATCTTGTTGCCGGTAATCTCGTTGGCGGTCATCTCGTCGGCGGTAATCTCTTTGTCGGTAATCTTGTTGCCGGTAATCTCGTTGCCGGTAATCTCGTTGTCGGTAATCTCATTGCCGGTAATCTTGTTGCCAGTAATCTTGTTATAGTTAATCTTACTGCCGGTTTTCTTGCTGCCGGTAATCTTGCTGCCGGTAATCTCGTTGCCGGTAGTGTTCTTGCTGAAAATCTTGTTGCCGGTAATCTTGTTGCAGTAATATTGTTGCCGGTAATCTTGCTGCCGGTAATCTTGTTGCAGGTAATCTTGCTGCCGGTAATCTCGTTGCCGGTAATCTTGTTGCCGGTAATCTCATAACCAGTAATCTTGCTGCCGGTAATCGTGTTGCCGGTAAATCTTGTTAAGACAATTTATCTTTAAGGTTGGTCAGTACCGTTTGGCAATAATGGCATTCCGTATATCAAGACCAGTTTCAAGGTGGCAATGACGAAGGATACGTCTTCTAATGCGTGATTCTAAAATGTTCAGTAGAGAAGGAAATGTAAAGATAGGTCAGTAATCTGAAAAAGTGATGAGGTGACGAGATTTAAGGACAAACGTATGGCTTTAGCAGCTTTGAAAGTTTTGGAAACTCAGTGTGTGCCTGAGGAGAGAGAGAGAGAGAGAGAGAGAGAGAGAGAGAGAGAGAGAGAGAGAGAGAGAGGGAGGGAGAGCGAGAGAGAGCGAGAGAGGAGAGAGAGAGAGTGTGTGTGTGTGTTGTGTGTGTGAGTGTGTGAGTGTGTGTGTGTGTGTGTGTGTGTGTGTGTGTGTGTGTGTGTGTGTGAGAGAGAGAGAGAGAGAGAGAGAGAGAGAGAGACCATTCATAGCTTGAAAATATAAGCGTGCATGCATGTGTGTGTGTGTGTGTGTGTGTGTGTGTGTGTGTGTGTGTGTGTGTGTGTGTGACCATTCATAGCTTGAAAATATAAGCGGGTTTTCCAGAGACAGCAGGACTTGCTATTTTAAGAATTTTGCGTTCATTGTTACTTGATCCGTGAGAACATGTTCATTTGTAGTCAGAGTAGAGTATTTTGTAGTTCATGAACAGAAATTAAGGGGGTATCTGAATCAGAAGAAATGCTTAAAACAAACAAACAAACAAAAACAAACTTAAAAATAATCATGGCATATCTAGATTACAAAGAACAGAGCTGTCAGATGTTTGTTTTCACTGAACGCCACGCACGTTCAGTTCTTTAGCATATAGTGCTTTTTCTTCTTCATTTACTTATATATTTATTCCTATATTCATTTGTTTACCTGTTTCTATATTTATTTATTCATTTATTCTGTGGAGATGTTGATTTGGTAATGATATTACTATTGCTCAGCTGATAGGAGGAATTCCAAACTTGTGCTACATTTAGTACAGGATACAAGTTCTTTAAGAAAAATCTTTAAAACACCTTTTTTGTGTTGCACCCTTACGACTTTCAGATGATCAGCACAGTTTCTCTTTTAGACAACTCCGTTATAAGGTCGAGGAGAGAGAGAGAGGGGGGGGGGGGGCGAGAGAGAGAGAGAGAGAGAGAGAGGAGAGGGAGGGAGAGAGAGAGAGGGAGAGGGAGAGAAAACTCAGAACTCAGAAAGCTTTAATGTACATGGGCCTTGGGCCACAAGTCAAGGTACAAAGGGAAGGGGAGGGGGTGGGTAGGAACGGGGAGGAGTTAACACATATGTTATTGCAAACAGAACATAAAAGCATTGTAATGTTAATTACTCAAAAGTGTGTGTAAAAAGATGATACATTATTCAGTTACGTTTAGAATACATGAAAATGCAAGACAAATAGTCAGACATTTCAAGGAAATCCAGAGTGGTGTTAATTGTCCGCAGTAATTTACCAGTTAAAGAATTGATTTTATCCTTCTGTTTATGCATGAAAAATATACCTTGACAGGATATGTCTGTGCGAAGCACTGGACACCTTAAGAAGCAAATGAAAGGGACAACTGGCAAATTCTTTGAGAAATTTATTCCTAAGGTAGCATGAGGGAGCATTGAAATAAAAAGTGTCGCTCATTCTCTATATGATCACGGCAAAATGGCCACACTTTGTCCTTTTCTGTTTTACTGTAGCGATGTTGGTTGTTTTTTAGTGGAAGCAGATTAAACCTTGTTCGTGTAATGGCAACGCGGAAGCAGTACTTTTGAATCCAAAAGATATTTATCTTTTTTTCAAAAATCGACTTAAAATCTCTATAACATTTGTATCTCTCACGGTCTTGTATGGTGCCAGCCCATTCTTGTGTGAACATATCAATAACACATTTAGGAACATTTTAACGTCTCCAACACCTTGTAGCCAAACAAAATTAAAACCTGTTGAACACAAGATTTTTCACACTGTTTTCCAGATCTAAGTCCAGTAGCATCGAATATGCTTTCTGAGGTAACCTTTCAGCCTTCATCTGTAAAAGTCTAACCAGTGTCGGAAACAAGTAACGTAGGAATGAATGTATAATGGATACCGACCCAAATCTCCGTATACCATTTCGTTTGGCGTTTTGCCTGGAACACCCAGGAATTTTTTGCATACGAACATGTGTACTTTTTCTAAATGTTCTTATCTGTGTAATCTACATATTTCGGCAGCATACATCAAGATTGGTTGAATCTTGGTGTCAAAAACCTTGAAAAAAGTACTTTTCGTCATTTCCCTGTATTTTTGAAAGATTCTGCTGAGCTGAATTTCTGCGTTTTTACCCTTAGTTGTTAAATGCAGGTTACCCTGCTTTGCACTGATCATAGCGGCAAAATTAAACCCTAGACAGCAATAATTATTCACAAGTTCGAGTCTTTTACCATTGTAAAACCATTTCTCATGTTTCCCTAAGTATCCTCATTTTCTAAATACTATAACTTTGGTTTATTGATATTTACTTATAGTTTCATGTCATCACAACAGATTTTTAATACATTCAGCTGATTTTGTAGGCCACTTGGTGTAGTAGACAGCAATGAGATATCATCAGCAAACAGTAATATAAATAATTCAATGATATCCGGAAGTAATCTAACTCCGTGTTTACCTTTTTCATTTATTTGATTTGCTAACTGGATTATGAAAATTGAAATAGCGTAGGACTCAGAACACATCCTTGTCTAACTCCAACAGGAGTTTCAAATATTTCGGAGAGTTTTTCATTTGCTTGAATACAGGATAACATAGAATAATACATAGCTCTAAGTGGGGCCAGAAATATACCTTTCACGCCCAGTTGTTTAATACATTGCAAAAGTTTATCTTGTCGAACATAATCAAAGTCCTTTTATAAGTCTACAAAAGCGACGTATGGTTTCTTACCTTTTTTCTCAGTTCTGAACAGAGGCATATAAAGTAAATATCTGATTCACTCTCGAATAATTTTTCTAAAATCCTGCTTGACATTCTGAAATTACATTGTTGCTTTCTAACCAGGTGTACAGTCGTGCATTTAGTATAGTAGTATAGCATTTAGATATAACACTCAGGAGAGAAACTCCTCTGTAATTATCGACGTTTTCAGGGTCACCTTTTTATATACTGGGATTATGAGAGCTTTATGCCATTCCCAGGGATAAATACCTTTGTCAAAAATTGTATTGAATAATCTAGTTAGAAAAAGTTGAACACTCTTACCACCAAGCTTCAGCATTTCAGCAGAAATGTCATCAATTCCTCTAGCTTTGCCACTTTTTAGTTTATCTATAGCTTTTCTGACTTCTTCTCCCGAAAATGCAATATTGAAAGCATATTCTGATTCGTCTAACACATTCGTTTCAATATGATAGTCCTATTCGCCTTGTTCAATGTTTTTTTTTTTTAAAAACGGTCATGAAATGATTAAACCACTCATCAATACTAATGTCATTAGTAATTCTTTGTCTTTTTTCACATCCCATATTTCTAAGATGCCTCCAAAATTCCGACGAATTATGAATTTCCTTGGTCAATACTTTTAATTTCTGTTTTCTAAAAGCTTGTTTTTTCATCCTTGATAAGTGTTTATGCTTCTTCCTTGCATCGACATATATTACTCTGGCTTCCCCAACCTGAGTTTTGATTTCTTCTTTCTGAGTTGAAGATTCTTTGCGTAATGCTCTGAAATAGTTTAATTTTCTCCTAGGTTCTTTTTTGACTTTGCGGCATTCATCGTCGAACCATTCCGACCTTTTTCTTCCTGTATGTACCGCTGCGTTTCAACATGCATTTGCTAGATTCTTTTAAGCATTGTACAAATGCTTCCAGCGAACTATCTACATCGTGGTCCAAATTATTTGCAGCTTTACGTATTTTGTTTTGTATATCTCCACTCTCCCATGATTTGACAAATTTATCTTCATAATCCTTATTCCAAGTAAACCTCTCCCTCACTGTTGTTTGAGTTTGCTTCGTATCAGGAAAACAATCGCTATCTTTTTTGCTTATTTCTATTTTCAGACTAACTAGCAGATGATTAGATTCAATTATATTCTAAACATAAAGAAATATGAAATGAATAGATGAAAATGATAAATGGATGCAAGAAAATAGTCAGCTGTACTTTCCCAGTAAATCAATAAATACAAGAAAACAGTCAACCAGAAGCTTCTATATATGTACAGTTATCAAATTTGGATTCACTCAATCCATTCAGCATGATACAATCCAACATGTCACATAATTCAGTCAGTTCAATACCATAAGTACCCTGCTGGGTCTTCCAGAATGTTGAGTCATGTGTGTGTGTATGGAGAGGGGGGGGGGATATAAGAACAAATATACATTACATCTTTGTCCGTGCAAAACAAGTCTGTGAATCTTCAAAACTCCAACGTTTTCTTGGTCTGTCTGAATTCCATCTATGAAATCAGCGAAACGTTTTCTAATCATAACTATGACGCCACCGGAGTACCTCCCTTGACGTTAACATTATAAAATCTTTAAGAGTGATGATTCGAAATTAAATCCGATGAACGTTTCAGTAAGG
>CM065748.1:8800438-8815438 GCA_033310375.1 Conus canariensis
ACATGAACAAAATCCAGGAAAATCTGGTACGTTTGACTCCTTTCCAAACCATGTTAGCTAACACAAGCTGTACTAGCGACAGAGGCAGCGCGTGACGCACGTGCAATGAATGTCCCCAGCGTTGACGTTGGCAGTGTTCACCCTCTGCTCAGCACAGTACTGCATCCAACAGCCAGTAAGTACATCATTCATTGACATCTTTCTGTCTCGAGAGACAATGGTGTTGCGCCGTGGACTGTTCAGTTGTGGAGTTGCAGCGCCTACTGTGGCTGAAGAGCCCGATCCTCGAGCGGCAGACTCTGTTGCAGTTGCTGCAGGTGAAGTCATGAGTGTCTGTTGGCGCCGACGCAATTTTTTGCCGCCTGCGGCGCCTCCGTTCTTCCCACTGGACCTCTCTCCTCTGCTCTGCTTGTTTGATGCCGGCCTTGATGGTGGACCTCCAGCTGACCCGGTCTGAAGCTGCTGTCTCCAGGTCTGCTGGGTCGAGGATGTCTGCCCTCAGGTCGCGCTTGCATACATCCTTGTAGCGTAGGACGGGCCGTCCTGTGGGTCTGGAGCCTGTAGCCAGCCCGCCGCACAGCCAGTTACAACAAGGGCTGAAACAGGCCTGCTTCCCAGAAGACAGCTACAAGACCGTGGCTTTGAACTTGACCAGTGGTAACCATTCCACACTTGATGTTAGGAGAATAGCGATTCACCCCCAGTAGATAGCATAGCACTGTGCTATGTTCTTCACCTGATGTCTTTGGCTGTGTAGGGGTCCTGAAGTGTCAGGGTCGTTCCGTTACCAGTCGTACAATGGCTTTCAAGGGTCCTGCATTCAAGTTCACCATGTCTACCTTCAGACTGAGGCTGGGAAAGATGAAGAGCTGATTGACTCTCCTGAGAAAAAATATCATGTTATGTTATGTTATATTTTTTTTTATATAATATGAGATATTATATCATAATATATTATATCATACTATATTATATTATTTCATATTGTATTTATAACACCTTATCTGCTGGCACTCAGGGAGGTCATTTGCTGATGAAGGCAAATAAAGTCGAAAATTTCAACTATAACCACGACAGCTTGTTGTTTTTGCAAATCTTAAATAAATGTTAGCGAACCGCCCAGAGAACGTGGACAAACGAGTCACAAGACGAAACACAACTAGTTTCGACCTCTTAGGTCTTCATCAGGTGAGACATTAACGAATAAAACAATGAAAATTCACTTAGCTTTGATCGCTTCAGATCACTTGGTAGGGTTCAGCGCAAGGAAGAAGGCGTTGAATCAACGCCTTCTTCCTTGCGCTGAACCCTACCAAGTGATCTGAAGCGATCAAAGCTAAGTGAATTTTCATTGTTTTATTCGTTAATGTCTCACCTGATGAAGACCTAAGAGGTCGAAACTAGTTGTGTTTCGTCTTGTGACTCGTTTGTCCACGTTCTCTGGGCGGTTCGCTAACATTTATTTAAGATTTGTTTAGATTTCCGCCTGCAGTCCTCTCGCTTTGCAACTAGATTTGTTGTTTTTGGTTTTTTGTTTTCTTTTGGATATATATAATCAGAATCTTCATCTTGGATGGTGTGAAAAGGTGTACCCTTTGTTTGCCATAAAGGTGGTTTACATTGGTTTGTGGACTTCTCTCTCTCTCTCTCTCTCTCTCTCTCTCTCTCTCTCTCCTCTCTCTATATATTATATATATATATATATATATATATAGTTAAAACAAGTGTAAAAGAGGAATATTAAAATTATCTACAAATTTGTTTCTAGCGCTTGGCTATCGTCAGGATGGAGTTTGGGTTGCCCACCGCCGTGTGACGCCGTGTGGGGCCCGGTTGCAGCTGTTTTTGCGTGCGTGTTGGTTGCACGTGTTTTTTTTTTTTTTTGGTTTTCAGGTTGTTGTACGGGATGTGTTCACTAACAACGATTTCCATTTGCGCCTGCAGTTATTTACTATTTCTGTTTTAGTATTAAGTGTTGCTAAGTGGGGTTTACATAGTATTAGCCATTTTTCAGTTAGGCATAGGTTGCATTTTTTTTTAACATTGCTGTATGGTGATGCTCTTTTTATGATTTTCCAGGATATGTTATAGTTTATTTTTGCGTCTTTAAGTTTCCAAATGTATTTGCTCAATTCAGTTTGGTTTTTGTATTTTGCTTTGTTGAATGACTGTTTATGGTTTGCATATCTGGTTTTGAAGTGGTTTTCAGTGATCCCTATGTATGTTTCTTTTTCATTTTCTGATGTCACGGTAGCCTGGTACACAATATTGTTGTGAAGACATTTATTGCTTAGTGGACACTGCTCTTTTTTGGTGCAATTGCAAGATTTCCTTTCTGCACCCTTCTTTGCTGTGTTGGTTTTCATTTTGTTGGATGCATCAATCAGGTTTTTGAGGTTGGGCATACATGAGTACGATAGTTTGACAGTGTTTTTGTTAAATATTTTGGACAGTTTGTGTTCTTTTCGAAATGAAGTTATTAGAATTTTGAAGAATTTTTTCCCTATGTTTGTTTTGAGTTTCCCGTCGTATGGGGGGTTGTACCATATGATTTTTCTTTTTCTATTTTTCTTGCTTTTATTTGTGTTGTTATCTAGGTTGTATTGTAGTTTGTAATTGTATCCACTTCTTTGTAGTGCCTCCTGGTATTCTACTGCTGCATTGTTGAACACTTTCTCACCACATGACAGATTTGATAGTTTCTTGTTTATGCCGTGGGGTATGGTCTTTAATACAGATGGTGGGTGGTTACTTTTGATGTGTACATAAAGAGGTGTGTCGTTGGGTTTCTTGTATGGTTTATATATGTGATTATTGAGATCCAGTGTTATGGCTAAGTAGTTCACTACCTTTTTGTTTGCTTCAATGGTAATTTTTAAGTTGTGATTTTGGAAGATTTTGCATAGTTCTTTCTTCTTATTTTCAATGGTTCTTGGGTTGTTGGTTAGTGCAGCAAGGCCGTCATCTCTGTACAGTCCGACTTGCTTTCCGAGTTTTTTCTTGATGTTGGATAGCATGAATAGTCCAACCAGTTCGCATGTTTCTGCACCATCATATGAGACAATGGTTACGTCAAATGTTGAGTTTCTGTTCGTTTTCTTGATCCAGGTTTCATTTCTGCTGTGCAGAAATATGAAAAAGAAACATACATAGGGATCACTGAAAACCACTTCAAAACCAGATATGCAAACCACAAACAGTCATTCAACAAAGAAAAATACAAAAACCAAACTGAATTGAGCAAATACATTTGGAAACTTAAAGACGCAAAAATAAACTATAACATATCCTGGAAAATTATAAAAAGAGCATCACCATACAGCAATGTTTCAAAAAGATGCAACCTATGCCTAACTGAAAAATGATTAATACTATGTAAACCCCACTTAGCAACACTTAATACTAAAACAGAAATAGTAAATAACTGCAGGCACAAATGGAAATCGTTGTTAGTGAACACACCCCGTACATCAACCTGAAAACCCAAAAAACACGTGCAACCAACACGCACGCAAAAACAGCTGCAACCGGCCCCACACGCTATATAACACCGGCGGCGGGCAACCCAAACTCCATCCTGACGATAGCCAAGCGCTAGAAACAAATTAGTAGATAATTTTAATATTCCTCCTTTACACTTGTTTTAACTAATGTTGCTCCCCAAGGGTTGAGCACTTGTAGAATTATTCTAGGCTTTAATCATACTGATCTCTTATATATATATATATATTATAATATATATATTATTATGAACAAATAAAAAAGTTCTTAAAAAATCTGAAGGTGCTCAACCCTTGGATCCTGAAGATAGCAAAGCTAGAAACAAGCTGTAGATTTACCACTTCATTTTAAAAATATTTTTTAACAAATATATATATATATATATATATATATATATATATATATATATATAATCAGAATCTCCATTTTGGATGGTGTTAAAAGGTGCACCTTTCGTTTGCCATGAAGATGGATCACATTAGTTAGTCGACTTCTCTTTCTGGTTTCATGGAGCGTGGGGGATTCTTTTTTTCTGGATGGAAGAACATCTTCCAGGTCGACGATCAGTTTGCCGTTTAATTGAGGTCCTCGCTGGAGCATAGGTTTCATGCTCGCGTAGGTTTCATGTACTGAGTTGTATTAGTTCAGGTTTCATGCACTGAGTTGTATTAGTTCAGGTTTCATGCATTGAGTTGTTTTAGTTCAGGTTTACTTTGGATTCTCTCTTGAGGGCACATAAGACCATATGGCGAAAGCTTGGCTGTGTCTGGAGTGGTACTGTCTGCATCTGTCCGTGGGCAGGGGTGGTTGGGTCTGTGGGGTGTGCTCGGCAGCTGGAGGGTGGTGTTTTTCGCCAGTGGGCTCTGCAGTCATGAAATACGGGCTGGTACACCCACGGGGATGCTACTTTAAGGCTGTTATGAGCTGCATCCTGTAGTCTGATTTACCTCTGTTCAGGAGCAGTTATGTCCCTTGATATCTTAATGGAGTGTCCTGCGCGTGCCTGTACCCATCGTCAACACAGCGCAGGCCTCCAAGGGTGGTACAGGACTTCTCTAAAGGCAGGTGAAGACTGTGCTTCTCTGGGTCCTCCCCAGCACCTTCGGGTGTTTCTTTTTCTTCTTTGCCTTAACTAGGCTGACCCTGGAGAAAGGTCCAGTGACGGTGAGGAAAGACCCACTGACCACAGGGAAAGTCCTGTTGACAGTGGGAAAGACTACAACTTTGGATTCTCTCTTGAGGGCACATAAGACCGTATGGCGAAAGCTTGGCTGTGTCTGGAGTGGCACTGTCTTTATCTGTCCGTGGGCAGGGTGTGGGTCTGTGGGGTGTGCTTGGCAGCTGGAGGGTGGTGTTTTTCGCCAGTGGGCTCTGCAGTCATGAAATACGGGCTGGTACACCCACGGGGATGCTACTTTAAGGCTGTTATGAGCTGCATCCTGTAGTCTGATTTACCTCTGTTCAGGAGCAGTTATGTCCCTTGATATCTTAATGGAGTGTCCTGCGCGTGCCTGTACCCATCGTCAACACAGCGCAGGCCTCCAAGGGTGGTACAGGACTGCTCTAAAGGCAGGTGAAGACAGTGCTTCTCTGGGTCCTCCCCAGCACCTTCGGGTGTTTCTTTTTCTCCTCAGAATCTCCATTTTGGATGGTGTTAAAAGGTGCACCTTTCGTTTGCCATGAAGATGGATCACATTAGTTAGTCGACTTCTCTTTCTGGTTTCATGGAGCGTGGGGGATTCTTTTTTTCTGGATGGAAGAACATCTTCCAGGTCGACGATCAGTTTGCCGTTTAATTGAGGTCCTCGCTGGAGCATAAGATTCATGCTCGCGTAGGTTTCATGCACTGAGTTGTATTAGTTCAGGTTTCATGCACTGAGTTGTATTTGTTCAGGTTTCATGCATTGAGTTGTTTTAGTTCAGGTTTCATGCACTGAGTTGTATTAGTTCAGGTTTCATGCACTGAGTTGTATTAGTTCAGGTTTCATGCACTGAGTTGTTTTAGTTCAGGTTTCATGCACTGAGTTGTATTAGTTCAGGTTTCATGCATTGAGTTCTGCTGGGTTAAGTTTTTACCCCTTATGATGTATTGCGTTAGGCTTAATGCAATAATTTTGTATTGGGTTAGGTTTAATGTAAGTCGTTGGATTTAATGTATTTGTTTTGTATAAATTTGAACTATTGCGCTGTATCGGGTTAGGTACTATGCATTGTATCTTATTGGGCTAGATTGTTGTGCATTGTGTTGTACTGCTTTAGTTGTAGTGCGTGTATTGTGTTGGGTTAGGTTGTAATGCATTGTGTTGGTATTAGGATAGATTGTAGTGCATAGTGTTGTCTTGGTCTTGGTTGTAGTGCATTGCATTGGCTGAGGTTGCGATGCATTGTGTTTTGTCAGGTTACGTTGTAAGACATTGTATAGTATTTGTCAAAGTTGTATTGATTCGTGTTGTGTAGATTAAGTTTTTTGTGTTAAGGCTGCTCCTTGCATTCTTGCTCTGAGGAAGTTTACTGGGCTTGTTCCTTGCTGCGTTTTGTCAGCTCGTACCAGCTCAGCTAGTCTTCCTTCCTTCCTTACCCCAGACCCCCACCACCACCCCCCCCCCCCCACTCCCTATCCTATCCACTCCGTCTGTTTGTCTCCCACCCTTTGATTCACTCATCTTTCACTTGTGCCTGCCCGCCCTCCTTCCCTCTGTCTCATTTGATCCACCCCCCACCACCCCCTGTCCCCGACCCTCTCCTTAGTCGACCTCTCTGCTTCTGTCTCTGTCTGTCTGTCTGTCTGACTGCCTCTTTTCTGTCTGTCTGTCTCTTTGTCTGTCTGTGTGTCTATCTGTCTCTCTATCCCTGTCTGTTTGCTTGTCTGTCTGTCTGTCTCTGTGTCTCCTGTCTGTCTGTCTGTCTGTCTCTGTCAGTCTGCCTCTCTCCCTCTCTCTCTCTCCCTCCCTCTCTCCCTCTCTCTTTCTCAACCAAACATGACCCCCCCCCCCCCCCCTGCTCACTTGTCGAAATTCCTCAACACAAATCCCAAATCCCCGAACGGTCTGGGAGAGTGGTGTTTTGGCACCAGGCGAGCCAGCCTGACCCTCAGGCCACGGCGAGGACTTCAGCCGGCAAACAGACACAGTCGGTATGTTAGGACGGCTGGCCAGTCCCCCTCCCCTCCCCTCCCCTCGGCCCCCTCTCCCCTCCCTCTCCGCTCATCCAGGCCATCACAAAAAAGGTGACAGGCGGCAGTTTCTGCTTGTTGCTGTTTGTTTGTCTAGGCGAATGCCACCGACATTGCAAGGAGTCTTTGCATTCTTTGGAGTATAAAATTAGACGGGTGCCACGCTATCTTTAGACTGTAAGGGGAGGGTCGCACCCAGCGTATGTCTGCACAGATGTTCACCCCAATCAATGGCTGTGAAGAGAGTGAAAAAAAAGAACCAGGGAAGGGTGGGGAGGGGAGGAGACGGGAGAATAAGGTTTTTAAGTTGAATGCGCGAGCTTTCCTGTGCAGCTGACAGCAGCGGGCTTTCTTTATGGTGGTGGTGATGGTGCTGTTGTTGTTGCTATTGTTGTTGTTGTTGGTGGTGGTGGTGTTTGTGTGTGTGTGTCTGTGTGTGTGTTTGTGTTCGTATGTGTGTGTGTGTGTGTGTGTGTGTGTGTGTGTGTGTGTGTGTGTGTGTGTGTGTGTCTGTGAGTGTGTGTTTGTGTTCGTGTGTGTGTGTGTGTGTGTGTGTGTGTGTGTGTGTGTGTGTTGTGTTGTGTGTGAGTCTGTATGTGTGGGTATGTTTGTAATGTGCTTGTGTGTGTGTGTGCGTGCGTGTGCGTGTGCTTGTGTGCGTGTTTGTGTATGTGTGCGTGTGGTGTGTGTGTATGTTTGTGCGTGCGTGTGTGTGTGTATGTGTGTGGGGCGTGCGTGCGTGTTGTGTTGTGTGTGTGTGTGTGTGTGTGGTGTGTGTGTGTGTTCGTCGAAGTGGTTATCCACAGGAGAGTTGAAATGGAAACATGTTTCCCTTACCCACCCATTCACTCCTCCCACAGCTACCTGTACCCCCCCCCCCACCCCCCACCATTCATTTATCTCCCTCCCTCACTCACTTCCCCCAAAACTATCCGTGTCTAACCCCCCCCCCCTTCACTTCTCCCACATCTACCTGTATCTCCTTCCCCCACTCACTTCCCCCAAAACTACCCGTATCTACCCCCCCCTCCCCACCATTCCCTTCTCCCACATCTACCTGTATCTCCCTCCCCCACTCACTTCCCCCAAAACTACCCGTATCTACCCCCCTCCCCCACCATTCCCTTCTCCCACATCTACCTGTATCTCCCTCCCCCACTCACTTCCCCCAAAACTACCCGTGTCTAACCCCCCCCCCCCCCCATTTACTTCCACATCTACCTGTACCTCCCCCCCCAACTCACTTCCCCCAAACCTACCCGTATCTACCCCCCACCCCCCACTCACTTCTCCCACAGCTACCTGTAATTACCCCCACCCCCACCCCCCACCCCCCACTCACTCACTCACTCACTTCTCCCACAGCTACCTGTAATTACGCCCCCCCCCCCCCCACTCACTCACTTCTCCCACAGCTACATGTAATTACCCCCACCCCCACCCCCCACCCCCCACCCCCCACTCACTCACTTCTCCCACAGCTACCTGTAATTACCCCACCCCCACCCCCACCCCCCACTCACTCACTACTCCCACAGCTACCTGTAATTACGCTCCCCCTCCCCCCCCCCCCCCCACTCACTGACTTCTCCCACAGCTACATGTAATTCGCCCACTCACTCACTTCTCCCAGAGCTACCTGTAATTACCCCTCCCCCCCACCCCCCACTCACTCACTTCTCCCACAGCTACCTGTAATTACGCCCCCCCCCCCACTCACTCACATTCTCCCACAGCTACATGTAATTACCCCCCACTCACTTCTCCCACAGCTACCTCTAATTACCCCCCCCCCCCCCCCACACACACACACACTCTTACATCTCCCACAGCTACCTGTAATCCTCCCCACTCACTCACTTCTCCCACAGCTACCTGTAATTACCCCCCCCTCTCCCACCTACTTCATCACTTCTTCCACAGCTACCTGTAATCCCCCCCCCCACCCCACTACCACTCAACTTCTCCCACAGCTACCTGTAATTACCCCCCCCCCCCCCCACTTCCACTTCTCCACACAGCTACCTGTAATTACCCCCACCCCCACCCCACTCACTTCTCCCACAGCTACCTGTAATTACCCCCCCCACCTCACTCACTCTCCCACAGCTACCTGTAATTATCCCCACCCCCCCCCCCCACTCACTCACTTCTCCCACAGCTACCTGTAATTACCCCCCCCCCACTCACTCACTTCTCCACAGCTACCTGTAATTACCCCCCCCACCCACCCCCACTCACTCACTTCTCCCACAGCTACCTGTAATTACCCCCCCCCCCCCACACACACACACACACACACTTCTCACACAGCTACCTGTAATTCTCCCCACTCACTCACTTCTCCCACATCTTCCAGTAAATCCCCCCCCCCCTCCACTCACTTCTCACACAGCTACCTGTAATCCTCCCCACTCACTCACATCTCCCACAGCTACCTGTAATTCTCCCCCCCCCCACTCACTTCTCCCACATCTACCTGTAATTCCCCCCCACCCCACTCACTTCTCCCACATCTACCTTAATTCCCCCCTCCCACCACTCTCCCCACATCTGCCTGACCCCCCCCCCCCCCTCACTCACTTCTCCCACATCTACCTGTAATTCCCACCCACCCCACTCACTTCTCCCACATCTACCTTAATTCCCCCCTCCCACCACTTCCCCACATCTGCCTGTAATTCCCCCCCACCCCACTCACTTCTCCCAAAGCTACCTGTAATCCCCCCCCCCCCCCACCTCTCACTTCTCCCACATCTACCTGTAATTCCACCCCCCCCCCCCCCCCCACTCATTTCTCCCACAGCTACCTGTAATTCCCCCCCACCCCCCTCACTTCTCCCACAGCTACCTGTAATTCCCCCCCCCCCCCCCACTCACTTCTCCCACATCTACCTGTAATTCCCCCCCACCCCACTCACTTCTCCCACATCTACCTTAATCCCCCCTCCCACTCACTTCTCCCACATCTGCCTGAACCCCCCCCCCCCCCACTCACTTCTCCCACATCTCCCTGTAATTCCCCCCCCCACCCCACTCACTTCTCCCACATCTACCTTAATTCCCCCCCCCCCACTCACTTCTCCCACATCTGCCTGTAATTCCCCCCACCCCACTCACTTCTCCCACATCTGCCTGTAATTCCCCCCCACCCCACTCACTTCTCCCAAAGCTACCTGTAATCCCCCCCCCCCCCCCACACACTCTCTCACTTCTCCCACACTACCTTAATTCCCCCCTCCCACTCACTTCTCCCACATCTGCCTGTAATTCCCCCCCCCCCCACTCACTTCTCCCAAAGCTACCTGTAATCCCCCCCCCCCCACTCTCTCACTTCTCCCACACTACCTGTAATTCCCCCCCCCCCCCATCACTTCTCCCACAGCTACCTGTAATTCCCCCCCCCCTCCCCACTCACTTCTCCCACATCTACCTGTAATTCCCCCCCCCCTCACTTCTCCCACAGCTACCTGTAATCCTCCCCCCCCTCCCCACTCACTTCTCCCACATCTACCTGTAATTCCCCCCCCCCCACTCACTTCTCCCACATCTACCTGTAATCCCCCCACCCCCCACTCATTTCTCCCACAGCTACCTGTAATTCCCCCCCACCCCCCACTCATTTCTCCCACACTACCTGTAATCCTCCCCACTCACTCACTCCCACAGCTACCTGTAATTCCCCACCACTCACTCACTTCTCACACAGCTACCTGTAATCCCCCCCCCCCACTCACTCCTCTCACACAGCTACCTGTAATCCCCCCCCACACTCACTCACTTCTCACACAGCTACCTGTAATCCCCCCCACACTCACTCACTTCTCACACAGCTACCTGTAATCCCCCCCCACACTCACTCACTTCTCACACAGCTACCTGTAATCCCCCCCACACACACACACACACTCACTTCTCCCACACCTACCTGTAATTCCCCTCCTACTACTCACTTCATCTCACACAGCTACTTGTAATCCTCCCACTCACTCACTTTCTCCCACAGCTACCTGTGATTCCCCCCACTCACTCACTTCTCCCACATCTACCTGTAATTACCCCCCCCTCACACTCACTTCTCACACATCTACCTGTATATCCTCCCCCCACCCACCCACTCACTTCTCCCACAGCTACCTGTAATCCCCCCCCCCCCCATACACACACACTCACTTCTCCCACAGCTACCTTAATTTTACCCACCCCACTCACTTCTCCCACATCTACCTGTAATTCCCCCACTCACTCACTTCTCCCACAGCTACCTGTAATTCCCCCCACCCCTCACCCCACTCACTTCTCACACATCTACCTGTATATCCTTCCCCCACCCCACCCACTCACTTCTCCCACAGCTACCTGTATCATCCCCCCCCCCCCCCCACTCACTTCTCTTACAGCTACCTGTAATCCCCCCCCCCCCCACTCACTTCTCCCACATCTACCTGTATCTGCCCCCCCCCCCCCCCCCCCCCCCCCACTCACTTCTCCCACAGCTACCTGTAATTCTCTCCCCCACTCACTCACTTCTCCCGCATCTACCTGTAATTCCCCCCTCCCCCCACTCACTTCTCCCACATCTACCTGTAATTCCCCCCCCCCCCACTCACTCACTTCTCCCACAGCTGCCTGTAATCCCCCCCACTCACTTCTCACACAGCTACCTGTAATTCTCCCCCACTCACTCACTTCTCCCACATCTATCTGTAATTCCCCCCCCCCCCCCCCACTCAGTTCTCCCACAGCTACCTGTAATCCCCCCCCACACACACACTCACTTCTCCCACAGCTACCTGTAATTCCCCCCCCCCCCAACACACACACACACACACACTCACTTCTCCCACATCTATCTGTAATTCCCTCCCCCCCCCCCCCCACTCAGTCTCCCACAGCTACCTGTAATTCCTCCCCCCCCCCCCCCCACACACACACACTCACTTCTCCCACATCTATCTGTAATTCCCCCCCCCCCCCCCCCCCACTCAGTTCTCCCACAGCTACCTGTAATTCCCCTCCCCCCCCCCCCCCCCACACACACACTCACTTCTCCCACTGCTACCTGTAATTCGCAGTGTACTGTGTTGCAATGTATTGTACTATGCTGTATTGCAGAGTATTGTATTCTACTGTGTTGCGGTGTATTGTACTGTACTGTGTTGCAGTGTATTGTACTGTACTGTGTTGCAGTGTGTTGTACTGTACTGTGTTGCGGTGTATTGTACTGTACTGTGTTGCAGTGTGTTGTACTGTACTGTGTTGCAGTGTACTGTACTGTACGGTAATGCAGTGTATTGTACTGTAGTGTGTTGCAGTGTGTTGTACTGTAGTGTTGCGGTGTATGGTACTGTACTGTGTTGCAGTGTGTTGTACTGTACTGTACTGTGTTGCAGTGTGATGTACTGTACTGTGTTGCAGTGTGTTGTACTGTACTGTGTTGCAGTGTATTGTACTATGCTGTATTGCAGTGTTGTACTGTAGTGTGTTGCAGTGTGTTGTACTGTACTGTGTTGCAATGTGTTGTACTGTACTGTGTTGCAGTGTGTTGTACTGTACTGTGTTTGTCGTGTATTGTACTATGCTGCATTGCAGTGTTGTACTGTACTGTGTTGCAGTGTATTGTACTGTAGTGGGTTGCAATGTATTGTACTGTACTGTATTGCAGTGTATTGTACTGTACTGTGTTGCAGTGTATTGTACTGTAGTGTGTTGCGGTGTATTGAACTGTACTGTATTGCAGTGTGTTGTACTGTAGTGTGTTGCTGTGTGTTATACTGCACTGTACTGTGTTGCAGTGTATTGTACTGTACTATGCTGCAGTGTGTTGTACTGTACTGTACTGTGTTGCAGTGTATTGTACTGTACTGTGTTGCAGTGTGTTGTACTGTACTGTGCTGCAGTGTATTGTACTGTACTGTGTTCCAGAATATTGTACTGTACTGTGTTGCAGCGTGTTGTACTGTACTGTGTTGCAGTGTGTTGTCACTGTACTGTGTTGCAGTGTTTGTACTGTACTGTGTTGCAGTGTATTGTACTTAGCTGTATTGCAGTGTTTGTACTGTACTGTGTTGCAGGTGTTGTACTGTACTGTGTTATGCGTGTACTTAGTGTATACTGTACTGTGTTGCAGTGTATTGTACTGTACTGTGTTGCAGTTTATTGTACTGTACTGTGTTGCAGTGTATTGTACGTATGTGTATTGAGTTTTGTACTATGCTGTTTACAGTGTTGTACTGTACTGTGTTGCAGTGTATTGTACTGTACTGTGTTGCAGTTATTGTACTGTACTGTGTTGCATGTATTGTACTGTACTGTGTTGCGTGTATTGTACTGTACTGTGTAGTACTGTGTATATGCAGTGTATTACATTACTGTACTGTGTTGCAGAGTATTGTACTGTACTGTGTTGCATAGTGTATTGTGTACTGTACTGTGTTGCAGTGTATTGTACTATGCTGTATTGCAGTGTTAGTACTGTACTGTGTTGCAGTGTATTGTACTGTACTGTGTTGCAGTGTATTGTACTGTACTGTTGAGTTACATGTTTGCTGTTTGCGTTGTACTGTACTGTGTTGCAGTGTGTGACTGTGTTCATGTTGTACTGTATGTTATTACTTACGTGTTCGTGTGTTGCTAGTCATGTGTTGTACTGTACTGTGTTGCAGTGTATTGTACTGTACTGTACTGTGTTGCAGTGTATTGTTCTGTACTGTTGCAGTGTGTTGTACTGTACTGTGTTGCAGTGTATTGTACTGTAGTGTGTTGCAGTGTATTGTACTGTACTGTGTTGTAGTGTGTTGTACTGTACTGTTTTGCAGTGTATTGTACTGTACTGTGTTGTAGTGTGTTGTACTGTACTGTGTTGCAGTGTATTGTACTGTAGTGTGTTGCAGTGTTGTACTGTACAACTGTACTGTACTGTGCAACACACTGCAGTGCTGTGTGTTACAGTGTGTTGTACTGTACTGTTGCAGTGTGTTGTACTGTACTGTGTTGCAGTGTGTTGTACTGTACTGTGTTGCAGTGTATTGCACTGTACTGTGTTGCAGTGTATTGTACTGTACTGTGTTGCAGTGTATTGTTTTGTACTCTGTTGCAGTGTATTGTACTGTACTGTACTATATTGCAGTTTATTGTACTGTACTGTGTTGCAGTGTATTGTACTTTACTGTGTTGCAGTGTATTGTACTGTACTGTTGCACTTTGTTGTACTATAGCGTGTTGCTGTGTATTGTACTGTACTGTTTTGCAGTGTGTTGTACTGTACTATGTTGCAGTGTGTTGTACTGTTCTTTATTGCAGTGTTGTACTGTGCTGTATTGCAGTGTGTTCTTCTGTACTGTGCTGCAGTGTATTGTACTGTTCTGTATTGCAGTGTGTTGTACTATACTGTATTGCAGTCTGTCGCGCTACATTTTACTGAGTACATTGTATTGTACTTGAATGCATCGTATTACATTGTGTGGAATAGTATTACGATGTCTTATGCCGAATTATACTGTACCTTTTTACAATGCGTTGTATTTTAAATCCTGCTTTTACGTTGTACTGTAAAACAAAATAAGAGCAGAATAAACTGACACACTGCAGTAGGATGTTGTTTAATGTCGTGTTTATGAGTATGTATGAATGTGGTTTTAATGGGTGAGTATGAAACAATGTGATCTTATTTTCTCATTTTGTGAGCATATGAATGAATGTAGTTATTTTGTCAGTAAATTATGTGAACTATTATAGTTTTATTTTGTGAGTATGAATGAATGTAGCTTTATTTTGTGAGTATGAATGCATGTAGTTGTTTCGTCAGTAAATTATGTGAACTTATATAGTTGTATTTTGTGAGTATGAATGAATGTAGTAATTTCCTCAGAAAATTACGTGGACTGTTACAGTTTTATTTTGTGAGTATGGATGAATAATAGCTTTTTTGTGAGTAAGAATGAATGTAGTTTTATTTTGTGAGTATGAATGAATGTAGTTATTTCGTCAGTAAATAATGTGAATTGTTATAGTTTTATTTTGTGAGTATGAATGAATGAATTTTATTTCGTGAGTAAGAATGAATGTAGTTGTATTTTGTGAGTATGAATGAATGTAGTAATTTCGTCAGAAAATGACGTGGACTCTTCTCAGGCGTGCGTTAGGAACAGGGTGTGCCTCTTGGTAATTAACTGCTCCAGCCGGATTAGTCAGAGGCTGGACTGCACACAGGACACACGTGGCTCCCGCACTGATCACGGGGCGCTCTTCAACCCCAATCCGTAATGCTCTGCCAGGTATTGTGCAATGACCAGAACACTGCCACCCCCCTCCCCCCCCCCCTGCCC
>CM065748.1:8820438-8830438 GCA_033310375.1 Conus canariensis
CGCATAGAAAATACCTCCCAGTTTATTTGATGTATGTAGGGGTACATTCAGATATCTTTTTATGGCAAACATGTGGACATTTTCAATCTGTTTACTGTCTTGTTCTAATCCCCACACTTCAGCTGCGTATGTTAGGATAGGCTGAATTTGCGTATCGAAAAGCTTCCAAAATAAATTTATGTCAATAGTGTTTAGTCTTCTTAATGATTTCATAATTTCCATCACTCCTTTTTTTGCCTTTCTACAAACATCAGACAGAGCATTGCTAACACTCAACTTTGTGGTAAAAGCCATCCCTAAGTATTTCACCCCCCTTGGGCATTCAAAGTAATCAGAATAACAACATTTATCTCGTACACATGCTAATACAGAATCGTAAACACTTCGTATAGCTTGATAAAGTTTTCCTTTCACACCACATTTTCTCAAAACTGCCCATAAAACATTTCTGTTCACAGAATCGAACGCCTTTCTGAAGTCCACAAAGGCAACATACAGTTTAGACTTTTTTTTTTATAAGAAACTTTTGTACTATCGCATATAGGGTGAAAATATGATCTACGGTACTATAACCTGGTCTGAAGCCTGCTTGCTCTTCTATTATTTTTTCCTCTTTCTCTACCCACTTTGAAAGTCTTTTGTTTAAAATATGTGTATACACCTTACTTACAACACTCGTTAGGACAATGCCACGATAGTTATCTGGCAGGTTTGGATTTCCCTTTTTATATATTGGAACAACTATAGATTTCCACATGGCTAAACTCGATATTTCCCTCTGGAGTAGATGATACATCCACATCATTAAAGACATTGTAAAAATGGTTATGCCACTGTTCAATGGTAATAGAGTTGTATATGGCTGACTTTCTATTGACTGATCGAACAAGTACAAAAGAGATGGACAGAGTATTGCTCAGAGCTGTACACGCATAACGCTAAACGAAATACAACAGTCCTGGTCGCCCCTCAACCAACGAACAACAGTAAGGACAGAATAATGCGGGAGGAAATAGTCGAAACATTTACATCACTGAAGCCCGGAAAATCACCTGGTGTGGACAACATACCAGCAGAGATGATCAAGGCGGGAAGAGACCCAATGGTAGACATGCTACTAGTAATATGCAACAAGATCTGGGAAACCGGCGAGTGGCCAACGCCTTGGACGCAATCCCTTATTATCACTCTCCCAAAGAAAGGCAATCTCCAACTATGCCAGAACTACCGTACTATAAGCCTCATCAGCCACCCAAGCAAAGTCATGCTTAAGGTAATCCTGAACAGACTGAATCCCCAAGCGGAAAAGATCATCGCCGAAGAACAGGCGGATTTCAGGCCAGGCCGCAGTACAACAGAGCAAATCTTCAATTTAAGAATACTGTGTGAAAAGTACAACCAACACCAACAAGATCTGTACCACGTGTTCATAGAAAGCCTTTGACCGAGTGTGGCACGAAGCATTATGGGCGACAATGAAACTCTACAACATCAATGCCAACCTCATTAAAGTCATCGAGAGCCTCTACAACAAAGCCACCAGTGCGGTTTTCTTCAACAACAACATAGGCGAATGGTTCCGAACAACTGTCGGAGTGCGCCAGGGCTGTCTACTCTCTCCCATGCTCTTCAACGTCTTCCTGGAAAGAATCATGACTGTGCAGTGTACAGCCAGACAACAAGGTGTGCAGGTACAGCACTGTGCAGAGTACAGCCAGACAACAAGGTGTGCAGGTACAGCACTGTGCAGTGTACAGCCAGACAACAAGGTGTGCAGGTACAGCACTGTGCAGTGTACAGCCAGACAACAAGGTGTGCAGGTACAGCACTGTGCAGTGTACAGCCAGACAACAAGGTGTGCAGGTACAGCACTGTGCAGAGTACAGCCAGACAACAAGGTGTGCAGGTACAGCACTGTGCAGTGTACAGCCAGACAGGGTGCACAGCCACAACAAGGTGTGCAGGTACAATACTGTGCAGTGCACAGCCAAACAACAAGGTGTGCAGGTACAACACTGTGCAGTGTACAACCAGACAGGGTGCACAGCCACAAGGTGTGCAGGTACAACACTGTGCAGTGTGCAGCCAGACAGGGTGGACAGCCACAAGGTGTGCAGGTACAGCACTGTGCAGTGTACAGCCAGACAGGGTGCACAGCCACACGGTGTGCAGGTACAACACTGTGCAGTGTACACCCAGCCGACTCCCAGCATTCCCTGTCAGCAAGGGTGGAATTCCGGAACGACAGACAGACAGACACCATGCACCACCCGGATGCCTCTCGTCTGGGGGACTGATGTGATGATAATCCTGGTGGGGGACTGATGTGATGATAATCCTGGTGGGGGTCTGAAGTGATGATAATCCTGGTGGGGGACTCAAGTGATGATAATCCTGGTGGGGGTCTGAAGTGATGATAATCCTGGTGGGGGTCTGAAGTGATGATAATCCTGGTGGGGGACTGAAGTGATGATAATCCTGGTGGGGGTCTGAAGTGATGATAATCCTGGTGGGGGACTGAAGTGATGATAATCCTGATGGGGGACTGAAGTGATGATAATCCTGGGAAAAAATAAAACAGGATTCGTTTTCCTCTCAGTGATTGATACTGTCGTTGGCTCTGTTTGTCTGTGTGTTTGTGTGTCTGTTTCTCTCTCACTCTCTCGTCTGTTTCTCTCTCTCTCTCTCTCTCTCTCTCTCTCTCTCTCTCTCTCTCTCTCTCTCTCTCTTCCCTGGGTGGCTGTCTGTCTGTCTGTCCGTCCGTCCGTCTCCTCTTCTCTCTCTCTCTCTCTCTCTCTCTCTCTCTCTCTCTCTCTCTCTCTCTCTCTGTAATGACATGTGGGAAGATCGTACGTATACAACAGCAATCACGAGAGAGAAAGAGAGAGAGAGAGAGAGAGAGAGAGAGAGAGAGAGAGAGAGAAAGACAGAGACAGAGACAGAGACAGTCAGAGAGAGAGAGAAACACACACACACACACACAGACAGACAGACAGACAGACAGAGGGAGGGACAGAGAAAGACAGACACAACCCCCTTTTAATGTGTAATGTTTTAATGTTTAATTTTTTTTTTTTAATATTGTTGGCACGTTTCCTTCAGTTCATCATCCTACGGAGGTCATTTGCTGGTCATTTCTACTGCCTCCCGCTGTCCTGACGGATTTTGCTCTTCCCTCAATACAAACAACAAAAAATGTTGATCGTCGTAGGTGCGTCATTTTATCCCTGTTTGTTTACCTTTTCCCCACCCCATTCCCCCTTCCATTATCATCTTATCCACCTCGCCTCTGTTTTCAATCTCTCTCTCTCTCTCTCTCTCTCTCTCTCTCTCTCTCTCTCTCTCTCTCTCTCTCTCTGTACATGAGTGATTGCGTGCGGCTAAACACACACACACACACACACACACACACACACACACACACACACACACACACACACACACACATACAAAGAGAATGTTTATTCTCTGTCTCCAAGTGTACGCGTTAAGCCGTAGACGTGAAAGGTGCTGGTACAATGTCATTGCACTCATCTGGACATGAAGGTGCTGGTACAATGTCATTGCACTCATCTGGACATGGAGGTGCTGGTACAATGTCATTGCACTCATCTGGACATGGAGGTGCTGGTACAATTTCATTGCACTCATCTGGACATGGAGGTGCTGGTACAATGTCATTGCACTCATCTGGACATGGAGGTGCTGGTACAATGTCATTGCACTCATCTGGACATGGAGGTGCTGGTACAATGTCATTGCACTCATCTGGACATGGAGGTGCTGGTACAATGTCATTGCACTCATCTGGACATGGAGGTGCTGGTACAATGTCATTGCACTCATCTGGACATGGAGGTGCTGGTACAATGTCATTGCACTCATCTGGACATGGAGGTGCTGGTACAATGTCATTGCACTCATCTGGACATGGAGGTGCTGGTACAATGTCATTGCACTCATCTGGACATGGAGGTGTTGGTACAATGTCATTGCACTCATCTGGACATGAAGGTGCTGGTACAATGTCATTGCACTCAGCTGGACATGAAGGTGCTGGTACAATGTCATTGCACTAAGCTGGACATGAAGGTGCTGGTACAATGTCATTGCACTCATCTGGACATGAAGGTGCTGGTACAACGTCATTGCACTCATCTGGACATGGAGGTGCTGGTACAATGTCATTGCACTCATCTGGACATGGAGGTGCTGGTACAATGTCATTGCACTCATCTGGACATGGAGGTGCTGGTACAATGTCATTGCACTCATCTGGACATGAAGGTGCTGGTACAATGTCATTGCACTCATCTGGACAGGTGTGGTACAATGTCATTGCATCATTGGACAGAGGTGCTGGTACAATGTCATTGCACTCATCTGGACATGAAGGTGCTGGTACAATGTCATTGCACTCATCTGGACATGAAGGTGCTGGTACAATGTCATTGCACTCATCTGGACATGAAGGTGCTGGTACAATGTCATTGCACTCAGCTGGACATGAAGGTGCTGGTACAATGTCATTGCACTCATTGGACATGAAGGTGCTGGTACAATGTCATTGCACTCATCTGGACATGAAGGTGCTGGTACAATGTCATTGCACTCATCTGGACATGAAGGTGCTGGTACAATGTCATTGCACTCATCTGGACATGAAGGTGCTGGTACAATGTCATTGCACTCATCTGGACATGGAGGTGCTGGTACAATGTCATTGCACTCATCTGGACATGGAGGTGCTGGCACAATGTCATTGCACTCATCTGGACATGAAGGTGCCGGTACAATGTCATTGCACTCATCTGGACATGAAGGTGCCGGTACAATGTCATTGCACTCATCTGGACATGGAGGTGCTGGCACAATGTCATTGCACTCATCTGGACATGGAGGTGGTGGCACAATGTCATTGCACTCATCTGGACATGAAGGTGCTGGTACAATGTCATTGCACTCATCTGGACATGGAGGTGCGGTACAATGTCATTGCACTCATCTGGACATGGAGGTGCTGGTACAATGTCATTGCACTAATCTGGACACGGAGGTGCTGGCCTAATGTCATTGCACTCATCTGGACATGGAGGTGCTGGTACAATGTCATTGCACTCATCTGGACATGGAGGTGCTGGTACAATGTCATTGCACTCATCTGGACATGGAGGTGCTGGTACAATGTCATTGCACTCATCTGGACATGAAGGTGCTGGTACAATGTCATTGCACTCATCTGGACATGGAGGCGCTGGTACAATGTCATTGCACTCATCTGGACATGGAGGTGCTGGTACAATGTCATTGCACTCATCTGGACATGGAGGTGCTGGTACAATGTCATTGCACTCATCTGGACATGGAGGTGCTGGTACAATGTCATTGCACTCATCTGGACATGAAGGTGCTGGCACAATGTCATTGCACTCATCTGGACATGAAGGTGCTGGTACAATGTCATTGCACTCATCTGGACATGATGGTGCTGGTACAATGTCATTGCACTCATCTGGACGTGATGGTGCTGGTACAATGTCATTGCACTCATCTGGACATGGAGGTGCTGGTACAATGTCATTGCACTCATCTGGACATGGAGGTGCTGGTACAATGTCATTGCACTCATCTGGACATGATGGTGCTGGTACAATGTCATTGCACTCATCTGGACATGAAGGTGCTGGTACAATGTCATTGCACTCATCTGGACATGAAGGTGCTGGTACAATGTCATTGCACTCATCTGGACATGAAGGTGCTGGTACAATGTCATTGCACTCATCTGGACATGGAGGTGCTGGTACAATGTCATTGCACTCATCTGGACATGGAGGTACTGGTACAATGTCATTGCACTCATCTGGACATGATGGTGCTGGTACAATGTCATTGCACTCATCTGGACATGGAGGTGCTGGTACAATGTCATTGCACTCAGCTGGACATGAAGGTGCTGGTACAATGTCATTGCACTCACTGGACATGAAGGTGCTGGTACAATGTCATTGCACTCAGCTGGACAGGAAGGTGCTGGTACAATGTCATTGCACTCAGCTGGACACGAAGGTGCTGGTACAATGTCATTGCACTCAGCTGGACATGAAGGTGCTGGTACAATGTCATTGCACTCAGCTGGACATGAAGGTGCTGGTACAATGTCATTGCACTCATCTGGCATGAAGGTGCTGGTACAATGTCATTGCACTCATCTGGGCACGAAGGTGCTGGTACAATGTCATTGCACTCATCTGGACATGAAGGTGTTGGTACAATGTCATTGCACTCATCTGGGCATTGAGGTGCTGGTACAATGTCATTGCACTCATCTGGACATGGAGGTGCTGGTACAATGTCATTGCACTCATCTGGACATGAGGTGCTGGCACAATGTCATTGCACTCATTTGGACATGAAGGTGCCGGTACAATGTCATTGCACTCATCTGGACATGAAGGTGCGGTACAATGTCATTGCACTCATCTGGACATGGAGGTGCTGGCACAATGTCATTGCACTCATCTGGACATGGAGGTGCTGGCACAATGTCATTGCACTCATCTGGACATGAAGGTGCTGGTACAATGTCATTGCACTCATCTGGACATGGAGGTGCTGGTACAATGTCATTGCACTCATCTGGACATGGAGGTGGGGGGGGGGGGGGGGGGGGGGACATGAAGGTGCTGGACAATGTCATTGCACTCATCTGGACATGGAGGTGCTGGTACAATGTCATTGCACTCATCTGGAATGAAGGTGCTGGTACAAATGTCATTGCACTCATCTGGACATGAAGGTGCTGGTACAATGTCATTGCACTCATCTGGACATGAAGGTGCTGGTACAATGTCATTGCACTCATCTGGGACATGAAGGTGCTGGTACAATGTCATTGCACTCATCTGGACATGAGGTGCTGGTACAATGTCATTGCACTCATCTGGACATGAAGGTGCTGTACAATGTCATTGCACTCATCTGGGACATGAAGGTGCTGGTACAATGTCATTGCACTCATCTGGACATGAAGGTGCTGGTACAATGTCATTGCACTCATCTGGACATGAGGTGCTGGTACAATGTCATTGCACTCATCTGGACATGAGAGGTGCTGGTACAATGTCATTGCACTCATCTGGACATGAAGGTGCTGGTACAATGTCATTGCACTCATCTGGACATGAAGGTGCTGGTACAATGTCATTGCACTCATCTGGACATGGAGGTGCTGGTACAATGTCATTGCACTCATCTGGACATGGAGGTGCTGGTACAATGTCATTGCACTCATCTGGACATGGAGGTGCTGGTACAATGTCATTGCACTCATCTGGACATGAGGTGCTGGTACAATGTCATTGCACTCATCTGGACATGGAGGTGCGGTACAATGTCATTGCACTCATCTGGACATGAGGTGCTGGTACAATGTCATTGCACTCATCTGGACATGGAGGTGCTGGACAATGTCATTGCACTCATCTGGACATGGAGGTGCTGGTACAATGTCATTGCACTCATCTGGACATGGAGGTGCTGGTACAATGTCATTGCACTCATCTGGACATGGAGGGTGCTGGTACAATGTCATTGCACTCATCTGGACATGGAGTGCTGGTACAATGTCATTGCACTCATCTGGACATGGAGGTGCTGGTACAATGTCATTGCACTCATCTGGACATGAGGTGCTGGTACAATGTCATTGCACTCATCCTGGACATGGTAGGTGCTGGTACAATGTCATTGCACTCATCTGGACATGGAGGTGCTGGACAATGTCATTGCACTCACTGGACATGGAGGTGCTGGTACAATGTCATTGCACTCAATCTGGACATGAAGGTGCTGGTACAATGTCATTGCACTCATCTGGACATGAAGGTGCTGGTACAATGTCATTGCACTCATCTGGACATGAAGGTGCTGGTACAATGTCATTGCACTCATCTGACATGAAGGTGTACAATGCATTGCACTCATGGACTGAAGGTGCTGGTACAATGTCATTGCACTCATCTGGACATGGAGTAGTTGCTGGACAATGTCATTAGCACTCATCTGGACATGATGGTGCTGGTACAATGTCATTGCACTCATCTGGACATGAATGGTGCTGGTACAATGTCATTGCACTCATCTGGACATGGAGGTGCTGGTACAATGTCATTGCACTCATCTGGACATGAAGGTGCTGGTACAATGTCATTGCACTCAGCTGGACATGAAGGTGCTGGTACAATGTCATTGCACTCACTGGACACTGGAGGTGCTGGCACAATGTCATTGCACTCATCTGGACATGAAGGTGCTGGTACAATGTCATTGCACTCATCTGGACATGGAGGTGCTGGTACAATGTCATTGCACTCATCTGGACATGGAGGTGCTGGTACAATGTCATTGCACTAATCTGGACACGGAGGTGCTGGCACAATGTCATTGCACTCATCTGGACATGGAGGTGCTGGTACAATGTCATTGCACTCATCTGGACATGGAGGTGCTGGTACAATGTCATTGCACTCATCTGGACATGAAGGTGCTGGTACAATGTCATTGCACTCATCTGGACATGGAGGCGCTGGTACAATGTCATTGCACTCATCTGGACATGGAGGTGCTGGTACAATGTCATTGCACTCATCTGGACATGAAGGTGCTGGTACAATGTCATTGCACTCATCTGGACATGGAGGTGCTGGTACAATGTCATTGCACTCATCTGGACATGAAGGTGCTGGCACAATGTCATTGCACTCATCTGGACATGAAGGTGCTGGTACAATGTCATTGCACTCATCTGGACATGATGGTGCTGGTACAATGTCATTGCACTCATCTGGACGTGATGGTGCTGGTACAATGTCATTGCACTCATCTGGACATGGAGGTGCTGGTACAATGTCATTGCACTCATCTGGACATGATGGTGCTGGTACAATGTCATTGCACTCATCTGGACATGATGGTGCTGGTACAATGTCATTGCACTCATCTGGACTTGGAGGTGCTGGTACAATGTCATTGCACTCATCTGGACATGGAGGTGCTGGTACAATGTCATTGCACTCATCTGGACATGAAGGTGCTGGTACAATGTCATTGCACTCATCTGGCATGGAGGTGCTGGTACAATGTCATTGCACTCATCTGGACATGGAGGTACTGGTACAATGTCATTGCACTCATCTGGACATGAAGGTGCTGGTACAATGTCATTGCACTCATCTGGACATGAAGGTGCTGGTACAATGTCATTGCACTCATCTGGACATGGAGGTGCTGGTACAATGTCATTGCACTCATCTGGACATGGAGGTGCTGGTACAATGTCATTGTACTCATCTGGACATGGAGGTGCTGGTACAATGTCATTGCACTCATTTGGACATGAAGGTGCTGGTAAATGTCATTGCACTCATCTGGACATGAAGATTATCAGCAGCTGAATGAGGAGAAGGCTGGCGATGAATAGAAAAAAGGAGGGGGGGGGGTGGTGGTGAGGAGGTGCGGTGTAGGGGAAGTGGAGGTGGGGGTGGGGGGCTGGAACAAAAGAGAAAGGTGACATGAACTAGGGGATCGGCCATCTTATATTTGTTCATCTCTCTCTCTCTCTCTCTCTCTCTCTCTCTCTCTCTCTCTCTCTCTCTCTCTCTCTCTCTCTCTCTCTCTCTCTCTGCCTGAAGCCTGAAGCAAAACTGGACAAAACGGTCACCTAACTGCGTCGTTACGAGGCCCGAAGACATCCATGGCAAGTTTTGGGGCTTGACGGGCCAAACAACGCCGTTTCAAGCACTGACCACACCTGTCCGCTATATTGCGAGCGAATAGTTGGCAGATTGGAACGGTCTTCTATTCAGGTTATCTTTCCTTACCAGTATTGCTGGCAATTGTCCTGTTAAAGTCGCTTTTCCCGGATCAGGAGTAAAGAAATAAATAAATGCGAGGCTTACTTCCCTTCCGAAATGGCGATTGGTTCACTGACGTCGATTCA
>CM065748.1:8842938-8855438 GCA_033310375.1 Conus canariensis
CTACTCCTCAAAACGCTTACATGGATTACATAAACCGACTTAGTACAAAATCCTAACTGTGGCGTGTGGCCTGTGTCCCGTGGATCTTCTTTGCTATTGTCCAAAATACAGGTCCGAGTCCATGGTTACAGTTCAGGCCCAAAACGCTAAATATTCTCTGTTGCACTCAAATCTCCACCTGTTTCTTTTTTCTCAGAAGATCAGCCAGAGCCAAAACCTATTCATCGCACAGTCCAGCCCTTGACCCACACCACACCTGACTGTGAGGCAGGTCTCATGTCCAGCCCTTGACCCACACCATACCTGACTGAGGCTGGTCTCATGTCCAGCCCTTGACCCATGCCATACCTGACTGTGAGGCAGGTCTCATGTCCAGCCCTTGACCCACACCATACCTGACACTGAGGCAGGTCTCATGTCCAGCCCTTGACCCACACCACACCTGACTGTGAGGCAGGTCTCATGTCCAGCCCTTGACCCACACCATACCTGACTGAGGCAGGTCTCATGTCCAGCCCTTGACCCATACCATACCTGACTGAGGCAGGTCTCATGTCCAGCCCTTGACCCACACCATACCTAACACTGAGGCAGGTCTCATGTCCAGCCCTTGACCCACACCATACCTGACACTGAGGCAGGTCTCATGTCCAGCCCTTGACCCATACCATACCTGACTGTGAGGCAGGCCTCATGTCCAGCCCTCGACCCATACCATACCTGACTGTGAGGCAGGCCTCATGTCCAGCCCTTGACCCATACCATACCTGACGGTGAGGCAGGTCTCATGTCCAGCCCTTGACCCATACCATACCTGACTGTGAGGCAGGTCTCATGTCCAGCCCTTGACCCATACCATACCTGACTGTGAGGCAGGTCTCCTGTCCAGCCCTTGACCCATACCATACCTGACTGTGAGGCAGGTCTCCTGTCCAGCCCTTGACCCATACCATACCTGACTGTGAGGCAGGTCTCATGTCCGTTTCTTTTTCTGTGCAAGCACGGTCCACATGCCCCTTCATTTCCCTGTCGTCTGCTGGACTTTTCACTCCCAAATCCCAGTGCTCTGCCAATGGCGTAGAAACACAGGGAGTACACAAGCCATGCATCATTCTGCTATTTTTGTTGACATATGGCATTGAACTAATTTACTGACCCCAAATTCCCGGATCAAATAATCTTTTTCACATCCTTTTTTTTTTCTTACAGAGCAAGGGTGATTTTCTTTCTTCTTTTTTTTTTTGTGGCATCAGTTATCGGATCAATGGAGCACCTAAGGTGGTGACTTCTTTTTTTTTTTTTTTTTTTTTTTCCTAGGGCCGAAATCCACCTCTTCATTTTTTGGTGCTTCACATTGTCCTCTTCATCTGCCAAAAAAAAACAAAAAAAACAAAAAGCGAAAAAAAAAGTCAAACCAATTTCCACTACTAGGGGTTTTTTTGTGTTTTTTTTCTCCTTTTTTCCTCCAACCAGTCTCTTACACACCATGCAATGTCTGTATGTTCTCTCAAATGGACATATTTTTGCTGATTTAATGTATTGGCGTTTGATACAAAGTGTCTGGGTTTGTTAATGTTCTAATGTGTGGTGTATTGGCACTTTCACTCTGGTAATGTGCTGCTTATGTAAATAGAACATACATTGGAAAAAAAACTGCATATTTTCTTTTCTTTCAGTTTTGCCACAGAGAGAGAGAGAGAGAGAGAGAGAGAGAGAGAGAGAGGAGAGAGAGAGAGAGAGACAGACAGACAGACAGACAGACAGACAGACAGACAGGCAGGCAGGCAGACAGACAGAGGGAAAAAAGACGAAGAAATGCTAATAGACGCTTCAGAAATGTACATCAAACGTTCAGAAGTCTGGCGGATGCGGAATGTGGTTGGGATTATAAGAAAAGAATTCAAGTTTCGGCACCTGTCGCTGTGACTCCCGAACCTGTAAACACTCCCGGTAGTCATCCTTGAAGAATACAGACGAAAATGACCGCAAGGACGACCCTAGGAGAGATGACAAACATGCACAGGAGACAAAGACAAGGGTCACCTAAGATCTCGGAAATTGGCTATTCCCCAAAGATGCTGCCCTTATAGCGAAAAGGGGGTCTACAAGGGAGACATGAGGAAAGCCAAGAAACGAGATAATAAGTGCGTGGTGTGTGTGTGTGTGTGTGTGTGTGTGTGTGTGTGTGTGTGTGTGTGTGTGTGTGTGTGTGCGCGTGCGTGTGAGAGCGAGTGTGCGAGAGCGCGCGTACTTTGGTGTGTGTGTGTGTGTGTGTGTGTGTGTGTGTGTGTGTGTGTGTGTGTGTGTGTGTGTGTGAGCTTGGGCGTGCTAGAGCATGTGTGTGCTTGCGTGCATGCGTGAGTGTACTTTGTGTATACATGTATACAATGGTGGCCAGCCATACAGCTCTAGGAGTGAATAGATATGAGCAAGGACCTGTGTTATTAAGAGCAAGTTTATACATGTACAAACAGGACTAATAGGAAAAACAACCGGATAAACACTAAACCGGTGCCTGAGCGCATACTGATGGTTACCTAGTGGTTCTTTTATTCTTTTTCTTCCTTTTTTTTCTTTTTTTTTCCCTCAGGAGAATTACATCTCCAGGTTCCGATGTTGTACAAACGCGGGTTTCTGAACTCTGTCACTTTTTACTTACGCAATTTATAAACTGATGTAACGCTTTCTCAGTTCTATGTGTTGATCGAAAATCCTTTGTAATGCCATCAATTTTTTAGTTTTACGTGCAATACTAATGGACATTTTCCCCACTAATATAATGTGGTTAATCGATTTTGTTACCTGTTTACCTATATCGTCTCTATGGACTCCAAAGAGAACGTCAGTTGACAGTTTTAAAGATTTATCGATTCTCGATTAAATCAATATTTCTATATTTTTTCAAAATTTGTTGACTGGAGGACAGTAGAAAAAGAAATGTTCAATAAAATCAATTTCATCTGTACAGTTATCACACTTGTTAGTTTCTGATACTTTCATTTTTTGCAAAAGAATATTAGTCGGGTAAATGTTGTGGTTTATTTTCCATTGTAGTTCATACTATATTTTTCCAAAATTTGTTGACTGGAGGACAGTAGAAAAAGAAATGTTCAATAAATCAATTTCATCTGTACAGTTATCACACTTGTTAGTTTCTGATACTTTCATTTTTTGCAAAAGAATATTAGTCGGGTAAATGTTGTGGTTTATTTTCCATTGTAGTTCATACAACCTAACCTTTTTTGTAGATGTTCTTGGTGTTAGCCATATGTGTTCGTCAACTTCAAAGTCAAGTTTTCTACGCCAAAAGTCCTTGCCGTTTGCAGTAACGTTACTCAAATTCCTTTGCTCCAGCAGCTTTTTTATTTCTTTTGGTTTTGTGTTAAACAGATTGGCTTCGCAGTCAGCAGAGCAAACATTGTCAAGAGTAATATTGTTTTCATAAATCCAATCCAGCCATGGTGATGGGAGAGCGTTTCGCAGTGCATTGTATTCAAAAATTGTATTTGCATTACGATCTCCTAAAACTGTCTCCACTTCACTGAGATTAAGCAGTCTATTTTCAGTAATGTGTACAATGTCTCTGACAAACTGTATTCCCTTTTCTTTCCATTCTTGAAAATATAATATATTGCCTTTACATTTTATCAAGTCATTATAAAATAACATTTGATCTAAAAAGTTACTTGGTGTTATTTCTTCTATCTTGGTTTTCCTCTTATTATTCAAATAAATGGTAACTACATTTCTCCAAAATTCATTGTCTATTTGTTCAATTTGCTGCAACTGCATTGCATTACGTTTAAGCTTAAATATGTTATCGTTACTAATTATTTTGTTTAAGTGCCACTTACTCCAATTTTCGTCTGTCGCAGAAAACAATTTCCCTGCCCATTGCAAATGCATACAGTTTTGCAGTTCCATAACGTTAACCATGTTTAAACCTCCTGAGTTATAGTCTGCTTCCATTACTTTCCTTTTCACTTTTTCGAATGCTTTCCGGTTACTGTGTTTCTTTTGCCAAACAAATTTATATAACATCGTATTTATCTTCTGCAAGACTCCATATGGAATACCAATTGACTGCATTACAAAGACTAGTTGACCAACCAAAAAAGATTTAATAACTGTTATTTTGCCATGAATGCTGATGTCTCGTTTGCTCCAGGTCTTTATTAGTTTTTCTATGGTTTCAACTCTGCCTTTCCAGTTTTCTTCAATGTTTTTGGCCATTTTATCTTTTTCAAAATAAATGCCAAGTATTTTTATTCTTTCAACTATAGAGAAAGGCAGATTGTTTTCATTTATTCTCCTGCCCATTCTTATAGCTTTGGTTTTATTCATATTTAACTTAAGACCAGAGAACTTTTCGAATGCTTTCAGAATATTCAAAGATTCAATCATGTCATCTTTGTCATCTAAGAATAGGGTGGTATCATCAGCGAGTTGTTTTATCTTAATATACTGCTCACTTGCACGGTGCCTTGTTGGCACTTGGATACCTGTTACTTCACTTTTTCTAATCTTTGCAGCCAAGAGCTCCACAGCTAAAACAAACGCTAAAGGGGAAAAGGGACAGCCTTGCCTTATTCCACAAGTTACATTAAATGGCTCAGACAACCAGCCTCCATGGTTGATACAGCTTTGGCTACCATTTGTTAAAATGTGTACCCATCTTTGGAAATCGGTCCCAAATCCCAATACTTTGAATACATGTAAAAGATATTTTTTTGATATGGAGTCAAAGGCTTTTTCATAATCTATAGCTAATAAGTACCCTGCCTTTCCGGTTTTATTTAAATAGTTGATGACATCATCGATGGTTCTTAGCACTGTTGCTATATTTCTTCCCTTTATGTATCCAACTTGATCTTCGTTAACTAAGTTATGGATGACTTTACCTAGTCTTTCTGAGAGTACTTTTGCCAAAATTTTATAATCAGAATTTGTAAGAGTGATGGGTCTCCAGTTGTTAAGTTTATCTCTATCTAAGTCTTTACCTTTGTGAAAAAGAGTTATAATGCCTTGCCGTTGTGTAAATGAGAGGCTTCCACTGTTAAAGGATTCAATAAAGGAGTTAGTGACAACATTGCCTAATTTTGACCCAAAAAACTTGTAAAACTCGGTTGTTAAGCCATCGCTTCCTGGGGCAGAGCCATTTTTCGTCTTCTTGAGAGCAGATGTCGTTTCTTCTAATGTCACTATGCCTTCACATATTACTGCGTCATTTTCTTCTAACTGTCTTATTTCTGCATTTTCAATTAAAAAAAATGTCGGCAGCTTCTTCTACATTCGATGCTTCAGTATTCTGGGCATGTAACTGTTTATAAAATGCAATTTGTTCTTGCATTATTTCTCTTTGGTCAATAATAATGTTACCTGTCTCTTTACATAGTCTTGTAATAATCCTATTTCTACTTCGTGCCTTTTCTAAACTACAAAAATATTTTGTATTCTTTTCTCCTTCTTCTATCCATTTAAGTCTGCATCTTACTTGAGCGCCTCTAGCTTTGTAAGCCTGCACAATCTCTAGGTTCTGTTTTACTGTCATAAAGCGTTTATTAATATTTTCGTTTTGAGGATCGTTGGCGAGCTCTTTTTCTAGACTTTGTAATTGTAATATTAGAGATTCATTTCTTTTCTCACAAGCCAGATTTTTCCCGAAATCTATACAAAATTTTCTTATTTCAACCTTACACATTTCCTATTTTTCTAAATAATTCAGACCTTCATTGTCTAAAAGAAATGTATCTAACATATCATTCATTTTTTGTACAAACAGAACATTTTTAAGATAACTATTGTTGAATCTCCAGTACCCTGGTCCCCGGATGAAGTCATTCTCATTCAGTTCAAGGACAACAGCCTTATGGTCAGAATTCGGAACAAAAAAATGTTCACACAAAGTACAAAAACGCAAAATGTTATCAGAAACAAAACAATAATCTAATCTGCGCGCAATAAATGGGTTAAGACGAATCCATGAGGCATCTTTTTCTTTTGGATGATAAAGTCTCCAGGCATCTGTTAAATCTAATGTATTAATAACATGCTGAAAACTGGCAGTTTCCGATCTGTCATGGGGTTGCCCCGCCACTATGTCGAGGTCACTGTTCAGAGTGCAGTTAAAATCACCAAGAATAATTAAATCTTCGTACTCCATAGAATTGAAAATTTCAATCCATTTTCGATAACATATGATTTTTTCCTTTGTGTTGTTGGGTGCATAAATATTGGCAACCATTATATTATAGTATTCGTTTACCACTGAAATGACTAAGATTCTGTCTTGTGCAAGCTCTAACTTAACATTTCCCTTAAAGTGTTTTGAAATCAAAATAACTTCTTCTCTGCTTTTGTTCGTTCCCTCATTGAAAAAAAAAGTTCCACCCCATTGTTTTTCCCATTCATTTACATCTCTGTCTGTTATGTGACATTCTTGTAAGCAGATAACATCAAAACGTTTTTCTTTGAAATATGCAAACAATGATTTCCTTTTAAACCTGTTTTTTAAACCCCTAACGTTTAGTGAAACAATACTGATTTTATCCATGGAGAGAAACGTTCAGTTTATTTAATTAATCTATTGGCAATTTCAATCAGATAACCACTGTTCAAACACATAGTCCATGATACATTTCCAGGCCATTGTCCGTTCGTAGTCATGAATAATAAACCTGATCTACTTCCCCTGATCAGCCGGTGTGGATTCTGACTCAGAGTCCACTAAATCTGCTGTCAACGAGCCATCCGACCCACGGTCACAGCGCCGATACTTTTCTGCTCCCTCACCCGGGCTGTGTCGGTGTCTAGACAGGCGCCGCTTGCTGGGGGTAGCTGACCTGTTGCCGGGAGAGCGGTCCAGGGAGGACAGGAGGGTGGTTTGACGGGACAGAGGACGCCCTCTGTCATTTCCGTCGACAGACTTGCTAGTGGACTGTACTGTTTCACTGGTACTAAAATTTTCTTTGACACCAGTCTTTTTAACACCATTCTTTTTACCGTTTGCCTGTCTGTCCATAGTATGTTCGCCAGTCCGTCCATCCGTTATTTGTCTGTCCGCTGCCTGTCTGTCTGTTAGTTTACATTCGACGTCACCTCTTTTATGTCCTGTTTGCCCGCACTGTCTACATACAATGTCTCCTGAGCACTGTGAGACATGGTGATCTGGCTTCAGACAGCGTAAACACATGACTTTTTTCTGCTGTTTTTGCTCTCTGTGGAACAATTTAGCTGTAAAAATACTGACTTTCACAAACTTACCAAGAGGAGTAGAGGGGACAGTTATGAAAACAAACCTGCGACCCGTTACAAATCGAGTCAATTTGTTGTCTGCGTCACGAGCTCTCTCCATCTTAATGTCTGATCTCAGTTCGCAACCGAGCTTGACAAGTGAATGCTCGATTTCCGAGTCTGCGACCGAGATTGGGATGTTGTCAAACCACAGTTTTGTAGAGGGCTTTTCCTCACCTGTATCGCTGTGGAGGACATAGGGGTTAGTACTGTATACCTGTAGCGTAGTATCCCTCATCCGCATACCCTGGACAAGGATTGCCATCCGTGCCTCCTTGGTGGCGGGGTAAATACGCCACAAGCTGCCAATGTTCTGAGCTCCGATGATCGAGCCCTGGCCAGCTACTCGTTCCGCCGCCAAGCACATTTCCAAAACGGACGGCCGATTCTTGTCGTGATCCGGAATGTTCTTTGATTTGAGAAAAACGGGAGTAACTGTAGAAAAAGCTTGCATTTTCAACGAATAAACTGGAACGTCAGGAAAAAAGAAAAGACGCTGTCGCGGTTAGCGCGTGTAGCCAAAGCGTACGACTGAGTTCACAGCTCAAATTCGGACCGTTGAGAGCGTGGCAAAATACGTCCGCACACGTCGAGCGACACTCACCGAATCCAAGGGTGATTTTCATCTGTTCAAACTTGGTTGTTACTACTTGACCTTACCTGTAATCTTGAACTCTGACCAAACAGCCGCCGGACATGTCTCCCAATGATGTCGGCAAGCACACTGGCTCCTCTCTGGGCAGAATGAAGGTTATCTCTCGGTTTCTTGATCGTCGGATGCAGAAAGTCTGAAAGGCATGTGTGTGTGCGTGTGTGCGTGCGTGCGTGTGTGCGTGTTTGTGTGTGTGTGTGTGTGTGTGTGTGTGTGTGTGTGTGTTGTGTGTGTGTTGTCAGTACAACAATATGTTAATCTGACGGTAAATGGTTTCAGTCAGTCAGTCAGTCAGTGTGTGTGTGTGTGTGTGTGTGTGTGTGTGTGTGTGTGTGTGTGTGTGTGTGTGCGAGCGTACGTTGTGTGTGTGTGTGTGTGTGTGTGTGTGCACATGAGCTGCGCACGCACGCGCACTTGACCGAGTGCGCGTGCGTGCGTGCGTGCCTGCATGTGTGTGTGTGTGTGTGTGTGCGTGTGTGTGTGTGTGTGTGTGTATGATCATTATCACGATTATCATGATTAATGTCATTACTATTGTCATTATTATCATCATCATTAATAATACATTATTCTGTTGTTATTGTCATATTACTATCAACATTACAATTACATTATTTTTTCATTATCATTATTATTATTATATCATTATAATTATATTACTATTATCATAATCATTATCATCATCATCATCATTATTATTATTATTATCACTATTTTTATTACTATTATACTGAAAGACATGACAACTGTCTCGAATTATATAAATCTACAAAGGTAAAATACTCCTTAACATTTTTTTCCCGGGAAAAAACCCTACCCCTGTGTGTGTGTGTGTGTGTGTGTGTGTGTGTGTGTGTGTGTGTGTGTGTGTGTGTGTGTGCATGCATGCGTGAGAATGCGTGCGCGCGCGCGTGTGTGTAATCTTGTTCAGATTTCTCTCAGTTTTGTAAGTTTAGCGAATTTCTTCTACTCGTTTCGTTTCTGACTAGGTTTTAATGCAGCCGTATGGAATTAAGAAGCACACACACACACACACACACACACACACACACACACACACACACACACACACACACAGGCGCTGTTATCTTTATATTGTTTTCATTTTAACCAGTACTGTTCGCGATAGAGACCATCAGATGTATTTGCTTCTTCGAAAAATAGATACCATGGTCGAACAGTGGAAGAAGCAACACAGAAGAAGAAGAAGAAGAAGAAGAAGAAGACGTGAATTCCATCTTCTTTATCAAATTCCAAGAGGATTCAATATCGAACACTTAAACGTCCCTTTGAAACTACTGTGAAAACAGAAAATGTTCTTTCGGAGCATGGCAACCAGCAAGAACAAGTACTGTATAAAAATCAACCAGTGCATACTTTCAACTGAGAAACATATACCTCAGAGTTTCAGGACGAAGTTGAAACAAATGTCGGATGCAAACAATGAAAACACATTACCTTAAAACACGACACACTTTAGCGCTTAATGTTTGCGAGGGAAATTTTAAATAGACCTACATTTTACACAAAAGGTTTAAGATTATAAATCGGATTAACCGTTATGTAATTTTCACATTTTTTTCTTTCCTTTTTTTTTCTTTTTCTGTCGGAGTACAAACTGGGCCTTTGGGTGAAAGGAATGATGATTTGCTGAACCGGCAACGAACTGTTTTCTTTTGGTCATTCTTAAATGCTTCAGGATCTCTTTTCATCTTCTCACCAGAATGATAATAATCAGTAACTGATATTTCCGGACTGCCGTGTGTGAAGACCTTTCCAATAATGCTGTTAAGGCACCGGACTCATGTTGCAGCAATGCAATGAACTATGGCAATACACAACTTCCACGATTTATCCTAAGGGCGTATTTTCCATCAAAACCTCTAGTCAAACAGGATGTCGTCATTACTTTATTTCTAAGTGGCTATAGTGATTGATTGTGTATACATTTATATGGAAATGAAAGTACGATCCGGTTCCTGAGGAAGCCTTTTGACAGGCGAAAGCTTGAATTATAAAAAAAAAAAAAAAAAAAAAAAAAACTCCGCGGGCAGTGTTGACGACTTATCATTCATCACCATATATACTACTACTACTACTACTAAAACAATTCATATGTTCAACTTGTTCCTCCATGCAGGACTATATATATATATATATATGTGTGTGTGTGTGTGTGTGTGTGTGTGTGTGTGTGTGTGTGTGTGTGTGTGTGTGTGCGCGCGCGCGCGCGTATTTATACGTTATATATATATATATATATGTGTGTGTGTGTGTGTGTGTGTGTGTGTGTGTGTGTGTGTGTGTGTGTGTGGTATCACAGATCTTGTTCCAGAACTAGTTTGAAAGAAATGTCTCTCACAGGCACAAGCCAGTAAAGCGCACAAAACCAAGATGCAGAACTGACCTTTTCCGAACATCGTTTATCCCGCTACCACTGAATTGTGGACCTCTCAACCTGATCACGTGAAAACCTGCATTTCCTTCTGTGCACTTAAACATGACCCGTCGTTCATGATCCTGTTCTATCTTTATACTTTTATTTCTGTGAGAGGGGAAAAAAGAGTATCCATTGTCAGCCTCGCCTTGGGATGACCGGTTTGAATAACCATATACTGCACCGTCATTTAGTGAATAAACAAGCTTAATCCTGCGGTCATGAAACAGAAGACATTATCATATATGTCTTTTTTATATGATTTTTAACTTCTCAATGTACTGTGCGCTAAAATCACTCTAAATCTCTCTCATAATTACACAAATGCACAGATTTTCTTGAAAGGTAATCCTGATTTCGCGCAAATACAAATCTACATTTTGCGTTTGGAACCGTGCATTTCTGATTCAAGTTGGTTTTTTAGATGAAGTTTGTTTTGCAAATAATGCAGAGTGTGGGTACGACCGTCACTGTTATCATGAAAATTGGTCGAGAAAAATGTAAGCTTCAGCAGTGATGGGATGACATGCTTGTTTCTGTCTCACATAATTCTCTTCGTTTTCCTTTATTACTGATTTATTTCTTCATTTGTTCTTTTGATCGGTAGATCATTATCTAATTTATGGCCGAAATGTACCTAAAGTATGTTAATGCTGTTGCTTTTTTTTTTTTTTTTTAAGACAATTTATTCCATGTGTCCATCCATTGTTGACTCAACAGTATGTGGGAAGTATGTGTTTACTGGAGCACAATATCAGCGATAAGCTTATTGTTGCTCTTTTGACGGCTAAATTTGCAATGTTATGATATCAAATAAAGTTCAGTTTAAACCAAACATATCGTCAAATACATATGTAACAGAATTTGCGAACAGGTTGTTCATAACGTCTAAAAGAATATTGCGGATTACCAAAAGTGCCAAGACTGATTAGCATTCAACACAGCCTGGAAACGGCCATTTTTCAAAAAAGGGGAAACAATACAATGTCGGTTCATTCAGGAAACTGTCCTTGTGTCCCGCTGATGGAACATGGGGCTTCAACAACAAGTGTAGGCCTAAGCAGCGGGCTCTGTATCTCAATCAGGGACTGAAGTCAATCGCGAGAAGATTGACAAAGTCGGATAAATTACGTACCTCGATATAAATTTTAACATTTGCAGATAAAAGAGACAGAGACGAAAGCTGCAGACGAAGTTGAAACAATCTAGGGTCTAATCTAGCTTAATTCCGGTCTAAAGTACGTCTAAGTGGTCATAGTACATCCGAGATATAAGTTGCATTCAACGTAGAAAGCTCGTACAGGAAATCTTTTCAAATCGTATTCAGCCATTGGTCGCTCCAAACATATCAACGTCATCTGATCGGTTATGGTTAGACTGTGGTGTTCTCTCTTTAAAAGAATGCAAGGCTAAAATAAACAAGTAAGTAAACAAACATAAATAGAAATGAAACTGAAAATAAAAATAAGAAATGAAAAATAAGAAAATGAATTAATAATGAAACAAATAGATAAATGAAAATACATATAGGAATAAATAAATAAAGTAAAAATAAAGTAAATGAACAAATGAAAAAGACAAATGCACCTGCACATTAGTTACGTCATCAGTTTGTTTATATCATAGATGACTCAAAGGGGCCCTTGGGGTCGAAACATAATACTGAACGCAGTGCAGAAAAAGAGAATCAGGTGACAAAGCAAGACGGTGACCGTCACCCCCATGACATCACTCACTCGACACTGACCCCTCCGTCGCAACTATCCTCTCCCCCCCTCCTCCCCCCCCCCTCCTCCCCCCCCCCCCCCCCCCCTCCCACCAGACTGGAATAGACGTCCATTGCTGGCTGTATGACTCGATCATCAACTAGTCTTTTTCCCCACTTCCTCACATGTTCTGAACGGAAATCAGGCAAAGATGTCACGAAGGGAAATCTAAAATAAGACAGCCAACAGTAAACAGTAATTAACGAACAAGTAAAGGAAATCTAAAATAAGACAGCCAACAGTAAACAGTAATTAACGAACAAGTAAAGGAACTCTAAAATAAGACAGCCAACAGTAAACAGTAATTAACGAACAAGTAAAGGAACTCTAAAATAAGACAGCCAACAGTAAA
>CM065748.1:8860438-8915438 GCA_033310375.1 Conus canariensis
GTAAATGGGGTGGGTGGGAGAAATACTTGGGTGAAAGAATAAGGCTGGGTTTGGGTGTAAAAGGGGCAGGCGGGATACCGGGCTGTAAGGATAAGGCTGGGTGTGTTTGTAAATGGTGTGGGTAGAGCAAATACTAGTGTACAAAGATAAGGCTGGGTTTGGGTGTAAATGGATGGGTGACAGGATAAGGGGTGAAAGGATAAGGCTGGGGTTTGGTTGCAAATGGGGTGGGTGGAGGAATACTGGGAAGAAAGAATAAGGCTGGGTGTGGTGTAAATGGGGTGGGTGGGAGAAATACTGAGGAGAAAGGATAAGGCTGGGTTTGTGTGTAAATGGGGTGGGTGGGAGAAATATCAGGGTGAAAGAATAGGGCTGGGTTTGGATGTAAATGGGTGAAGAGGAATACTGGGCTTACAGGATAAGGCTGGGTGTGGTGGTAAATAGGGTGCGTGGGGAAATACTAGGGGTGAAAAAATGAGGCTGGGTGCGGTTGTAAATGGGGTGGGTGGGGAAATACAAGGGTACAAGGATAAGGCTGGGTGTGGTTGTAAATGAGGTGGGTGGGGGTGTGGTTGTAAATGGGGTGGGTGGGGGTGTGGTTGTAAATGAGGTGGGTGGGGGTGTGGTTGTAAATGGGGTGGGTGTGGGTGTGGTTGTAAATGAGGTGGGTGGGGGTGTGGTTGTAAATGGGGTGGGTGGGGGTGTGGTTGTAAATGGGGTGGGTGCGGAAATACGAGGGTACAAGGATAAGGCCGGGTGTGGTTGTAAATGGGGTGGGTGGGGAAATACTAGGGTGAAAGAATAAGGCTGGGTGTGGTTGTAAATGGGGTAGGTAGGGAAATACTAGGGAACAAGGATAAGGCTGGTTGTGGTTGCAAATGGGGTGGGTGGGGAAATACTAGGGTGAAAGAATAAAGCTGGGTGTGGTTGTGAATGGGGTGGGTGGGGAAATACTAGGGTGAACCAATAAGGCTGGGTGCGGTTGTAAATGAGGTGGGTGGAGGTGTGGGTGTAAATGGGGTGGGTGGGGAAATACGAGGGTACAAGGATAAGGCCAGGTGTGGTTGTAAATGGGGTGGGTGGGGAAATACTAGGGAACAAGGATAAGGCTGGGTGTGGTTGTAAATGGGGTGGGTGAGGACATACTAGGGTGAAAGAATAAGGCTGGGTGTGATTGCAAATGGGGTGGGTGGGGAAATACTAGGGTGAAAGAATAAGGCTGCGTGTGGTTGTAAATGGGGTGGGTGGGGAAATACTAGGGTGAAAGAATAAGGCTGGGTGTGATTGTAAATGGGGAAAAGGGGTACTAGGGTGAAAGAATAAGGGTGGGTACGGTTGTAAATGGGGTGGATGAGGGAAATACTGGAGTGAATGAATAATGTTTGGTGTGGTTGTAAATGGGGTGGGTGGGGAAATACTAGGGTGAAAGAATAAGGCTGGGTGTGATTGTAAATGGGTGGGTGGGGAAATACTAGGGTGAAAGAATAAGGCTGGGTGTGATTGTAAATGGGGTGGGTGGGGAAATACTAGGGTGAAAGAATAAGGCTGGGTGTGATTGTAAATGGGGTGGGTGGGGAAATACTAGGGTGAAAGAATAAGGCTGGGTGTGGTTGTAAATGGGGTGGGTGGGGAAATACTAGGGTGAAAGAATAAGGCTGGGTGTGATTGTAAATGGGGTGGGTGGGGAAATACTAGGGTGGAAGAATAAGGCTGGGTGTGATTGTAAATGGGGTGGGTGGGGAAATACTAGGGTGAAAGAATAAGGCTGGGTGTGATTGTAAATGGGGAAAAGGGGTACTAGGGTGAAAGAATAAGGGTGGGTGCGGTTGTAAATGGGGTGGATGAGGGAAATACTAGAGTGAATGAATAATGTTTGGTGTGGTTGTAAATGAGGTGGGTGGTGGAATACTGGGGAGGAAGTATAAGGCTGGGTGTGGCTTGAAAATGGGGAAAGGGGTACTAGGGTGAAAGAATGAGGCTGTGTTTGGGTGGGGAAAATACTGGAGAGAAATGAGAAGGCTGGGTCTGGTTGTAAAAAGCTGTGGGTGGAGGAAATGCTAGGCAAAAAGGATAAGGCTGGGTGTTGATGTAAATGGGGTGGGTGGGGGGAAGTACTAGGCAAAAAGGATAAGGCTGGGTGTGGATGTAAATGGGGGGGGGGGGGGGGGGGATACTAGGCAAAAAGGATAAGGCTGGGTGTGGATGTAAATGGGGTGGGTGGGGGAAATACTAGGCAAAAAGGATAAGGCTGGGTGTGGGTGTAAATGGAGTGGGTGGAACACTTCCTGCAGGACTGTCCCACACGTGAAAAGCTAAGGGCAGTGAAGGAAAAGCTCTATGGATCTCTGGAGGGCCTTCGCCATACAGCAGCTTTTGTCAGTGCCTCTGGGGTTCCTGTCTGAGTGAACGAAGAAAAAAAATGGCTTGGGTGGGGAAATACTAGAGTAAAAGAAGGCTGGGTGGATGTAAATGGGGTGGGTGGGGGAATACTAGGGTAAAGGATAAGGCTGGATGTGGATGAAATGGGGTGGACGGGGAAAATACTAGGTAAAAAAGATAAGGCTGGGTTTGGGTGTAAATGGGGGAGGGGGAATGCTGCGCTGTAAGGATAAGGCTGGGTGTGATTGTAAATGGGGTGTGAGGGAAATACTAGGGTACAAAGATCAGGCTGGGTTTAGATGTAAATGCAGTGGGTGAGGGAAATAACATGGTACAAGGATAAAGGCTGGGTATGGATGTAAATGGGGTTGGTGGGTAAAGGCTGTAAATGGGGTGGGTAAGGAAAATACTAGGATACAAGGATAAAGGCTGGGTTTGGATGTAAATGGGGTGGGTGAGTCAAATACTACGGTGCAAGGATAAAGGCTGGGTATGAATGTAAATGAATGGGTGAAAGGATAAGGGGTGAAAGGGGTGTCAGCTGGGTGTGGGTTGTAAATGGGGTGGGTGAGGGAAATACTAGGGTGAAAGACTAAGGCTGGGTTTGGGTGTAAATGGGGTAGGTGAGGGAAATACTACAGTGAAAGAATAAGGCTGGGTGTGGTTGTAAATAGTAAAGGCTGGGTATGGATGTAAATGGGGTGGGTAAGGGATATAATAGGGTACAAGGATAAAGGCTGGATTTGGATGTAAATGGGGTACGTGAGGGAAATACTACAGTGAAAGAATAAGGCTGGGTGTGGTTGTAAATGGGGTGGGTGAGGGAAATACTAGGGTGAAATAATCAGGCTGAGTGTGGTTGTAAATGGGGTGGGTTGGGAAATACTAGTGTGAAACAATAAGGCTGGGATTTAATGTAAATGGGGTGTGTGAGGGAAATAATAGGGTTCAAGGATAAAGGCTGGGTTTGGATGTAAATGGGGTGGGTGAGTCAAATACCACGGTACAAGGATAAAGGCTGGGTATGAGTGTAAATGGATGGGTGAAAAGATAAGGGGTGAAAGGATAAGGCTCGGTATGGGTTATAATTGGGATGAGTGAGAGAAATACTAGGGTGAAAGACTAAGGCTGGGTTTGGGTGTAAATGGGGTAGGTGAGGGAAATACTAGAGAGAAAGAATAAGGCTGGGTGTGGATGTAAATGGGATGGGTGGGAAAATACTAGGGTGAAACAATAAGGCTGGGTGTGGTTTTAAATGGGGTGGGTGGGGAAATACTAGGGTGAAACAATAAGGCTGGGTGTGGTTGTAAATGGGGTAGGTGGGGAAATACTAGGGTGAAACAATAAGGCTGGGTGTGGATGTAAATGGGGTGGGTGGGGAAATACTAGGGTGAAAGAATAAGGCTGGGTGTGGATGTAAATGGGGTGGGTGGGGAAATACTAGGGTGAAAGAATAAGGCTGGATGTGGTTGTAAATGGGGTGGGTAGGGAAATGCTAGGGTGAAAAATAAGGCTGGGTGTGGATGTAAATGGGGTGGGTGGGGAAATACTAGAGTGAAACAATAAGGCTGGGTGTGGATGTAAATGGGGTGGGTGGGGAAATACTAGGGTGAAACAATAAGGCTGGGTGTGAATGTAAATGGGGTGGGTGGGGAAATACAGGGTGAAAGAATAAGGCTGGGTCTGGATGTAAATGGGGTGGGTGGGGAAATACTAGGGTAAAACATAAGGCTGGGTGTGGATGTAAATGGGGTGGGTGGGGAAATACTAGGGTGAAAAGAATAAGCCTGGGTGTGGATGTAAATGGGGTGGGTGGGGAAATACTAGGGTGAAAGAATAAGCCTGGGTGTGGATGTAAATGGGGTGGGTGGGGAAATACTAGGGTGAGACAATAAGGCTGGGTGTGATTGTAAATGGGGTGGGTGGGGAAATACTAGGGTGAAACAATAAGGCTGGGTGTGATTGTAAATGGGATGGGTGGGGAAATACTAGGGTGAAAGAATAAGGCTGGGTGTGGATGTAAGTGGGGTGGGTGGAAAAATACTAGGGTGAAACAATAAGGCTGGGTGTGGATGTAAATGGGGTGGGTGGGGAAATACTAGGTTGAAACAATAAGGCTGGGTGTGGATGTAAATGGGGTGGGTGGGGAAATACTAGGGTGAAACAATAAGGCTGGGTGTTATTGTAAATGTGGTGGGTGGGGAAATACTAGGGTGAAACAATAAGGCTGGGTGTGATTGTAAATGGGGTGGATGGGGAAATACTAGGGTGAAACAATATGGGTGGGTGTGGATGTAAATTGGGAGCGTGGGGAAATACTAGTGTGAAATAATAAGGCTGGGTGTGGATGTATATGGGGTGGGTGGGGAAATACTAGGGTCAGACAGTAAGGCTGGGTGTGGATGTAAATGGGGTGGGTGGGGAAATACTAGGGTGAAACAATAAGGCTGGGTGTGGATGTAAATGGGGTGGGTGGGGAAATACTAGGGTGAAACAATAAGGCTGGGTGTGGATGTAAATGGGGTGGGTGGGGAAATACTAGGGTGAAACAATAAGGCTGGGTGTGGATGTAAATGGGGTGGATGGGGAAATACTAGGGTGGAACAATAAAGCTGGGTGTGATTGTAAATGGGGTGTGTGGGGAAATACTAGGGTGAAAGAATAAGGCTGGGTTTGGTTGTAAATGGGGTGGGTGGGGAAATACTAGGGTGAAACAATAAAGCTGGGTGTGATTGTAAATGGGGTGGGTGGGGAAATACTAGGGTGAGACTATAAGGCTGGGTGTGGTTGTAAATGGGGTGGGTGGGGAAATACTAGGGTGAAAGAATAAGGCTGGGTATGGTTGTAAATGGGGTGGGTGGGGAAATACTAGGGTGAAAGAATAAGGCTGGGTGTGGATGTAAATGGGGTGGGTGGGGAAATACTAGGCTGAAAGTATAAGGCTGGGTTTGGGTGTAAATGGGGTAGGTGAGGGAAATACTAGGGTGAAAGAATTAGGCTGGGTGTGGATGTAAATGGGGTAGGTGGGGAAATACTAGGGTGAAACAATAAGGCTGGGTGTGGATGTAAATCGGGTGGGTGGGGAAATACTAGGGTGAGACAATAAGGCTGGGTGTGGATGTAAATGGTGTGGGCGAGGGAAACACTAGTGTACAAATGTAAGGCTGGATGTGGTAGTATATGGGGAGGAGGGGACACCAGAGAGAAACAGTAAGGTTGGGCGTGGTTGTAAATAGGATCAGTGAGAGAAATACTGAGGAGAAAGGATAGGGCTGTGTGTGGTTGTAAATAGGATCAGTGAGAGAAATACTGAGGAGAAAGGATAGGGCTGTGTGTGGTTGTAAATAGGATCAGTGAGAGAAATACTGAGGAGAAAGGATAGGGCTGTGTGTGGTTGTAAATAGGATCAGTGGGAGAAATACTGAGGAGAAAGGATAGGGCTGTGTGTGGTTGTAAATAGGATCAGTGAGAGAAATACTGAGGAGAAAGGATAGGGCTGTGTGTGGTTGTAAATAGGATCAGTGAGAGAAATACTGAGGAGAAAGGATAGGGCTGTGTGTGGTTGTAAATAGGATCAGTGAGAGAAATACTGAGGAGAAAGGATAGGGCTGTGTGTGGTAGCAAATGGGGATAGATCAGGTTGAAGGACAGAGATGGGTATGTTGTAAACTGGGGAACATTGGGGTGAATGGATATGACTGGGTGTGTTGAAAGTAGGGAAAGGGGAAATACTAGATACTGGGCTAAAAGGATAAGGCTGGATGTATTGAAAATAGGGGGGGGGGGGGGGGAGGGGGGAGGGGGGGCTGGGCTAAAAGGATAAGCTGGGTGGGGTCCTAAATGTGGGAGGGGGGGGGAATACTGGGCTGAAAGAATAAGGCTGAGTAGGGTTGAAAATGGGGGAATATGGGGGTGAAGAGATATGGATGGGTACGTTGTGTATAGGGGATATTGGGGAGGGTGGAGAAGGTTGGGTGTGGTTATAAATAGGAGAATATCAGGCTGAAAGAGTAAGGCTAGGTGGTCGTAAATTGTGTGTGTGTGTGTGTGTGTGTGTGTGTGTGTGTGTGTGTGTGTGTGTGTGTGTGTGTGTGTGTGTTATTGCAGTAAAAGGATAAATTTGGGTATGATCGTAAATGGGGAAATATTGAGGTGCAGGAACAATGCAGGGTGTTGTCTTAAGTGAGGGGGATATTGGAATGAAAGGCTAAAGCTGAGTATTGTTATAAACTGCGGAATATCAGGGTGAATGGATCAGAGTGTGGCTGGAAATAGGGGATGGGTGTGGTGGAGGGAAAAGTTCCGGTAAAAAGAAAAATGCATGATTGGGAATATTGAGGTGAAAGGAGAATGCAGGGTGTTGTCCTGTAAGAGGGGAATATTGGGATGAAAGGATAGAGCCGAGTATTGTTGTAAATTGGGGAATAGTATGGTGAATGGACCGGACAGGAGATGATTGTAGACAGGGGAATATCGGGGGGAAAGGATGTAGCTGGGTGAGGCTTCATTGGAAAATATTGGCGTGAAAAGATGAGACTGGATGAATGGGGACAATATCAGGGTGAACAGACGAGGTTGAGTGTCATGAATAAGGGAACATTAAATCCGAGCGTGATTGTAACTGGGAAAGATTAAGCTGTGTGGGCGTGTAGATGGAACAATACTGGCGGTGAAAAGACAAGGCTCTGGGTGGTCTGTGTCTGAAGACCATTAAAATCAAATGAGGCAGGATATGGCCGTCTGATGGCGTTCAGATGAAGGGTTGGGGGTGGCACAATTGTGAGGTTGTTAAGGGCTGTGAGGGGAGATAAGTGCTTAAGCATGGCTGTGAGGGGAGATAAATGGGGAGGCAGGGCTGTGAGGGGAGATAAGTGCTTAAGCAGGGCTGTGAGGGGAGATAAATGGGGAGGCAGGGCTGTGAGGGGAGATAAATGGGGAGGCAGGGCTGTGAGGGGAGATAAGTGCTTAAGCAGGGCTGTGAGGGGAGATAAATGGGGAGGCAGGGCCGTGAGGGGAGATAAATGGTTAAGCAGGGCTGTGAGGGGAGATAAATGGTTAAGCAGGGCTGTGAGGGGAGATAAATGGGGAAGCAGGGCTGTGAGGGGAGATAAATGGGGAAGCAAACTGTAAGGGGAGATAAATGGTTAAGCAGGGCTGTGAGGGGAGATAAATGGGGAGGCAGGGCTGTGAGGGGAGATAAATGGGGAAGCAGGGCTGTGAGGGGAGATAAATGGGGAGGCAGGGCTGTGAGGGGAGATAAATGATTAAGCAGGGCTGTGAGGGGAGATAAATGTTTAAGCAGGGCTCTGAGGGGAGATAAATGGGGAAGCAGGGCTGTGAGGGGAGATAAATGTTTAAGCAGGGCTCTGAGGGGCGATAAATGGGGAAGCAGGGCTGTGAGGGGAGATAAATGGGGAAGCAGGGCTCTGAGGGGCGATAAATGGTTAGGCAGGGCTGTGAGGGGAGATAAATGGGGAAGCAGGGCTGTGAGGGGAGATAAAGGGTTAAGCAGGGCTGTGAGGGGAGATAAATGATTAAGCAGGGCTGTCAGGGGAGATAAGGGTTAAGCAGGATTGTGAGGGGAGATAAATGGTTAAGCACGGCTGTGAGGTGAGATAAATGGGGAAGCAGGGCTGTGAGGGGAGATAAATGCTTAAGCAGGGCTGTGAGGGGAGATAAATGGGGAAACAGGGCTGTGAGGGGAGATAAATGCTTAAACAGGGCTGTGAGGTAAAGAAAGGTAATGTTACTTATAGCTCAGCCGACCGCAAAGGGCCATATCAGGGCTGTCACCACGTTGAAGTCAACTCACAAGTCATCAAAAAACACCACCACCATTCAGACATCTCTTTAAAATATACCTTCTAAAAACGCACCAGAAACTTCGTTAAAAAATCTTTCTTCCGTAAAATCTTAGATCAGATGAAAAATGTTAATCTCTTTCAGAAATTCAAAGATCACGTCAGGTGGGAAATTTCTGAACAAAGTTTTCATGGAGTCTGCTGTAAAGTGTTTGTGTCTCACATCGTGCAAGTCCCAACATTAAAAGAATATGTTTCACTGTAAGTGGAACATGACATGGAATGCACCACGGAGCTTCTTCACCTTTTAAAAGATAAGAATAGATTAAAACGAGTGGCCTGTATGCAAACGGCACAAGACTGTTTCATCTTTGCGGCCACCTTGGGAACATGGTAAAAATTCTTTCAGGTCTGGACGGATTTTGTACAGGTTGTTATCCGTCTGCAAGTTCCATTCCTCTTGCCAGAGGTCTTTGACGGAAGTTTCAGATCAGTGTGAGGAATAGACAATCTGCTCAACTTTTCCTTTGTGGCACTCTTGGCAAGTTGATCAACCACCTTGTTGCCTCGAATGCCCACATGGCTGGGAACCCAAGCAAACGAATGCCCACATGGCTGGGAACCCAAGCAAAAACTATGTTGTATTCATCGATTTCAGAGAGGTGCACAGTTCGAAATCTTACAGCAGTTAAGGATGCTTGAGATTACGGCCAGCAATGGCCTCCAAAGCAGAAAGGGAGTCTGACAAAATGAGGAAATCTTTATGTTTGGATTTACAGACCATTTTAAGAGCCAGGACCAAGGTTGTCAGCTCAGCAGTATAGATGGAGCTGTCAGTTGGAATGTGTTCAGAACATCTCTGAGAGAGATCTGTTGTACGAAACACAAAAGAGGCAACTCCCTCCTCAGATTTGGAACCAACAGTGACTTGGAACACAGTTCAGCTAAAAGGGACTTGTATGCCAAAGAACTAGTGGAATCTTTCAGGTACAAGGCTAAATCAAACCGGATCTCTGGAGTGAAGAAAGTCCATGGAGGGTCATCAGGGTCTATATCTGCTTTGTTCAAATGGGGAAGAAGACGAATTCCCTAGGGTGGAATGGAGCTGGGATGGTCATCGAATTTGTTTTGGAACTTGGAGTCAAAAACACAGTCATATGCAGGGTTTTCAGGTTCAGAAGAGAGATTCAGACAGTAGTTCAAGGCAAGTTTCAATCGACGATTCCAGAAGGATGATTCTCCTGCCTCAGCATACAGGCTATACACAGGGGTGGTGCGGGGCTGTGAGGGGAGATAAATGGGGAAGCAGGGCTGAGAGGGGTGATAAATGGGGAAGCAGACTGTGAGGGGAGATAAATGGTTAAGAAGGGCTGAGGGGAGATAAATGGGAAGGCAGGGCTATGAGGGGAGATAAATGGGGAAGCAGACTGTAAGGGGGGATAAATGATTAAGAAGGGCTGTGAGGGGAGATAAATGGGAAGGCAGGGCTGTGAGGGGAGATAAATGGGGAAGCAGACTGTAAGGGGAGATAAATGGTTAAGAAGGGCTGTGAGGGGAGATAAATGGGGAGGCAGGGCTATGAGGGGAGATAAATGGGGAGGCAGGGCTATGAGGGGAGATAAATGGGGAGGCAGGGCTATGAGGGGAGATAAATGGTTAAGCAGGGCTGTGAGGGGACATAAATGGGGAGGCAGGGCTGTGAGGGGAGATAAATGGGGAGGCAGGGCTATGAGGGGAGATAAGTGCTTAAGCAGGGCTGTGAGGGGACATAAATGGGGAGGCAGGGCTATGAGGGGAGATAAATGGGGAGGCAGGGCTGTGAGAGGAGATAAATGGGGAGGCAGGGCTGAGGGGAGATAAATGGGGAGGCAGGGCTATGAGGGGACATAAATGGGGAGGCAGGGCTGTGAGGGGACATAAATGGGGAGGCAGGGCTGTGAGGGGAGATAAATGGGGAGGCAGGGCTATGAGGGGAGATAAATGGGGAGGCAGGGCTGTGAGGGGAGATAAATGGGGAGGCAGGGCTATGAGGGGAGATAAATGGGGAGGCAGGGCTGTGAGAGGAGATAAATGGGGAGGCAGGGCTATGAGGGGAGATAAATGGGGAGGCAGGGCTGTGAGGGGAGATAAATGGGGAGGCAGGGCTATGAGGGGAGATAAATGGGGAGGCAGGGCTGTGAGGGGAGATAAATGGGGAGGCAGGGCTATGAGGGGAGATAAATGGGGAGGCAGGGCTGAGGGGAGATAAATGGGGAGGCAGGGCTGTGAGGGGAGATAAATGGGGAGGTAGGGCTGAGGGGAGATAAATGGGAAGGCAGGGCTATGAGGGGACATAAATGGGGAGGCAGGGCTATGAGGGGAGATAAATGGGGAGGCAGGGCTATGAGGGGAGATAAATGGGGAGGCAGGGCTATGAGGGGACATAAATGGGGAGGCAGGGCTGTGAGGGGAGATAAATGGGGAGGCAGGGCTGTGAGGGGAGATAAATGGGGAGGTAGGGCTGAGGGGAGATAAATGGGAAGGCAGGGCTGTGAAGGGAGATAAATGGTTAAGCAGGGCTGTGAGGGGAGATAAATGGGAGGCAGGGCTATGAGGGGAGATAAATGGGGAGGCAGGGCTGTGAGGGGAGATAAATGGGGAGGTAGGGCTGAGGGGAGATAAATGGGAAGGCAGGGCTGTGAAGGGAGATAAATGGTTAAGCAGGGCTGTGAGGGGAGAATAAATGGGGAGGCAGGGCTATGAGGGGAGATAAATGGTTAAGCAGGGCTGTGAGGGGAGATAAATGGGGAGGCAGGACTATGAGGGGAGATAAATGGGAAGGCAGGGCTGTGAGGGGAGATAAATGGGGAAGCAAACTGTAAGGGGAGATAAATGGTTAAGCAGGGCTGTGAGGGGAGATAAATGGGGAAGCAGGGCTGTGAGGGGAGATAAATGGGGAAGCAAACTGTAAGCGGAGATAAATGGTTAAGCAGGGCTGTGAGGGGAGATAAATGGTTAAGCAGGGCTGTGAGGGGAGATAAATGGGGAAGCAGGGCTGTGAGGGGAGATAAATGGGGAAGCATGGTGGGGGGAGGGGGGGGGGAAGGAACCCTTGCTCTCAAAATGGTGCAATCTGCGGCACATCAAATTGCCAAGTAGCTTTTAACTTAACTTTTAAGTCTTATCATGATCAGTACTATTTGTTTGTACAGCTTTTGTCAATATCTTTCACACTCCAAACATCTTGCTGATGCACGACCGTGATCTGATACAAATCAAAGAATTAGCAGACATGTTTATACTAGAAATCGTATTGGTGTACCTTTTCAGCTAAAACGAGCATTTTCTTATTCTATTTTGTTACAAAGTGTATGTACACATCTTCCAAATTCTTGTACAAATAGAAAGGAGAAGTGGGATTTTGTCTTCATCTATGGCAGATGGTAGAGGTGAGAACGTGGGATTACATTTCAATCTACCATCACACGGCAGACGGGGTTAGAAGCAAGGGGTCTTGGGGTGGGGAGGAGTAGGGGGGTCATTTTGATCTACCAACACATGGCAGAGGGTTGAGCGATCCTTATCTTCCCGTACCTACCATAATAATAGCGGATTTTCCAGTGCCTACGAAGATAACAGCAGATCTTCCAGTGCTTACCATGGTAATAGCGGATCTTCCCGTGCCTAAAATGATAATAGCAGATCTTCCGGTGCTTCCCATGATAATAGCGGATCTTCCCGTGCCTAAAATGATAATAGCAGATCTTCCTGTGCCTACCATAATAACAGCGGATCTTACTGTGCCTACCATGATGATAACGGATCTTCCAGTGCCTACTATGATAATACCAGATATTCCAGTGCCTTCCGTAACAATAGCGGATCTTTCAGTGCCTACCATAATAATACCTGATCTACCAGTGCCTACCATGATAATACGTGATCTTCCTGTGCCTACCATAACAATAGCAGATATTCGAGTGCCTCCCATATTAACAGTGGATCTTCCAGTGCCTACCATAATAATAGCTGATTTTCCAGTGCCTACCATAATAACAGTGGATCTTCCAGTGTCTACCATAACAAAAGCAGATATTCGAGTGCCTCCCATATTAACAGCGGATCTTCCAGTGTCTACCATAATAGCTGATTTTCCAGTACCTACCATAATAACAGTGGATCTTCCAGTGCCTATCATAATAACAATGGATCTTCCAGTGCCTACCATAATAACAGTGGATCTTCCAGTGCCTATCATAATAACAATGGATCTTCTAGTGCCTATCATAACAGTGGATCTTCCAGTGCCTATCACAATAATAACAGATCTTCCAGTGCCTATCATAATAATAGCAGATCTCCCAGTGCCTACCACACTGATAGTGGATCTTTCAGTGCATATCATAATAATAGTGGATCTGCCTGTGCCTACAATAATAATAGCGGATCTTCCAATGCCTACCATACCTGATCTTCCAGTGCCTACTGTAATAGCAGATCTTCCAGTGCCTACCATAATGATAGCGGATCTTCTAGTACCTACCATAATAATAGCAGATCTTCTAGTGCCTACCATAACAACAGCGGATCTTTTATTGGCTTCTATAATAGTGGATTTTCCAGTGCCAACCATAATGATAGCGGATCTACTAGTGCCTACCATAATAATAGCAGATCTTTTAGAGTCTACCATAAAAATAGCGGATCTTCTAGTGCCTACCATGATAATAGCGGATCTTCTAGTGCCTTCCATAATAATAACTGATCTTCCAGTGCCTTCCATAACAACAGCGGATCTTCCAGTGCATAGCGGATCTTGCAGTGCATAGTGGATCTTGCAGTACCTATTGCAACAATGGCGGATCTTCCGTTGCCTACGGTAACAATTGCAGATTTTCCGGTGCCTACCATACTGATGGTGGATCTTCCAGTGCATGGCGGATCTTCCAGTGCCTACCATAACAACGGATCTTCCAGTGCATAGTGGATCTTTCAGTGCCTACATAATGATGGTAGATCTTCCAGTGCATACCCAATCTTTCAGTCCCTACAATAATAATAGCGGATCTTCCAGTGCATAGTGGATCTTCCAGTGTCTACCATAACAACGGATCTTCCAGTGCATAGTGGATCTTCCAGTGCCTACATAATGATGGTAGATCTTCCAGTGCATACCCGATCTTCCAGTTCCTACAATAATAATTGCGGATCTTCCAGTGCATAGTGGATCTTCCAGTGCCTAGAATAGTAATAGCGCATCTTCCAGTACCTACCATAATAATAGTGGATCTTCCAGTGCCTAGAATAGTAATAGCGCATCTTCCAGTACCTACCATAATAACAGCGGACCTTCCATAATAACAGCAGATGTTCCAGTGCCTATCATAATAACAGCGGATGTTCCAGTGCCTATCATAATAACAGCTGATGTTCCAGTGCCTATCATAATAACAGCGGATGTTCCAGTGCCTATCATAATAACAGCAGATGTTCCAGTGCCTATCATAATAACAGCGGATGTTCCAGTGCCTATCATAATAACAGCGGATGTTCCAGTGCCTATCATAATTACAGCGGATCTTCCAGTGCCTACCATAATAATAGCGGATCTTCCAGTGCCTACCATGATAACAGTTCCCCCAATACAAATTGCATTCAAACCCGATTCATCAGCGTACTCTGGCACAAATTCAGGCTCTCTCACCACTTTTTTTTTCTTCTCAAAATTTGAGAGCCTCTCGCCCCCGGTCTGTTGTTCCAATGTCTCGGCATATCGTTGAAGACACAGACACAGCCAGACACGATTTTGCACACGCAAGTTAGCAAATAGTTATTGCTCTTTGGCCAGAGCACACAAAAACAATTGTCAGACACCACAAGTACAGTTAACGCTCAAGAACTTCACCTCCAGGTGTTCTTTTTCTTTTCTTTTTCATTTTTTGTTGTGGGGAGCTACTTATCTTTTCGTTTGTTGTATTCATTGTAGTTTTGCCAAAAATGAGTACAAAATACGTCAAAATTGTATGGATGGGTAATCAAGCCTGCATCAAGGGGTGTTCATCAACTTGTAGGTACAATCATTACCAGGACCGTTTTGTTTCTGTCACTTCTCCAGTGTCCTGCCCACATGTCAGAGCTTAACATCAGCTTGCTACAAGGCCTTCAACCGGTCATACAAAATGGCAATGGCTGCTCTCACAAAGAGCACATCTCCTGACTTTAGTGTGGTCTGCTGGCATACTAAACACATGACCAGAACTCTGAGAATTCAGTTATTTTTCTTTATTCCTTTCATCCCTGACCTTTTTTTCCCATGACCCCCCCCTCCCCCTCCCCCTCTCAATTTCAAGTCTGAGTTCTCACTGAAATCTGCGAGTTCATGGAAAAGTGGGAGCCCCGAGTCGACCCATGCCATGGAATGAGTAGGGGTCACACTGGGTCATTTTTTCACAATGCAGTAAAGTATGTCAGGCAGAGAAAATGATAAACACACCAGCTGCCGTGGCGAAGTGGTTAGCATCGTGGAGTCCCCACTGGGAGGTCATGGGTTTGATTCCCATCAGTCATGTGGGATTTTTCTCCCCCGAGCAGCTCCTACCCAGAGTTGAGTTTGCTAAAGGGCTCAACTGGGAAGACTGGGACCATACAGAGTCGAGGTTCATCCACTTAATGGATGCGTCTCTGACAGTGTTGCTAAAATTTCCTAACCAACACTGCAGGTGTTTGTATCTCTCAGGCCTGGTTGACACTGGGATATATATACAGGGGTGGGAGCAGAAAATCATAGCTTTACTGAATAGGCCGGGGGTCCAGGGGGCTGATTTAGGCCCCCAGTGGGGTGCAGGGGCAACGCCCTGCTGTGGGGTCTGGGGAGCGTTGCCCCCCAGATGTTGAAGAAAATTTGTCTCCCCAAGACACTTTTGTGGCCTCTCCTTGAAAACAAAGTTAATAATTAACTTCTATACAAAAAGACTCAAAATATGACAAAATGTGACTTACGGCTTAAATATCAAACTGAAAATGTTATGCCAAGTACTTAGAATACATCTTAAATTCAGTAAACCATCAACAAAACAAAATAAGATGCAATGTATGAATATTACTCACAAGTGATGGTATTAGAAGACTGGCCAAAGTTCAATCACTTAATTTATAAGTTCAAGAATGAGGATTCCTGTTTTTGTTTTTGTTTTTTAGTCTTACATGGCTTAAATTCAGCAGAGAGTCAATGTCTGCACTAGCACTGGATTGGAACAAACACTGAGCAAAATCAAAAGCTGCAGTGGGCCAAGTCTTACAATAGGAATCAGTGGCTGGTGGCACTGGGGCATCTGAAAAATGAAAGTCAATGGTTAGAGCGGATGAACCTGGAAGCAATACATCAGTAACCCCAACTGCACAAATCTTGAGAAGAAAATCAGTGGCTGCTATGAGTGAACTTGAAAAAATCTATCAGCTAAAGCAGCAAGGTGAGTATGGAACTGGAAATTAGTGGCTGCAGTGAGGCGAATCATGGTAACAGAAGTCTGTGACAGCAGTGGGGTCAGCTTTTCAATGACAACAGCGGGGCGATTATTGGAAACAGGAATCAGTAGGATCAGTTTTTTTTCTTCTTTTAAACCCACACTGGGGCGAGCCTTGGAAACAGAAGTCAGTGACCGCAGCAAGGTCAGTTTTCAAAATGAAAATCAGTGTTAGCAGAGAGGAAAATCTTGAAAACTTGAAGCTGCAGTGGGTTAAGTCCTGAAAATGGAAATCAATAACAGCACAGAGACAAGTCTTGGAAATGAAAATAACTGATTATATCCGATTGTTGTCCGTTTGTTCCTTAACTGTTTTTTGTTGTTGTTTTTTTTTACTTCTTTGCAAAGAAGCTTCTTATGTCTGTGGGAGTGGCTTTCCGTTTCATGGCTGACTTTAGACACCAGAACCATTACTGGAGCAGCAGCTGGAAGAGTTGATGTATGTTTCAGTACATTCAATCTCTCCATATGTTTCATCTCCTGGGAATGCACTTCGATCGATTTTTTTTTCAACTGACTTGTGAAAGTTGTATACAAGCTTCCAACTGCACAATATACACCAAGCAGTGCCCACTTCATTTGTTTTCTGCAGCCATTTTTGAACGCACAATTTAATTCGTCCATTTCATCCATCCATTCATTTCTCCACTTGTTTTTCTTCAGGTCATTGTTGATCATCCGTGCCTCTGCTTCGTTGTTAATCAGCTCCATTTTTGACAAATATAAAGCATGACAATTACGGTCTTCACGTATTGAAAACAAGATGGCTGATTTCAAATACGAGTGGCGCGAAAACCTGAGTCGGAACACAGAACGTGCACACGGGGAAAAAAAAAAAAAAAAAGGAAAAATTTGCTATACAGAATTCCATATCAATACGGAAGGTCTCCCACCCTTGTATATATGAAAGGAAGCGTAGAGTACAGCCCTGTCTCAGACCGGAATAGAAATCCGTTGCATCACCTTCATCATCCTCATTCTCACTGATCAGTATATAAAAAAAAAAAGTCTCAAATTCTGTGGCCCTTCATGCCCGGTTCTCATGATGACCTCAGTTTCAATGTCCTCTCCATGTCTTGGTTTGATTCCATCAGGGTCACCGGTATTGGCGAGTCCATGGGGGCTGTCACTGGACGGATGTCGTGGTGCACTCCAGAGGGAGAGTTCACTCACGCTGGCTCTGCAACTGAGCCATTATTGTCGTCAGTGGCTGCTCCCTGTGGATTGCCAGTGCCGGGGCTGCAGTGAGACCGACCCGGCTTTGGCTGTGGACAGGGCGGCAGAATGAGCGGCTTGGGTGCACTGCCACTGAGGTGGCACAGGAGATGGGACAGCAAAAAAAAAAAAAAAAAAAAAATTGATAAAGACTGTATGCATCTGCCATGCTATATGTTGCTGATGACTGTTTTTATTTCTTCACCTGCGAAATCTAAATGTATTGTCTATGCATTTCCAAACTGAAAAATAATAATACACAGACATACAACAATAATCTTTTTTTTATGTGTGTGGATATTTACTCTTTCAGATTAGTACTTTGGAACATTAAGGCACTCTGGCATGCCATTTTGAGAACACACAATAACTGAATCGCAAGATCAGCATTAAATGGTTGCGTAGATGTTTTCAAGTGGAAAGAATTAGCGCGTCAGGAATCCACGTGCATGTATGGGAAGACAGACAGTATCAGACTCAACCAATGTCAGCGACAGTCCTTTGAAGTTCTCTCTGAAAATCACCCCTTGACTTTCCAGTTTGGCTGCTAACGACAAACACTGCCAGGTGATAACTCTGTCATTTTTGTGATGGAAGGTCAAAACTGAAGTATGGGATGATGTTGATCATACAGTCTTCTTACTGAAACATACTGGAAAGACAGGATTTCCACACTGTACAGGACAATGATTTCCAAAGAATTGCCATTAAATCTCTTTGGAGACATTTGAAACCTTGACACAGGTTTCTATAAATAGCTAATCATGAAGATGTGCCTTTGAACAGACTGTAGGTCTGACACTGTCCACCTGGGCTGACATATAGGGAAAAAAAATCAAATATCATATTCGCAAATAGTATGAACAATCAGAATAGCTGTGTTTTCCTCAGTTTGCCTTATTCCAAAAATTGTTTAGTTCTGACACTCTCTACCTGGGCTGACTTATAGGGGGAAAAAAAAAAACATATTGCCAAATAGCATGAACCATCAGAATAGCTGTTTTTTGTTCTCATTTTGCCTTATTCCCAAAATCATCTTTGGTAGGCACAACATAAAAAGCTAGCCAGAATACTTCTTCAAGTGTGAGTTCATTTCATGAATGCTTTTAACACTCGCACTTGACAACCAAGCTGAATGTTCTGTCATATCCAAGAGTGACTCATGAGAGACAATAAGCATGCCTGTGTACTGTACACACAGTGTGAATCTCAGAAATGTGACGCAGCACAGGAAAAGGAGGCTAAAGTCGCAGCCAGCCATTCCCCGCTGCGGGTAAAAATAGCTTGATTACTCCCCTTTGTTGTGATCAGTGTATCAAACTTAAAACACGTGTAGAAAAAAAACTATAACAGGTAAATCCATACTGTTTGCTGCACTTTATTTGGGAGGTATTTAAATTTCATAAAATGCAAAAAAAAAAAAAAAAAAAAATGAAAATTTTGCACTTAACTTAAAGGGGTTCACACCCATTTTTACAAATCTATTTTGACCAAATACACGGTTTTGGTATGTGGTCGTATTGCGAAACCCAGCCCTGAATCAGCCGCCAATGCTCTCATCTTGCAGTGAGAGCAGCATTTCCTGCGGATTGGGAAAGCGAGAGGCTGAAACAGGAACGAGAGCCTCGATTTCAATAAAAGGGGGGTTTCCCGATTGATAACGTAGAAAAGCCAAGTCGCTCTTCGTGTTCGGCTGAAGTGAGATGGGGCAAATGTGTGCTGTGTCTGGTTGCGGAGTTTCATCAGGAAACAAGCAAAGAGTAAGCGTTCATGCTTTTCCAGGTGCTTCCAGCCAGTTTAGGCGATTGTGGATAAATTTTGTCACCACAACGAGGAAAGATTTTGTTCTTCGGGACAGTTATCATGGCATTTGCGGTCGTCACTTCGAAGAGCACAGTTTCCAAGACCAACACACCTGGAAGGTAAAGGTGGAAGCTGGAATTCAGGTCCGAAGACAGCTGAAAGAGGATGCTCTGCCAACTATTATAACAGAAAAATGTATTAAAGCACTCTGTGTTCATTCGCCAGCTGCAAGTGCAAGCCTCAAATGCAACAGTGACACGGATTCTGTCAGGAGCAAGAGAGCCAAACTCAGAGACGTAAAGAAGGTAAGGTTTGTGGAATGGGTGGTTGATCTTTTTGTGTTTCATTTCATTCTCAGTGTATGGTTGGTTGTAAAGATAGTTGTTGGTTTTTGTTGAGTGTTGGCATTAAACTGAAACATACATTGTTACTGTCATAGTGGCAGTCAGTCAGTCACACTGCCTGCTGCCACTGAAACTGTTGCATGTTTGTGATTTGTGATTTTTTTCCCCTGCTGTTACTGTTTCCAACAAAACTGAAGTTACGATTCTTATTAACAAGAAAGTGTCCATGTCCACAAATAATAACTTGTTGGACTCCAGGGAATAATAGTTTGGGTTTTTATTTTCAGGACATTGCTGAACATCAGGCACCCCTGCAAGTTCAAGTTTCCGCCCAACAACCATACGCTTTAGTAAGTGAATCATTTATCAGTATTTGGATACAGGATGGTGACTTACTGTGCATTTTAAGATATATGCAGGTGTCACCGTGTGGTACGTCTGTATGCTATAAACTGCCCTGGTGACTAAGAGAATAATGAGCTTAGATCTGCAGCTTAGATCTGATGTACGGCACGTCACGCATCAGTTTTTACAATAACAGCCAGAATCTTTGACTGCTATATATTGTAAAAGACCCCTCAAATTCTAATTGTCACTGTGGAACTTCAGAATTTAAGTGTAGAGAGTGAGACTGAAAAAAAAAAAAAAAAAGGGGGGGGGGGGGGGGGGACTGAAAGTGAACAGCTATTGAAAAGATTTCTACAGCAGGGAAGAGAATTAGTATGATGATGCAGTAGTTGACAAACTCCTGTTCAAAGGAAAAGGCATTATCTGATAGATCTAAACAACTGAAGGAAAATGTGGTTTATCACATAATCATTTTAAAGTTATTTACATACTACGGTAATGTGTGTGTGTGTGTGTGTGTGTGTGTGTGCGTGTGTGTGTGTGTGTGTGTGTATGAACATATGTATGTAAGTGCATGTTTATATCATGTACTATCTGTGTCGCGTGTATGTGTGTACATGTACATAATATAGTCAACCCGTAAAATGTCGAACTGCCTGGAAAGAAACACAAGCGTCTGATGGCGAGGGAGGTGGTACTGTACAAGGAGCTGTAGGTTCAAACTGGTACAGCTGAACTCCATACACTTCAGTGAAAATCTCAGGTTCGATGTCCTCTTCGTTGGAACTTGACTCGTAGCTGGGAGCATCTGCCATTATCGCCAGAAAATAGTTGAGTTTAACATCCTCATAGCGAAAGCTTTTAGGGACATGTCTTTCATTCACGGTAGTCTTGGCATTTATACATCACTTGCGGAATCCCCGACTCTCATCTCTTTCCGTACTGTGCTCGGCAACCTCCGTGGCGAGTCACGATTTGGCTACTTGCACGACCCGAAACACGGATAGAAGTGAGTTCCAGAAGAAAAGTAACACGTACATCGAAACACACTTGATCATACTTTTGAACAACCCAAACATGCTATTTATGGGTGAGGACCCCTTTAAGCCTCCTTTTCCCATGCTGCGTCACAAATGTTGAAGTTGTATCATGTTGGAAATCACCAATCACTTGGGTGGAGTGGTGAAATAAGGGTTAGTCACAGAGAGTAAATGGACACAGAATGAGTGCGACCCACCAGCCTGAGGCTGCAACATAGGAACACTCTATATGTGTGAAACAGACACAATGTAACTGTAAGTGATGTGATATGACTCATAAACCCCTTTGCAGCACAAAAATAAGAACCTTGTTGACCTCTTCTTTAACCGTAGTACTGATCTTGTTCAAAAACCATACAAATCCATTTATTATCCAAAAATGCATTTCATTCCAAGAACCATGTTTCGGATACTGTTTTATTAATTTTGCTGATTGCACATGACAATAGACACCACTTTCATTCTCTGTATTCACTTTTATTCAAACTGAGGAAGAACACATAATTTTTTTTTTTCAAATACATTTTTGGAATAATCTATTCAATTTTCCTGCATTAGACTTGTTGAGGCTTTTCTCTTTGGATAGTTGCCGTTTTCTTCTATTCTTGAAAACATGCCAGCATGTACTCTAGCACAAATATTAAAGGCCTTTGTAGAGTAGAAAAGGAAATAATACTACTGAAGTACATAAAAACAACTATGACAAAAAAAAAACCTCTAATAAAGGCCAAATAATGAAAGGTGTCCTCTCAACTCCCTTGATTTTCAATCACTGGTGATTAAAGTTTTTGTTGTTTTTTAAAAAATAATTACATTTAAAAACATATCTCTTTTTTGATTAACAGAATAGTTAATGAAAGCAAACCTAAACATTTACCAAGAAATTTACCAAGAAGAAAAATCATATGAAAATTTCTAATATATATTGCTGTATAGTTATTGTTAAAAACATATTTAAAACTCAGAAACTACTGAGAGTTAACAGTAAGGAGGCAAAGAAAGACGCTACTGTAATTTCAACTTTCATTCCTGCAATATAAGGATTTTCTCCAAAACTGAGATCCAATGTTTAAAAATATGACTACTTTTCTTTGTCAGTTTGTGATTTCACATTTAAATTTAAGTAGCTTCCTTAGTAACTCCAAAACAGTGAATCACCCACAAAGGCAGGAGAATGGGCCACAACAGGAGAATGGGCTACAACAGGAGGAGAATGGGCCACAACAGGAGAATGGGCCACAACAGAAGGAGAATGGGCCACAACAGAAGGAGAATGGGCCACAACAGGAGAATGGGCCACAACAGGAGGAGAATGGGCCACAAAAGGATAAGATTGGGCCATAACATGAGAATGGGCCACAGTGACAGGAGAATGAACCACAGCGACCGAAGAATGGACCACAAAGGCATAAAGTAAGGAGTTTTTCTTTAGAGGAAAATCTATAGATCTGGAAGAACTTGATGAACAGTTCCTCAGAACAACTCTCTGTCGATTCTTCATACAAGTACAGAAAAGAGAATCTTCATATCATGCACTGATCCTTATTGACCTGTTTCACTGTGTTGATTACAAATACTACAGGCAAAAAAAAAAAAAAAAAAAAAAAGAAAAAAAAAAAAAAAATCACGATAGAATTCATTCATGAGTTGAAACAGAAAAGCTTTTCACACTTGCATGTCTATGTGGTGTCGTATCTTAATCTATGAAGTGTCCGTCAAGTTGTTTCAGGAGGAAGTTTAACGTTTCCAGTAGGTTAGCAATCATATACACACACACACACACACACACACACACGCACATGCATGTGCACACACACACACACCCAGCTTTCACACATGCATATCTATGTACCATAGTTTTTTTTCAAAACACAAATAATACAGTTTGGACCTATTACTCTACACCTAATGCAATAAATGTTTATTTTATATTTTCTTTCACAGCTGGAACTAATGAATTGCAGCAGCTCTGACAGGATTAGCGGGATCACATTTTTTTTCTCTATTACATTAACCATCAGTAAAACCAATCAGCTGTCATTTTGTATGGCATTATTCCAACAATGAAGTCTGACAAAAATGGAGCTTCTGGCCGACTCCTTTGTTCAATTCTGTGTTTTAACTTCACCACTTTTACTGTGAACGACTACCCAAATTTCATTGGCATACTGATGGGACACTACCATGTTCTACCTCTCCATCTCCTGTTGCGCATCGTGTCATTCACTAAAAACGACAAATAAATCAAGCGTAGCAGGAAATGAATGAGAGACATTCAAACAAACCTTTAACATCCCACTCTTCAAACACTCCTTATGTACATTAACAACCTGAAACACACTTTCATTGCCACACACATTCCAACAAAACTGCGTACATTCCATGCAGTCAGGTGTGCAACCAGCCAGACACATGTCACTGCCCACGAAGCCCGAGGCCACAGTTTGGCTTGAACACAGTACACTCTTCTGTCAGCAAGATAACACACCAAAGATGACAGCCGTCGGACAGAGAACATTCCACAGGTTTCTTCCTTTGGAAAAGTGGTGTCACAGAATGCATCAACAACATCCAGCTCCACCATCTCACAACAACAGCAGAGTGAAATGCGAGAAGAGAGGGCAGAGCTGGGTTATCGATGCTTTGGCTTCTTCATCATTTTCTCTTTCTTCTTGGAATGGAACTTGAACAACTTTTTTCCTTTGGAGGATGTGGTCTTCTCAGCGACCAACTTCTCCTTATACCACACAGCGCTGTGTTCCTTGGATGATGAGGCCTTTTCCTTTTTGAGGCGTTTGTGTCCTTTGCGTGAAGCACCTTTGGTGGTCTCCTTTCCAGCAAGGGGGGTCACTCCAGGTGACTCCTTCAGGATCCCATGTGAAGGACTCCGTGTGGGGAGGAAAGGGGAAGAACTGGATGCAGTGCTAATCACAAATTCTTGAAGACCTGGACAGTAGAAGTAAAACAAGATTAAACATCTCTTAACTCCCACGGTTTATCTTTCAGAACATTTTGACCAGTAAGGTTCCTGTTTCACACATCATGAATCTGAAAGGGAACAAAAAAAAAAAGAGAGAGAAATTGGTAGATCTCAATAGAAATGTCTGCATTTCATTCTAAAGAACACAAAGGAAAATGGTTCTGCTGTACACTTCTCATTTTACCATCAAGAAATAAACTGACTACTGAATTTTGTATTTTTGTTTTGTGTGATATTTTTACCCCACTTGCATGAAAACCTTTTCAGTGAAAGGAAACAGAGAACAGATCTGCCTTAACCCTTACGCCGCCGACGTCACATTTCTGCGACCATGTGGTTTAACCGCCGACGTCGCCGAAATGTGACGAACTAGGGTTACCTAACTCCCGATATTCTTACTCTCTAATCTGATGAGACAGAAAGCCAGAAACAAACGTCAGTTGGGGGATTCCCTGACCTGTGCTCACAGCCATTTGCTTCATCAGACCGCTGTTCAGTTAAGTGTTTTTATCAATTTATTGCGACTGTTTTTCCATTCACTATGACGTCACAACCAAGGAATTCAAGTACTCAGCCTTGCCGTACATTTACCACAGATCAGGTGCTGCAAATATTGAAGAGACAGTCAGTTGATCCTGACTCAGATAAAGAACACCCAGATTGTGACCAGGAAACTTTAGGTGAAAGGGAGAGCTTGACCGAATTACCACAGAGGCTGACTGTTGGATGCATGCCAAGTGGCTGAGCAGGCAGTGCGTCTTACACACACACACACACACATACACACACACAGGCCCTTGAACAAGCTTAGTGTTGCTGGCTCTGGGCCAACTTGCAGTGACTGAATCACACAATGAGAGAGAGATTATAGGGGGCGACTAACAGCTACGAGATAATGAACTGCAAGCCCAGCTGGCTTGCCATGAATCGAGGTCGAAGGGGGCATGGCTGACTGACACGTGTCAGAGGTGTGCTGCAGAGATGAGTCTGAGTGACCAGCTGGACTCATATGCCCTAGCAGCATTGCTCCCCAGGTTCCAGAGACCAACAGGCAAGTGAATGACTTTGTTTTCATAAAAAGACAATATTGCTTTCAACAGTGAGAGTGAAAGGGATATGTGTGTGTGTGTGTGTGTGTGTGTGTGTGTGTGTGTGTGTGTGGTTTCTTTTCTGCATCACCTCATTAGTCGTATCACTAATTATTCCTCTGAATGTTGTTTCAGGGGTGCTGGTGAACAAGGATGATTTTCAACCTGCAGACAACTTCCAGCTCTTCTTCTGCTGTTAGGGTATGTTGATTTATTACTGTTTTTTCATTTTTCTGTCGGATATTACATACTTTCTGGTCTTCATTTTGTGAGTGGAGTATTTTTCTTTCTTTGCTCAGAGTTTGATGGCATGCTTTCTTCTTTTTTTATGTTGAGACTAAAGATAGCATTCAAATTTTTTTTATTTTGCATTTTTTTTGCACTTGAAATTACCAAAAATTTGAAATTGTTGTTGTCTAACCATTACTAACATTCTACATTTTAACAAAAGTACAGTTTATTTCCTCCATTTCCCCCAAAACAGCATGAGACTTTGTTGTTTATTTCCAGAGATATCCGCATTTCACACATACTGGTATGAAATAAGAGATTTTCTGAAAAATGGCTGGTGATGGGGATTTATGCAAAACAGAACGTCTGGCGGTGAAAGGGTTAATGCACCTAGCTTAAAAAAATGACTGGTTTATGAACTGGTATGAAGGAAATCAGACAAAAGACCAACAACAAAAAATGTCAAAAGCAAAAAAATTCAGCACACACACACACACACACATATATATATATATATATATATATATACACACACACACACACACACAAAGAAAATCACTTGATACGTTACGAGGAGAGAGTTCATGACCAAAATGTCCAAAGTGTGCCATAGCAGGCTGACTGAAAGACGCCATTTTCAGTTTCTAGTTTCACACACAAAAGATGTTTAAGTGTGCCAGTACTGGAAACTCTCTTCCAGCTACTGAACATTCTACAGTGAAACCTCCCCATACGGTAAATGCTTTCTGATGAAAGCCTTCCTCCTTTCAACACTTTATTTTCTTGAATACTTTTGTCGTTGACTGCACAAGATTTACCTCTCAATGAAGTTAGATCTAGTCGCAAAGTGAGGTGACTGCAGGCAGAAATTAAACAAATTTTTAAAAGTATTTATAAGGCTCCGCAGAAAAACATAGACAATCGAATCACAAGATAAAACACGAATCAACGCCCATCTTGCGCCAAACTGGATAAAGTGATTGCTCGTTCATTTTCGGTGTTTTGAGTGTTGTGTATCTTGTCTGAAGAAGACCTAAGAGGTCGAAATATGCCGTGCTTTTTCTTGTGATTTGTTTGTCTAAATTTTTTCAGCGGAGCCTTACAAATAATTTAAAAATTTTCCCTCAATGAAGATTCCCTCCCTTTAAAGAGTTGCTTTTTTTTTTTTTCTTAATGAGCAATATATATATATATATATATATATATATATAAGATTTTCTCATTTTTAAAGATTTGCTCTTCTTGAATATTTTGTTCTTATTTTTTTCAGCCATAAAGATAGCTTCCAATGACGACTCCCTCCCTTTGAAGATTTGTTGTTCTTGAATGTTTTTGTTTTGGTTAGCAATAAAGCTATCTTCTAATAGTGATTCCCTCCAGTTAAACAGGTGCTTTTATTATATATTTTTGCCTTTTGTCAACAATATGTCTATCTTCCAATAAAGATTCACTCCCTTTAGACATTTGATTTTCTTGAATATTTTTGTCTTCATCAACAACAGATATATCTATCAGGGGCTGGAACAGCTCAGTTGGTAAGGTGCCAGACTTGTGTTCCTGGAGTTGAGGGTTCTAATCCCCACTGGGTGTTTCCAGTACAGGAGGATCTTCCTCTCAGAGTTAACACTCGTTCTGTCTCCACTTCTACCAAAATCCTTTGAATGAGACAAACAAACCAGAGTTTTCTGTGTGAACGCATGCATCTTGCAAACATCTGTGTGAATGCATGCATTACATCTTGCAAACATCTGTGTGAATGCATGCATTACATCTTGCAAACATCTGTGTGAATGCATGCATTACATCTTGCAAACATCTGTGTGAGTGCATGCATTACATCTTGCAAACATCAAAAATCCTATCACAAACTTTCAAAAGAGAATGCCAGTTTGGCCATTGGTATGGATGACAAGTATACATATAGCATGCCCTGAAAGAATGGAAATATGAATGAAAAATGACAGACTGAATGACGCAGGAAACGACTGAATGTAGCGCTAGTTGGCAGCTCTTCAATTGGCCTAGGCAGCCCTGTCTGTGAAAAAAAAAGTGGGTTGTAAAGCAGTTGGAGCTTGGTCTAAAACTGAAGATAGGCACTATGTTAGTTCTCTTAATGCTAATAATGATGACAGTAATAACAATGATAATAATAATAACAAACAATGACAATGATAATCTTCCAAATAATAAACCAGATAATAATCTTCCAATTATGATTCCCTCCCTTTGAAGACTTGCTTTCAATGAAAACAAAAAAAAATTTCCTCCTTGTCTACCTGCTGCTAGTGGATAGGAGTTTGAACAACTTGCGGTGGTGGATGAAAACGCTGTCTACCCAGCAGTAAATAGGTGCATGATTACAGGGAAGGTAAACCGTAAAGGCAGGGGAAGCAGGAAGGACATGCAGGTGTGTAAATTCTGACAAGTCAGTGTCTCTTCGGCCATTAGGTCAGGCATTTAACCTTTAACCCTAGCGACTTGGACCCCTTGCTTGTAAAGTAGATCTCTTTTTTAACTTTTGCAGGGTCTTGCAGACGAATGATGTCAGAGCATGACAGTACCCTGCCTCCGACTGTCCAGGCACACTGGCAAGGGACTGCACTCATGAAGACGTTGACATGAGATGTCAGTGTCACCTGCTGGCACATCAAAAATACCACCAGCCCCTCTGTGAATTCCAATTGCCAGTGCCACTTTTTCCCCCCTCCCCCCTCCACCTCCCAACCTCCATTCCTCTTCTTTTTTTTCTTTTGGGGGGGAAGGGGGCAGCGGAGGAGGTGTCTCCTACGGTTTATTTGATATCCACAAATTTGCAGTAAACTTTAAAAGGAATCTAAAGTAAATCCGCCAGACAACAGGGGCAAACAAAAGTCAAAAGGGACCTACCAAAGCTGTACAAGCCAGTGGTAACTATTTGTTTTGTCTTGTAATTTGTTTGTCCGCTGTTGTCTGGCAGATTTCCTTTAAATTCCTTTTTAAAATTGTTTCAATTTCTGCCTGCTGTCATGTCACGTTGGAACTTGCAGTGAAGTGCAAACCCTGACTCAACAGAGGTGTAGCACAGAGGGTAGAATGAAAGTGTAAATCCTCATCAACAGAAGTAGCACTGAAGGTAAAATGAAAGTGTAAAACCTGATCCAACGGAGGTATAGCACTTAGGGTAAAATGAAAGTGTAAAACTTGATCCAACGGAGGTATAGCACTTAGGGTAAAATGAAAATGTAAACCCTGACCCAACAGAAGTATAGCACAGAGGATAAAATGAAAGTGTAAACCCTGACCCAACAGAAGTATAGCACAGAGGATAAAATGAAAGTGTAAACCCTGATCCAACGGAAGTAGCACAGAGGGTAAAATGAAAGTGTAAACTCTGATCCAACGGAAGTAGCACAGAGGGTAGAATGACAGAAGGCAGACACAGCTTACGGTGGTCCTAAGTTTTCCCCATCCAACAAGCAAGGCCTTTCAGTGGACCCGGCACCCACCTCGAGAGGAGTTGCGGTCCAAGTCGAACGCGACATGCTTTGAGGCTGACTGGGGGGTTTCCTGGTCCTGTGTGGAACAGCAACAGAACCAACCATCTTTAGCACACTCTCTCCTTACCACACATCCAACATTTAAAACACAACAGCAAGAGAACCATCTTTAGCACACCCTCCACTTACCACACCTCCATAGACATCCAACATTAAAGAACATGTCATAGCGCAAAAAAAAAGGACCCCCAAAAATGTGTGCGTGTGTGTGTGTGTGTGTTTGTGTGTGTGTGTGTGTGTGTGTGTGTGTGTGTGAGTACAACACTATGTTAATCTGACAGTAAATGGTTTCAGTCAATCAGTCAGTGTGTGTGTGTGTGTGTGTGTGTGTGTGTGTGTGTGTGTGTGTGTGAGAGAGAGAGAGAGAGAGAGAGAAACACAATAACTTAAGAATTCTATGAGTGGCTTCAGAGTTAAACTCTGGAAATTCAGTCTTGAAACATGCCCAAGAACAGAGCACTGGGACCCAAAAAAAGTTTTAACTAAAGGTTCGGTTGAGACATATGCTATTAAGAAAAAAATAGCAATTTTCGAAAAGTGAACCACAAGCACACTCTCCCTCTCCCTCTCTCTCTCACACACACACACACACACACATTATACACACATTCAGTCGTTCAGAAGAAAAATACCTCTTAAAACCTTACTGAAAGTGCACACACACACACACACACACACACACACACACACACACCTCTGAAAATTCCCAGAAGGTCTGTGACGAAAGATGCAATTTTTGCAGGTATGTAGCTTAAGACAAGACAAGACAAGACAAGACAAATTCTTTATTATCGAGGGCAATAGATAAGCAAGTTCATGCTTTTTTACATCCAGCCCTCGCCCAAGAGGGGAACAAAAAAAAATGCATGCGAGGCTTAAAGACCTGAAAGGCAGGCAGCTTTTATTTTACCCTAAGTGCTATACCTCTGTTGGATCAGATTTTACACTTTCATACTAGTGCACAAGGTAAGCAATGTACAAAGTTACAATTATCATCAAAACCGAAGAAGGGGTGAAGATGGTGTGTGCGGGGAGGGTGTGGGGAGAGGGGAGGGCGAAGGGGAGAGACAGGTACAGAGAAAAAGGGAAAAGAGAGAGAGAGAGGGGGGGGGGGGGGGGGTGAGAGTGACAGAGTGAGAGAGAAAAAGAGAGAGTGAGTGAGGAGAGACAGAGAAGAAAGAGAGAGACAGACAGACAGACAGACAGACAGAGAAAGACAGACAGAGAAGGAGAAGAAAAAAGGAAATTTTTATTCTAAAATTACGTTTAATCTAACATACTTACCGTGGCTCACTAATGCAATAAGCGGCAGCAATTTGCTATTCCTGCCTCGTATACAATAAAGTCCGTACGGACAACAAAACCCCTGAAAGGGCCTCGTGCCTTGCGCATGCTCAGATCAATCCTCTTTTTGAGGTATGTTAAACCTTGACTGAGAACTCCTAATGGAACCAGGAAGGCGGGGAGGTAGGGAGGGTCTCTGCGTGAGCCACGGTAAGTATGTTAGATTAAACGTAATTTTAGAATAAAAATTTCCTTTTAATTACACATACTATACTGTGGCTCACTAATGCAGAGTCGCACTACCTGGAAGGAGGGCTCACCTGGTTACCACCTGGAGGAGCGAGAAGAGCCGGAGCGTGTGGAAGAGCCAGAGCGTGTGGCGGAGATGGAGTGTTGAGCCACCACAGCTGATGCGATGCCCCTAGACCCATCATCGCGCAGACGAGAAACGTCGCGCAGATAGAAATGGATGAAGGTGCCTGGAGAACGCCAATATGCAGCATCTAACACATTCTGAATGCTGGCATTATGAGCTACTGCCAGCGAAGACGCCCATGCCCTAATCTCATGAGGTCTTGGTGAGAAAACAGCCAAATCCCCTTCAGGTCTCGCGTACGCAGCTTTAATCACTTCTCTCAGCCATCGAGAGATTGAAGAGCATCTGATGTCCTCCTTATAACCTTCGTTGTAAGAGAGAAACAGGTGGCGCTGCTTGGAGCGAGAAGATTTCGTGCGTTTCCTATACTCCCGCAGAGCGCGCACCCGACAGAGAGTGCGGTCTTCATCGTCCGGGGCGAGAATAGAAGTGAGAGGAAGAATGGAGATAGTCGGGGATGGAGAACCTGGCAACTGGTTCTTCGCTAAAAATTCAGGGAGGAGGCGAAGAGACATCGAGCCATCCGGTTCGGAGGCGACGTCCCCGGGCAGGCCACTAAGGGCGTGGACTTCACTGCAGTGCCTCCCTGAGGCCAGGGAAACTAGAAAGGCTGTTTTGAAGGAAAGAAACTTCAGAGAACACTCCCGGATGGGCTCGTAAGGGGGGAGCCTGAGGGAGGAGAGGACCAAGAAAAGATCCCACGCCGGGGTACGGCGGGGGCATCGGGCCTCCTGTAGGGCTGCTCCTCTGACCAGATCCCGCAGAAGAGGGTCGTCCACGAAGGAGGGGCCCCTAACTGGCGGATAGTGGTGCAAATAGCCGCCCTGTGAACTTTAACAGAGGAGGCAGAAAGTTTTTTCTCAGATGAAAGAAAAGCTAGATAGTTCGCCAACTGACATTGAGAGGGAGAATGAGGGGATACTGCGTGGTTGGAGCACCAAGAGAGCCAGCCATTCCAGTGGACACTGTAGACGCTTTGGGTGCCTGGCCTGTGGGCGTGTTCCACAAGGCCGATTACCGCTGGGGAGGCACCTTGTGAAGACAGCGCGTCCCGCACAGTAGCCAGGCGTGAAGATGCAGCACGTCTGGGTTGCCGTGTGGAATGCCTGACCGTGGCTGAAGCAGGGACTTTGCTTTTAAGGCGAGCGGTATCGGAGGCACGTGAGACAGGTGTAACAGTTCTGGAAACCACGCTTGGGCCGGCCAGCGTGGAGCCACCAGAATCAGCGTGGCTGCGTCCTCCCTTGCTTTGCGGAGAACCTTTCCCAGAATGGGGAATGGGGGAAAGGCATAGCCCATCAGTCCGGACCAAGGGATGGATAGGGCGTCCACAGCCCACGCTGCCGGATCCGGGACTGGAGAGACATACAGCTGGAGACGGTGGTTGAACCGGGTGGCGAACAGATCTACCTGTGGTTTGAACCACACAGTCCAGAGAGGTTCCAGGACTGAGTGGACAAGAGTCCACTCCGAGGGAAGAACCATGTGCGACCTGCTGAGAGAGTCCGCAAGAATGTTGATTTTCCCGGGAACGTGCTTGGCCGAGATCCGGATGGATTGTGCCTCGCACCAAAGTAGAAGCTGTTCCGCTCTCAAGGACAGGGAGTGAGAACGCGCCCCCCCTTGTTTGTTGATGTAACACGCCACAGTTGTGTTGTCGGTGTTGAGGAGAACATGTTTTCCCTTCAGGAAGGGAAGAAACTCCTTGAGGGCTTGGAACACGGCTTCCAGCTCCAGCCAAATGATGTGCAAGGACCCCATCTCCGGGGACCATTGTCCGGCCGCCGTCAGAGAGCTGACGTGGGCACCCCACCCGGACTGGGACGCGTCCGTGAACAGGTCTTCCTGTGGAGGAGGGGGCATGATGGGGACTCCCTGAGCCAGCCAGGACTGGGAGTGCCATTGGGTCACTGATGATTGGAACCACTGGCCGAGGGGAACCGGAAGGTCCCACGACTGCAACGCCTGAGACCAACGCTTGCGAAAGAGGCGTTGAAACCGGCGTTTGTGCAGTCGTCCGAGGGGCACTAAGGGGGCCAAGGACTCCATCAGACCCAGAAGGGAGGCCAGCTTTCTGGCTGGAGCCTGATCCACGGAGAGGAGAAGGGCCAAGAGATGCTGGAGGCGAACAAGACGTTGGGGGGTTGGAGAGACCAACCAGTTGGTGGTGTTGAAGGACATGCCCAGGAACTGAAACTGCTGCGCCGGGATGAGATCGGATTTCTCCTCGTTGCGAACAAATCCCAGCTGCTGACAGAGGTTTAGAACCTGGAGAGCTTGCTGGGAGCACAGAGTGCTGGAGGAGGCAAGGAGAAGCCAATCGTCGAGATAGGCCTTCAGACAAATTCCTTTCTCCCGAACGTGCATGCAAAGTTCCCGGACCACCTTCGTGAAAACCCAAGGGGCCGGGGCTAGCCCAAAGGGAAGAGCCCTGAACTGAAAAACGCGGCTTCCCCATACGAAGCGGAGGAACTTCCTGTCCCTTGGGTGGATCAAGAGATGGAAGTATGCATCTTTCAGGTCGATGGATACCGCCCAGTCGCCGGGGTGTATGGCATCGCGGACTGACATGGGGGTTTCCATCCGAAAACGGAGGACGAGAAGAAACCTGTTCAATGGCGAGAGGTCTAGGACAGGTCTCCATCCTCCAGAAGCTTTGGGGACCACAAAAATGCGGCCATAAAAGCCCGGAGAGGAATGGAAGAGAACTTCCTCTGTGGCTCCCTTGGCTAACAGTGAAAGGACCTCCTGATCCAAGGCCTGGGAGGCCGCTGGATCCCGAGGAGGAGCGAAAGGAGGAGGGAAAGGAGTGAGCGGAGCCTTTACTGCACCCCAAGGAAGACGAAACCCCGACCTGATCACCCGCAGAGCCCAAGGGCTTGCGGGAAGCCGCTCCCAGGCACTGAGGTGCCTGGACAGACTGCCCACAGGACCGCCCTGGGTGAAGTACCCAGGTCGGGGGTAAGTCATTGGGGGTGGGGCGTCTGAGACGTGGGAGCTTTCGGACCCGCCGGCCGTGCCTGAGGCCGACCCCTGCTGGGTTGCTTGCCTCGGACCCCCCGGGGTCCAAATGACCTTCGTCCCTTGGGATGAGAGGGACCCGGTGATGAGAAAGGCGCTGGCGCCTTGCGTTTTGAACCCGGGCGGGGGGGAGGGGGGCCAGAGTGAAAGGCGAGGTCACGCCTAATCTCGGCCTGGCTCTTAATGGTCGCCTGAACATGATTCCCGAAAAGAGACCCCGACTTGACTGGCAGGGCTCTGAGAGAGGCGCGGGCAGAGGCGGAGCGGGCCACAGAAGAAGCCAATAGGACGGCATCTCTTCTCGCTAGGACCGAGTTCAGATGGAACCTAGCGAAGGCCCCGGCCGAATACTTCAGTCCATCAGCCATGGCCTGAATACAGGCCACCACTGCCGAAGAGTCCGCGGACTGGCGTAAAGCGAAGGACTCTGAATCAGGGTCCTTCAGGGCAGACACTAGTCCCCCTAGGAAGGAATCCATAACCGAGATGGCTTCCAAACCCCTCCTTGCCGACTCTTCCCACTCGGCAAGGCAGCGCTCTGGAAGGGACACCTGCCGAGCGTGTGACTTAGACCTCTCCTGGACCAGGAGGAGGTCCTCCTGGGAGAGGGGGAGAGTGGCTTCTGGGATAGTGTCATTTGCCAAGAAAGCCTTCTTGGCAAATGGAAGCCTCTCTGGTTTGAGATACTTCCCGCACGCCAGTGCGCCCGGAAAGTCAGGGACAGAACCAGGCGTGACGTCCTGCGCCTCCGTGCCCCTGACCTTTAGTTGGGCCCTCCTCATGCAGTCAGCTACCATGACCGACTCCTTTAGGAGAGAGGAGGGCATAGCCGCCAGTGGGTGAGACCCCAGGGCAAGTTCCGCTGCCGAAGGGCAGGGGACCCTGACCTCCTGAGAGGACGACACCGCCTCTGGGACAAGGGAAGCCAGAAAGGCCACAGAGTCCCGGAAGGAATAAGAGCCAGACGAATGGCCCTCGTCCTCCGACTCCGAATCCGCCAGGTCGTAGCCACAGACCGAGGGGGTGACTGCCCTTGGCGAGGAGGTGCGCGGCGAAAGCCCAGGGTGGCCTGGGCTGGCTGACTCCCCAGACCCCCCGGGGGAGGGATCGGCCGCCGGATGGGCCGAAGGGGCCTGGGAGGAAGAGACCTGCGCTGGTGGAGCGCTGGGCATAAAACCCGGCCACCAGGGAAACCCCGGAGCAGGGGGCTGCAGAAAGCCCATGGTCGGGGGATACTGCCATTGGGCCCATGGCGCCCAAGGCAAAGGGCCCTGACCCCATGATATGGGGGACTGAGGTTGTGGCTGCTGGCCCACCCCATTAAATGGGGGGCCTAAAGCACCGGTCCCCTGAGGGACGCCCGGAAATGAGGGCGAAACCCAGGTGTTCTGCCCAAAAGGAGTGGCAGACACATGAGGTGGGGGAAGGGAAACAACCGGGGCCGAACGAGAATCGAGCCCCTGAGAGGGAGTTGCTTCCCTTGCATCGCCTACCGATCGAGAGGGAGAGGTAGGCGAGAGGGCTGTCTCATTGCCCCACCCCTGAGCCTCCGTTGTCGAGGGCTCGAGCATCTTCGGTTCTGCCATGGAGGCCGAACTGTGATCAGTAAAACCGCAGCTGAACTGAACACAAGATGCAGTAACGGGAACGACAGAACCGCAGCTGAGTCGCTCGCCGTTAGGGGACAAAGGGACAGGATCGACAGAACCGCAGCTGAGCCGATCACCGTCACGAATTATGGGATGCGAGGAAGAGCTCGCTGTCACAACAACAGAACCGCAGCTGAGTTGAAGTGAACCCTTGGAGGAAGAAGAAGAAGAGGAAGAAGAAGAAGAATAGAGAGAAAGTGACGCTGAAGGGGGGGGGGAGGTTTTGGCGCGGCTAGAGACAAAGAGCCTGCCGGCGAGATGCGGGAATCGAATGACGAAACCTTCTTAACTCTCGCCTTACCACCCAAACGCTTCACGTACGTTTCTCCCTTAAATGAAAACATAAGCAAGGACACCAAGAACAGCAACAACAATCGATCGATTGCGAGAAAAGCAAAAAAATACTTAGCTGCTCGTGTACACGAGGCTTAACGGGAAAATGGCTGCCGAGAAAAGAGGATTGATCTGAGCACGTGCAAGGCACGAGGCCCTTTCAGGGGTTTTGTTGTCCGTACGGACTTTATTGTATACGAGGCAGGGATAGCAAATTGCTGCCACTTATTGCATTAGTGAGCCACGGTATAGTATGTGTAATTAAAAACAAAGTTTTATTCTCTGAGCCACCAGCCACGATAATAAATCAAACACAAGACATACATGACAGCATGCGAGGCAACAAAGGCTGTGTTGGCATTGACACACATCTGTGTGGTGCCATGAGCCATAGTCACATAATCACTAGCTTTCTCCCAAAATTGACCAGAAATCCTATTTTTTTGTTCTTCAGCGCATTATTTTAACAGAAACATGCAGTCTACAAACATTCCAAACTGGATCATTTCTTACATGCAGACTTATGGCTGGTCATCAAAATTCAGTTATATCTGATTGGAGTTGTTCATCATTGTGTACCTCGTTTTCTACTACATTACAGCTTTTTTACACATAAAATTTGCATTATTCTTAAAGGTTTTGCTAATAAAAGATCAACTGACTGGTGATAAACCAAGCGTGAGCTTTATCTGACAATCCCTAAAACATTTTTATATCGATGTATTCCAGATATTGCTCACAACCAAAGTTTGTTATATACAACAGTACCATACCACCCCTGTAAATATATACATCTTACTTTCTCTGTTTGAATAAAGATACTAAAATCTAAAATTTGTTCATAACCTACTCTTTGTATCAGCAAAAAAAAGTTTGGATACAGAGACAGACAGACAGACAGACAGACAGAGATAAACAGAGAGACTGAGACAAACAGTCAGGGACTGAAATAAAAAAGAGAGAGATAGAGACAGAGAGAGGAAGAGAGTGGGAGAAAGAGAAAGAGAGAGAGAGAGAGACAGAAGAGAAAGAGGGGGGAAGACAGAGAGAGAGAGAGAAGGGGGAAACAGAGGGAGAGAAAGAGAGAGAGCGAGAAAGAGAGAGAGTCAAGTCAAGAACACTTTATTATTTCCAAAGAGAAATTAACAGTGGCCATGAAACATACCTATGGATCTATATTTAACAAATCACACCCACCCATCCACCCCCTCACACACACAAAATGATATACAGACACATATATACAAACAAGCTTTCTGAACCAGATCTTACTGAAAGTTCAGTTTTAATTCAGGAGTTTGATGGAATTGGGAACAAAACTGTCTTCAGTTCTATTTGTTTTGAATTTTGTAGAGACAGCGAGAGAGAGAGAGAGAGAGAGAGAGAGAAAGAGAGAGAGAGTCAGACAGACAGAGACAGAGAGACAGAAAAAGAGAGAGAGAGAGAGACAGACAGACAGAGAGAGAGAGAGAGAGAGGGAGACAGTCAGGGACTGAAATAAATGAAAAAGAGACCAATTTCTGAAAGAAATCTTAAATAAATGTTAGCGAACCGCCAAGAGAAACGTGGACAAACGAGTCACAAGACAAAATACGATGCGTTTCGACCTCTTAGGTCTTCTTCAGGCAAGACACAAACAAATAGGACAACGGAAATGAACAAATCTGTTACTTAGCTTAGATCCCTTCACTCTTCAGCCCAAGGTAGGCAGTCGCCTCACTTTGCAACTAGATCTATTCTGAAAGAAAGCAGCACTTGCCATGTGCTTTTTCCTGTGCTTGTTCTTCCTGTGCGGTGAGGCAGTGACAGGCTGCTCCATGTGGTTCTGTTCTGAAGGCACTGGACACTCTTCACTGTCTTCCTGAACATCCTCATCCTCCTTTTTCATCTTCTTCTCTTTCGGCGCTTCAGCTTCCTCTCCTGTAGTGAGGATCCATGCAGTACAGTTACTGAATTGTGTAACTGTGTGCTATACAGTCGACCACATGCATTTATGAACCATGTAACTCCATCATGTGTTGTACAATGCACGCATGTGTATTCATGTGTCTTGTGCAACTGTATGTTAACCAGCACAGGCACTTGCAATCAAGAATTCTGTAAATTTGTGCTGATTTTTCGTTGGTGACCTCTGCAACACAGCGCAGCACTTCCTTATAGCTGCATGTTCTGTGAGTGCTTACAAAAACTGTTGCCAACATGCGATTTTGATTGTGTTTCACAACCCTCATTACATACACATGGGTGGGAGCAGACATTTTTCACTATACTGAAAAAAGGACGATGGGAATCTGTATAATACAGCCCCTTGTCATTTGCATACATTTGGAAGGGAAAAAGGTCGAAGTTTACCCTATTCATCAAAATGCACTCTGTACTCTTTTCGTCCATGTTTGCTTATGTGGCAGAAGCAGGTCCAACCAGAAGAGCACTGAGGAGAGCGCAGACAACTGTCATGACTCATAACCAAAATAAAATAAAGAAAGAAAAAAAGAGACCAAAATAAGCAAAGCTTTTTAGGTTGAGATCCATTTCTAGGTATAACATTTTTTCTTCCTTTTTTTCCCCATATTGAATTTGATATTTATACTGAAAAACTCACATCCAAGCGTATCTATAGCAACTTACCACCACATATCAACAGAATTATTAGAAAGGATAAAACACAAATTTTGCACTCCATGGTTAGTATGGCAAAGCAAAACAAGGTAAAATGGGGCTAAAGTTGTGAAAAGGGGGTGGAATATATAACCCAAGAAAAAAAAAGGACAATAAACACACAGTGATCATTGCCAAAGGCATTCATAACATTTTGTTTACATTTTCTCACAGTACACGAAGTGAGGAGTAATAAATATTGTGTTTTTCTTTGTCTGAAGTATCAATATTCATCATATGAACTGATCTCAGAATGCATTGTGTACACATGCATCTCTTCATCTAAACCACTTTGCTGTACTCTTTTCTTTTCTTTTCTTTTTTTTTGCTGTCCCATCCTCTGTGCCATCTCAGTGGCAGCGCACCTACACTGCTAATTCTGACACCCCTTCCACAACCATAGCCCGGCAGTCCACAGGGAGCAGTCAATATCAAGTCATCAAAAGGCAACCCATCGCTGCAGACACTGCACTGCTGCCGAGTCACTTCGGTGGTGTTCAATAGTGCCTGTTCTGATCCATCATACGCAGGACACCTCCTATCAAGCCCCCTACTGACCACAATAATTGTTTAGTCATGGAGCCGGCATGAGTAAGCTCTCCCTCTGGAGGCCGCCACCATGTCCGTCCAGCGACAGCTCCTGTGAATTGGCCGATACCAGTGACCCAATGGAATCAAACTAAGGCCACAGACATGGAGAAAACATCGCAACTGAGGTCAGCATAAGAGCAGGGCATGGAGGGCCACAGAATTCGAGACTTTTTTAAATGCTGATCCATGAGAATGAGGGTGATGAAGATGATGCTACCAATTTTCATTCCTGTCTCAGACTGCATGACAGGGCTGTACCCTATGCTTACTTTTACAATATATCCTAGCATCAACCAGACCCGAGAGATACAAACACCTGCAGTGTTGGTCAGGAAATTTGAGCAACACTCTCAGAGACACATCCATTAAGTGGAGCCCGTAGCAAACTCAACTCTGGGTAGGAGCCCTTCGAAGCAGAAAAATCCCACATAGCTCTGATGGGGAATCGACCCCACAAATCCCAGCCAGGAGTCAGCAACGCTAACCACTTTGCCACGGTGGCTGGTACTTTGCTGTACTCTTTCCAACACTTTGTGCACTGGCACATATCTTTGGCTGGCTGAGACACTGTAATAGCAGAAAATTCCTCACATCGCATGGAGGAATTGCCAGTGCAAGCTGGGTGGCCTCATTCTAAGTCTGTTTGGGTCAAAAAGGTCATCTCTAAGACAAAACAAAACAAGACAAAAACCCACCCAAAGCTCACCAATTGCTAGGACTTTATATTTAGTTTTTAATGTTGTTCCTTTCCTCTGACTATACGTGAAAACAATGGAGAATTTTATGCATTTTCATCAGTTCTATGTTCCTGCACAAGCTCATGCTCTATTGCCCTTTTTCTTTTCTTTTTTTTTGATGTTTCAGGGGTATGTTTTCAAAGAAAAGACATGTTGATGCAATTTCACGCGAGTAAGTTAGCAAGAGTTGTCACTCTTTGATCAAAACCTCCACCTGAATTGCATTCCACAAGTGCAATTACCGCTCATTAACTTAATCTCCAGAATTTTTTTCTGACTTTTTTTTTCTTTTTAACTATTCGCTATATATTTTGCTAAACATGTGTACAGCATGTACAAAAAAAATAGGGGGGATCATACGGGTAAACAGGTTCGAACACTAATTGTCATCAGTAGAGTGATCAGCAGTGGTATCTTTGTGAATGATGGATCAAAACAGGCATTACCAAACCTTACACTGGAGAACCAGCTGAATGCCTGCCATATTATGTTCAGTGCCATGGCACATGTAAGATCATAATCAGATGACCACTCAGTACAATGACGTAATTCTGAAATCACTGATTCAAACTTATTCCAAGACAATGTCATGGCACATGTAAGATCATAATCAGGTGACCACTCAGTACAATGACGTAATTCTGAAATCACTGATTCAAACTTATTTCAAGACAATGTCATGGCACATGTAAGATCATAATCAGGTGACCACTCAGTACAATGACGTAATTCTGAAATCACTGATTCAAACTTATTCCAAGACAATGTCATGGCATATGTATGATCATAATCAGGTGACCACTCAGTACAATGACGTAATTCTGAAATTACCGATTCAAACTTATTCCAAGACAATGTCATGGCACATGTAAGATCATAATCAGGTGACCACTCAGTACAATGACGTAATTCTGAAATCACTGATTCAAACTTATTCCAAGACAATGTCATGGCACACGTAAGATCATTATCAGGTGACCACTCAGTAAGTACAATGATGTAATTCTGAAATCACTGATTCAAACGTATTCCAAGACAATGTCATGGCACACGTAAAATCATCATCAGGTGACCACTCATTCCAATGATGTCATTTCCGCAATGGATTCAAACTTATTCCAAGACATCAAATTTCTGTGATGCTCAGTAACTGCTTTATGGTGCCCAACAGAAGTGCAAATTGTACAAATGGTTAATTTTTTTCTTTTTTTTTTTTTGTTCTTTTTTCCAAATGCAAGCTTCGGCCACACTAAACAGTCTTCTTGACTCACCTGTACTACCTGTTCGTTTTCTCTTCCCATGCTGCACTGCGGACTGGGTCCCTTCCGTTGCTGCATCTGAAAACCTGCAATGGAAGCATAAAAGACCATATATGTTGATAAGATATCTGACAGGATACACAATACAACATGTCCGGTTCAATGAATGAAATTGCAAATGACCCCAGACTGAAACACTGAGACACAAATATCACACCATTATCACAGTCATCTCCGTTTACATTGCCGAGATGGCAACCAGTGCCAACTGTTGTGTGTGTGTGTGTGTGTGTGTGTGTGTGTGTGTGTGTGTGTGTGTGTGTGTGTGCGCGTGCATGTGTGTGCATGTGTGTGTGCGTGTGTGTGTGTGCATGTGTGTGTTGTGTGTGTGTGTGTGCATGTGTGTGTGCATGAGCGTGTGTGTGTGTGTGTGTGTGCGCGTGTGTGCGCGCATGTGCGAGTGTGTGTACATGTGTGCACTTGTGTGTGTGTGAGTGTCTGTGTGTATGCGAGAGCGCACATGTGCGTGTGCATGTATGTCTATGTGTTTACAATTTTGCACTCATTCTGACTGATTTACAACACACCTCAGTAAGTCATAACAAAATCGCCAATACAATAATCGATGAACAACACAACTCGGAATAGCCAGGATGGTCTGAATCCCCAGACAAGTCCAATTATTTTCATAGTCAGGACCATGTTTTCTAGCTTATCTCCCTTGTACAGCTTCCTTCATAACCCTGAATGTGCACTGTCAATGCTTTGGATTTTGAAACATCCCATCTCATCAGAACACAGTCAAGTGCAGACGCTTTAGGCGCACTTGGTTGTGTAAAGTGAAGAAACCAAAGTAACTAACTGCACGTGCACGCACGCACACACACCCACACACATAGGCAAGCACACAAAATACTATCCAGCCGCATGCGGCATGCACGGCACAATTCCCTGCTCCTGCACGGCACTCAGTCCCTGCCGACACGCATATTTCACCACTTTTTGATTTATTTTTACGGTAGCTAGACAACAACTGACAGTGTTGTGTTAGGTGTCATAGAAAAGGACAAACACTCACCTAATCGAACATAGTAATTTCAAATGACTTACTTTTAACATGTAGACGCGACTGTCAATCGAAATGGCTGACAAGTAAAAAAAAATTCTTTGTTTACATTCTAATCCGTTCTTTTACAACACGCTGTCAGCGACATCGCAACTGTTTGCAATGGCCGTGTTTTGATCAAATGCATCTGTGTTTGAATCTTTTGAATTGGCCTCATCAGCGACCATGTGTGATGTGGCGGTGTCTGCTGCAGTTGATGTTGAATCATTATTTTTGGCTGCATCTTCAAATAATTCACTTTCCTCTTCTCTGTCGTTAATTATCGATATCTATCGCTGCCCTCTTTGTCAGATCAACTTTGTAATATAATTTCAAGCACGTCACTGAGTGAGAAATCAGTACCACCCCTTCACCTGACCAACATATTTCTGGCACAGGAAATTCCAGCCGTGCTTAGCCGAGTGCCAGTTCCTTTGTTTCAAAGCTGCTGGAGCAGCCAAGCTCATGATAGAGCACTAAAAGTAGGGTCTACAACTTGCTAGGACATCCCCAAGACTAAATACAAAGCTTATTTCCCTTAGACTTAGGGCGGCTGCAAGGGAAAGAAATCCTGTCTGCCACTACTGGCTGGTAAAGGTTACATGTCTATAAACAAAAAAATTGCCATTTGTCTCAACAGCCAAGCATTTAACTTGGTAATAAAAGAACAACATCCTTCACTGTGGTCACCATTATTGTGCATCTCATTTCTTGTTTACAACCAAGCTGACCACATTACATAACACTTATCTAGGCCATCACATTATCAGAACAAAACCCATACACGTTTGTTTAAAAAAAAAAAGAAGAAAATTAGGGGTGGTTAAAACATTAATCTGATCAAGAAATCCGGTCTGCTCTAACTGTAGTCAAATGCTAAAGAAGCAACAACATACTTCTTGAAGTGCATGTGTTAAAAAAGAGTGTCGTTAAAACCAGGATCAGCATAGTTCAGCTCTTTTCAACAAAGCGAGCAAGTAACAATGTGCCATTCCCAGCCTGTTCACTTTCCCCAAAACAAAGCAAAAACCACTGATTGAAATTGCTCACTTTAGTAGTCTTTTCAGTTGACTCCCATTTCCAACAGTTGATGATTGTGCCTTTCTCAAACGTCTCACCCCGATTCATGATTCATGAGACACAAGACATCGTATTTCCCCACAAAAAGACGAAGCCAGGCATGATACACAAGAAAAAATGGTTGAACAAACCACTTTCATCTACGTATTTGCCCACTACTGAACTGGTCTGATTAATGTTTGCTGAAGTGCTGCAATATTCCATAGCACAGCAGGCAACATTGCCTTGAGTGTGGAATCAAGGAAACCTGGACTGGAAAAACTTGATATGGTGTGAGACTTGAGTGATGAAGTTTTCATGATTCTTTTTTTCCCCAGCAGACCTTTTTTTTCCCTTGGAAGCTCTGTTTTCCTGAGTCTGAAAGTCACGCAGTTTTCTCAGAAATCCTCGGTGCAAAGGAGAGTTCTCCAGCCTGCGAACGCTCTAAGCATTTGGTTATGGGCCTCTCTGGTATACACGTGCAATATCCCCACACACACACACACACGCACACACACGCACCACACATACTAGCGCACAAGCTCTCTCACTAACCACAGGTTCCTACCTTTTGACCAGTCTATAAAGTTTTCTCCTGACTTTGGGCAGGATGTTCTTTTGCCGACCAGCATCAAACATCATCTGTTGCAGACCACTGTAGTTGAACTGCAGCAAGAACACATACAATACACTTACAATAATAATAACAATAATGAGGACAATTTCTATAGCACCCATCCTAACAACGTAGGCTACAGGGTGCTTTACAACTTTTAACAAATCGACATCTGAAATACACACAGGACACACACACACACACAAATTCTCCATTCAAAAATCATAAACATATGCATGCACTCACTCATTCACACACACACACACAAACCCACACACACACACGCTGGGACACAATGTCGCATACATAAACACTTAATCTATATAACACAGTGAACAGCTCATTCGTGCACGAGAAAAGTGTCCAGGTGACATGTAGTAATTTAGTACATTACCTTCAAATGGTTCCCAAAGAAGCTAAGCATCCAATCAAAGTCTGAATCCCCCCCACTCCCATCCCCCCTCCCCTCCCGCAAAAAAAAAGAAAAAAAAAAAAAGAAAAGAAAAAAAAAAAAGAAGACTGGATGGTTGGAAAGAGATGAAGCCAATCAATATGTTACAAAAAGAAAAAAAAAAAGGAAAAAGTTAAAACAACAGAAAAAGTGTGTGGGGTTCTTTGTTGGTCATCAATGCCTATCAGTATGGGGTACAGAATCTAAAACTAATCTTAAAAAAGTCCTGTTCTATTTATTGAGACCACATAAAGAACAAGGCCCTGTCCTTTTTGTATTGGCCACACTCAAGAAGCAGGTCTTGTCCCATCTATATTGGCCACACAAAAAAGTAGGTCTTGTCCTATCTATATTGGCCACACACAAGAAGTAGGTCTTGTCCTATCTAAATTGGCCACACACAAGAAGTAGGTCTTGTCCTATCTATATTGGCCACACACAAGAAGTAGGTCTTGCCCTATCTATATTGGCCACACACAAGTAGGTCTTGTCCCATCTATATTGGCCACACAAAAAAGTAGGTCTTGTCCTATCTATATTGGCCACACACAAGAAGTAGGTCTTGTCCTATCTATATTGGCCACACACAGGAAGTAGGTCTTGTCCCATCTACATTGGCCATACAAAAAAGTAGGTCTTGTCCTTTCTATATTGGCCACACACAAGAAGTAGGTCTTGTCCTATCTAAATTGGCCACAGACAAGTAGGTCTTGTCCTGCCTGTATTGGCCACATAGGGATATGGGTCCTATCCTATTTGTAATGGACACACAAAGAAGTCGGTCCTGTCTCTTTAATATTGGCCACATAAAGAAATAGGCCCTGTCCTATTTATAATGGACACATACAGGAAGTAGGTCCTGTCCTATCTATATTGGCCACATAAAGAAATAGGCCCTGTCCTATTTATAATGGACACATACAGGAAGTAGGTCCTGTCCTATCTATATTGGCCACATAAAGAAATAGGCCCTGTCCTATTTATAATGGACACATACAGGAAGTAGGTATTGTCCTATCTATACTGGCCACACAAAGAAGTCAGTATCGACCTATTTATACTGGCCGCATAGGGAAATAGATCTTCTCCCATTAATATTGGCCACATAAAGAAATAGGCCCTATCCTATCTACATTGGCCACATAAAGAAATAGGCCCTATCCTATCTATATTGGCCACATAAAGAAATAGGTCTTGTCCTATCTATATTGGTCACATAAAGAAATAGGTCCTGTACTATCTATATTGGCCACATAAAGAAGTAGGTCCTATCCTATCTATATTGGTCACATAAAGAAATAAGTCCTGCCCTATTTATGTTGGTCACATAAAGATATAGGTATTGTCTTATCTATGATGGTCACATAACGAAATTATTACCGTCTTATTTACATTGGCCACATAAGTAGGTATTATCCTATTTATATTGGCCACACAAAGAAGTCAGTCCTGTCTTGTTTATATTGGCCACATAGGGAAATAGGTGTTCTCCTATTCATATTGGCCACATAAAAAGGTAGGTCATGACCTATTTATATTGGTCACTCCTGTCTGATTTATATTGACCACAAAAGTAGACACTATCCTATCTGTATTGGCCACACAAAGAACTAAGTCCTGTCTTCTTTACATTGGCCACACAGGGAAATAAGTCTTCTATCTACATTGGCCACATAAAGAAATAGGCCCTCTCCTATTTATAATGGACACACACAGGAAGTAGGTCATGTACTACTATATTGGCCACATAAAGAAAGTAAGTCCTGTCCTATCTATATTGGCCACACACAGGAAGTAGGTCCTGTCTTATTCATGTTGGTCATATAAAGAAATAGGTACTGTCTTAATCATTTTGGCCACATAGGTAGGTCCTGTCCTATCTATATCAACCACACAAAGAAGTCAGTCTTGTCCTATTTACACTACCCACATAGGGAAATAGGTCATCTCCCATTTATGACTTACTTGACTTAGTCCTCTTCACTCCTTGAGAAGCATAGGGCCTCAACAGCAATCTTCCATCTCCGTCTTTTTATTCTCCCATTTATATTGGCCACATAAAAGAAATAGGCCCTGAGAAATAGGCCCTATCCTATCAATATTGGCCACACAAAGAACAAAGTCCTGTCTTCTTTACACTGGCCACACAGGGAAATAAGTCTTCTATCTATACTGGCCACATAAAGGAAGTAGGTCCTGTCCTACTTATATTGGTCACATAAAGAAATGGGCCCTGCCCTATCTATATTGGTCACATAAACAAATAGGTCTTGTCCTATCTATATTGGCCACATAAAGAAATAGGCCCTGCGCTATCTATATTGGCCACATAAAGAAATAAGTCCTATCCTATCTATATTGCCCACATAAAGAAACAGATCCTGTCCTATCTATACTGGCCACATAAAGAAATAGGTCCTGTCCTGTCTATATTGGCCACATAAAGAAATAGATCCTGTCCTATCTATACAGCCACATAAAGAAATAGGCCCTGTCCTATTTATATTGGCCACATACAGATATAGGTCCTGTACTATCTATATTGGCCACACAAAGAAATAGGCCCTGTCCTATCTATATTGGCCACATAAAGAAATAGATCCTGTCCTATTTATATTGGCCACATACAGAAATAGGTCCTGTCTTATTCATGTTGGCCACATACAGAAATAGGTCCTGTCCTATTTATATTGGTCACATACAGAAAAAAGTCATGTCCTGTCTATATTGGCCACATACAGAAATAGGTCCTGTCCTATTTATATTGGCCTCATACAGAAATAGGCCCTGTCCTATCTATATTGGCCACATAAAGAAATAGGTCCTGTCCTACTTACACTGGCCACATACAGAAATAGGTCCTGTCCTATTTACACTGGTCACACACAGAAATAGGTGCTGTCCTATTTACACTGGCCACACACAGAAATAGGTCCTGTCCTATTTACATTGGCTGCATAAAGGAAGTGAGTCCTGTCCAATTTATATTCCTGAAAAACAAATACACAAACTAACAAGTGTTCAGCTTTCCCAGCACATGCTGCGACTGTGCCTGCAATGGGCGCCTTTCTGCTTTACCACACATTGCGAGCAATGTCACAGCATACAACTGGTCAACTAGGACATGATGCCACTTAGAGTCTGTTTGCCAACTTAGAGCTCCATGGAATGAGATGAACCTTAAGAAGTACTCCACATACAGACCTGTTTACCCTAAAGCTGTTACTGGTGCATTTCTCAATGAAAATGAGCGTATTTTCCTAAAAATGTGTAAACACATCTTCCACATTTGTGAATTTTAGTAAAAGCTGGGGGTCCCTGCCATTGTTCCAACATCATCCAGACACGAGTTTGAGTGCACAATGTTGCGTGATTTGTCATTCTTTGGTTGTAGCGCTCAAACACAATGGTTCTACACCACAAGCACAACTACTGCTCAAGAACTTTGTCTGCAGATTTTTTTTTCGATGTTTTTTATTTTGGTTCGTTATATTCATCGTATTTCGCCAACCATGGGTACAAAACACGACAAAATCGTATGGGGTAAACAGGTCTGCATATAACAAGCGAAAACTTTACCACTTTGTCTTGCAGGTGTCACGAACGGAGAATTTCAAAACAGATTAAAATTGGGTGTGTGGAGGGAATAGCTGTGTTGTGACTGCAGCGTTCTCACTGCACAAAGTATCAGTTTGTGTCAAAGTGTTAACACTACCAACGCAGCTGACTTGTCCTGTGGTGCGCAAACGTTCGCAATATGTTGTGAAGCAGTGAAGCACCTATTGCCAGCATAGCTGCAATGTGTGTCGAAAAAAGTAAAAGGAAAGAGTGGTGACTGGTTTTCATGGGGGCGAAGGGGGGGGGTAGGGGAGGGAGAGGGGGTGGCGAGAGAGAAGGGCCAGAAGTTGAAGGGAGGAGGAAGGGGTGGGGGGGGGGGTGTTTCCACTGCTGTATGCACCCACTCAGTCAGAGCTGTTAAGGAATACCCACCTGAAGTCTGGGTCCCGTGCTCTCCTCTCCACTTTCTTCACAGTGCTGATGGTCAGTGCTGGAAGCCTGAAGGATGGGCCCGAAAATTTTGGCGATGATTTTGTTTGCTATCACATCCCTGGAACACACATACGCACACACACGCATGTACATACACACACACGCACATGCACACATACATGCATACATGCACACAGACACACCCACACGCACGCACACACACACACACATACACATACACACATACATATGAGCGCACGCACACACACACACACACACACACACACACATACACACACACACACACACACACACACACACACACACACACTCACTGATTAATTTGAATAGTTTCAGAATTTGTTTTTTTCTCAATTCAAACAATGATTTGGAGATGCTTGTTCCTGTGACATATGGTGTATGGGCAAGACACTCTTAAAAAACAAAAAAACAAAAAAGGAAAAAAAAAAAGAAAAAAATGGTCTTAGCAACTTCTTTTCCAGGTGCCATCAAATTCCACCAAACTGAACAGTCCTGCTGCTACAAGAGGCAGTGAGAACCAGCACCTTCTGACAATGGATTAACAGTTGCATTACATGAAAAAAAAAGAAAAAAAGTAAGTAATATTGCTTACTGCCCAGTCAACTGCAAAGGGCCATATCAGGGCTGTCACCACACTGAAGTCAACTTGCAAGTCATTCATTCACACAAACCTTTAAAATACACCTTCTAAAAACACACAGGAAATTTTGTTAAAAATCTTTCTACTGTAAAATCTCAGATCAGATGAAAAACGGTAATCTCTTTTAGAAATTCAAAGATCACATCAGGTGAAACATCTCTGAACAAGGCTTTCTCCCTTACTACAACTACTATTGTCATATTATCACCAAAAGCGTTAGTAATTCTCTCTTTAATTTTTTTTTTCAATATTTTTATCATCATCATTATCTTTATCATTATTGATATCAGTATCACTATTATCATCATTACTATTCTAACTTGCATTGTCTCCTTCCCGACGGCCTCGTTTTCATTCAATGCCCACCTTGCTCCAAATTTGACGAGATAAGTGATTGCTTGTTCTTCATTTTCGTTGTCCTGAGTGTTGTTTATCTTGCCTGAAGAAGACCTAAGAGATCGAAACGCATCATTTTTTGTCTTGTGAATCTTGTGAATTTGTTCATGTTTGGAGGATACAGTACTTAAAAAAACTTTTAGAGATTTGTTTAGATTTCGGTCTGCAGTCGCCTCACTCCAACCAACCCAGAAATAACACATTAGAGCTGAATCGAGGCTCTGGGGAAGAGGCAGACATTTCTGAAACGACTGTAGTTATCCTCACTATAGCCTGTGTCTCAATTCTCAGTGCTGTTCAAATATCTGTACAAGAACAAAACAGAGCATCAACTTTGACAGGTTGCAATAGGCAGAGCCATGGTTGCCTGGGAACATCGAATGGCTGTTGTGGGGCAGAACAGTAGTAAGAGGGTTAAAGTTTATAATAACAGCGACAAATCTGTCCAAAGTGGCCTTGAACCATTGGTAATGGGAAAAAAAATACGTTCTGTAAGAATAAGCATCTAATACACAGTGCAGAGCAAACAGACGTTATGGATTTATACTACTAACAAGCCAGGTTTGTTGCGTTTGCCACGTATGTTTGCACCATGCCTGATGCAAGAATGAGGAACAGTTTCAAACTACACACATGCACACAAAAACACACACACATACGTGTGCACACACACGCATACATGCACACACACACACACACACTGCATTATTTCCCCTCTTTTCTGAATGATCTGTTGCACACAGATTCAAAATGCATAACACAGTAAAACCGATTCTTTCTTTGATTCCTTCAACACATCTCACCAAGGTTCAATTTTATGACAGCCAGGCCATATAAAAAAAAACATGTATGCTAGGTAAGGTAGACGAGAAGAAATACACAGGTAAACATACAGAAGCAGCAAACCCACCTCTTTGAATTGGCAACATACTGAAGGAAGGGATCCAGAAGCACATTGATCTGGTCCCCAGTCAGCTGGGGAAAAAAATCCGCACAAACATTGTTCTCTTTTCATATCAATTCACACAAAAAAACATTCAAAACAGTCACACACACTTTTTCATATTGACTCCTTTTTTTCTAATCACAAGCAAATGCACATACATTTTCCACATATTTTTACATCATTTCAGGGATGTCAGAGAGATCTAGCTAAAAAAAACAAAAAAAAAAACCAAACAAACAAACAAAAATAACCCCTAGCACACTCAAAGTTTAGGGGGCTATGATGAATCATGTTCCTTTCTGACAGCAAAATATCAAACTGATGGACTGGTCAAAAGTGGCCAACCACACAAAGCTATATGAAAACCTGCTGACAGAATGCACAGCATGTGTGAAATGCTGTTCCCTCTCTTAGTGGTCATTATCAACATCAACGCAAAATTGAAACTTTTTTTTTTTTAAAGAGAAAATGTATCTTATAGTTTTTGCTTTTTTTGTTTTGTTTTGTTTGCCACTGCCTACTTACATGCGTGTCCCCTTAATTCTCACATACCTTATCATTTCTCAATGACTGCTGAACACAAGAAGAAAATCAAAACAGAAATGAAAAAAAGAAACAAAAGGAACAGTGGTCCATATCCACATCAGAAAGAACTCTGTTCATCCAGTGCACAAAGGCCAAACATTTAGCGGTTAGGAACGCTAAAATCTTTGATCAGATGAAAAATGTTAATCTCCCTCAGAAATTCAAAGATCACATCAGGTGGGACATCTCTGAACAAGGTTTTCATGGAGTCTGCTGTAAAATATTTATGTCTCACATCATGCAAAGTCTCACATCATGCAAATCCCAACACTCTAAAAGGATATGTTTCACTGTGAGTGGCACATGACATGGAATGCACCACGGAGCTTCTTCACTGTCACGGTGTGACTTTTTTTTTTTTACTGCCAACTGTCTCTGCTCTGAGAAATCTGGAGTGCGAAAGTGTGTGCAAGGCTTAATGTTCTCGTTTCATAGTTTTTTTTATTATCGTTCAGTTCAATCCAGGTTTGTCTCGTTTCACAGGTGCAGCACATGTGTCCCATGTTTTCCGTTACCTGTCGACTCTGTAGTGAGTAAAGGGATCTTCCCCTTATTGTGAATAGGAGAGAGAAGCAGACGACTTGGAGCAGTGTTTGGGGACAGATGTATGTAGGTAGTTTGCTGTATGTGATGGGACCGCGTTCCCTCTTGAGTTCATAGAAAAGTTAAGTTTATTCTTTGGGATAAACTGGGTTTTGTGTCGAGGGACCTCGTTCCTGAGAACTCAAGTTACATGATAATGGTTGCCGTTGGGCTCCATTGAAGTGAAGAAAAAAAAAGATTTTGAAAAGAATAACCGAGAGGGAAATAATTACCTATACTTCTGCTCCTAGAGGTCGTTGGAAAACCTGGGACTTTGTTTGTCTTTGCCTTGTCGTCTTTGCCTTGTCAAACAAGAGTCGGAAGGACTTCTTCGTCAGGTTTCATTTGCCTATGTGTTCGACTGAATGTTTCATATCACTGGTCTTTTTGGTGAGTAAACCTGGAATTTAATTAAATTAATAGCACTAAAATAACCATTTTTTTTTGTTGCCGTATTAGGATAGACTCCTTGTTTAATTTGTATTTGAAATTATAAATCTGTTTTCCTTCGTACATATGATGTAGGCAAAGGAGTAGACTCGCCCCTGTGGGCACTCCGAATAAGTAGTGTTGTAATGTTGTATGGAAGGTTTGTTTTATTCCAAATTCATTATTTACCCATTGTTCTCATTTTCCAGTATATTTTGTTTGAAATTTCATGTTAAATCATTCAATTTATGTTGTAGATAATTTACACTAGTATAAAAGAATACTGTGTAAAATGTTCTTTTTTCTTCCCACAAAGGGCGAAAGTCAATTTCAGAAGAAATATTGTTTAACAATAAAGGATAAGATTATGGATATGTTTTGAGAAAGAATTGGTTCTCCAAGCAGAAGGGTCATATTCTGTTGAAAAATAGTTATGTTTTCTTTTGAATTGTTAAAACTCAAAATGAAGGCTGTTTCATCTAACCCATTTTGGTAAAAAGACTTTATTTCCGATAAGGTAAAATGGCTGCCTTATGTATTGCGCGAGTGAGTGCTGAACGTTTTTATTAATATTCAACTCATGGAAGAGTATAGAGACGTGTAAGGGATTGTTTCGTGTTGCTTTGACTTTTGTTGGATGTATTCTGAAATGATTAATAATTCCATTGTTAAATAATTGCTGAGCACATTCTGTTAGATGCTGCCTCCACCATTCGCAAGGCTTGGGGGACGGATGAAATTTGATTGACTGCTCATTAATGTCTGATAGAGCTCAACTGTACTAGGATAATGTGGGGTGCTTTGGTCCCCGAATGGTTTCATTTCATATAATATATTTTTGTATTACTCTCCCATGTTTACTTTAAAATATGAGAGTGACATTATTTTTCGTCCTTGTGGTGGAAATATATATGTGAATGGGAAGTGGGAAGCTGATTGCCTACATGGGAAAAGACATGGAATACTCCTCTTTTATGTGTGTTGAAAATGTTTAAAGAGAATTAAGACTGAGGAAACCAAATGTTGAAAGAGTTATAGAAACAAGTTGATAAACTATTAAATATTCAGGAAACGCAACAATAATTTAAAGGAAAAATACAAAATATATATGGATGGGTACATAGTTTTTTTATTTCATATAGTATGAACGCTCAGTATTAGGAAAAGTATTTAAATTAAGGCCTGATCTCTGTTTTGTCTGTGCATTGTCTACAGCTCACATTTTAGGCAAAATATTTATGAGGTGAGAGTGATGTGTTGTACAGGACTGATCTTACCTTACCTGAGCTTACTTTCCCTGACCTGACCCGTACTTCCCGGTCTGACCTACTCTGGACTCCCTTGTCGCCGCTGACTGCCTCGCCTGTGGCCGTGTCTGGGAAGGCCTGCACTTGCCCGAGGAGGGGGCTGGAACGCGTGGGCTGGCCCGGATGTCCTTCCCGCCTTTTCATCTACTCATCTTTGCTCGAGTGACTGCGATCAACAGTGTGGACCTGAGCGGCTCATGCTCTGCCTTCTTCGATCGTGGGATTGACTGTTCCTACCTCTTCGTAACCCCGTGTCCCGTGCAGTGAGTATTGTGGGTGATGTGTCGGACAATAACAGGGTCAGGCCCTTTAAATTCATAAAACTAAAGTTTTTTGTTTTTTTTTCCCTTTTCTGAGCGTTCTGGGTTGGTTTGTTTTTTTCTCGGTATGTGTTCCCCTTTTGGGGAGACATGTGTAAGGGCGACGAATTAATATTGTCGTAGAAAAGAGATTTGTTGTTGGAGATTCATTTTTTTTTAAATTATTTAAGGCAGAAAGGAGTATTGTGGATTGGGTTTGTTTTTAATTTTATGTTCATGAATATGTAACTTATTTGGTTTCATTAAGCGAAAGATGTAGAGACTTCTCCTTTTGTATCGGAGAGTGTTCATTTTTGCCTCCCAAGTTGGGGAAAGAGCTAGAGATTTCTGCTTTTGTATCGGAGAGTGTTCATTTTTGCCTCCCAAGTTAGGGTTTGGGAAAAGTGATGGCCCTTTGACAACTGAACATAAAGTTGGTCTGTTTTCTCTTGGGCAGATTTTATTACTTAGTCTGCCTGAGTGACACCCAGCTATTTATTAGCTTTAGTTATTTAATTCTTTGGAGGGACATTTCTTCTCTCCCTTCATTTGTTTTCCCCTGGTCGATTTTTGGGGAATTTCTTGTTCAAACTGGGACTTGGTTTTTCTTATTTTCAAAAAAAAAAAAGAAAAAGAAAAGAAACGAACCTACCTGGAATATAGTTTTTTTCTGTGTGAGAAAGTCGTTCGTAATGTAAATTGTTAATTGTAAATAAAACCATACTTGTAATATCGTCTCCTTTTGTATTTTGTTACAGTCGATCTGAGTGTGCGTCATCATCAGCCCAGCTTTTCCCTTGAACTATAAATCACATGACTTCACCTGCGTGACATTCACCTTTTAAAAGATAAGAATGGGTGTAAAGCAAGCGGCCTGTATGCAAATGGCACAAAATTGTTTCTTCTTTACAGCCGCCTCGAGAACATGGTAAAAACTCTTTCAGGTTTGGACAGATTTCAAATAGGGCAAAGGCCTAACATTTAGCTGTCACAAAAGACACCCACATTCATCAAATGGAGAAAGGCCTAACATTTAGCTGTCAGGTAAGACTCATGCATTCATCCAATGGGCTACGGCTTAACATTCATTTATCAGGAAAGACACCCACATTCATCAAATGGAGAAAAGGCCTAACATTTAGCGGTCAGGAAACACTCATGCATTCATCCAATGGGCAAAGGCCTAACATTCAGCTATCAGGAAAGACACCCACATTCATCCAATGGACAAAGCCTAGTAACATATAGCTGTCACGAAAGACTCAGACATTCATCCAATGGGCAAAAGGCCTAACATCCAGTTCTCAGAAAAGACTCTGACATTCATCCAATGGGCAAAGGCCTAACTATTTTGCTGTCAGGAATGACTCCAACATTCATCCAATGGGCAAAGGCCTAACATTCAGCTGTCAGGAAAGACTCCGACATTCATCCAACGGGCAAAGGCCTAACATTCAGCTTTCTGGAAAGACTCCGACATTCATCCAACGGGCAAAGGCCTAACATTCAGCTTTCTGGAAAGACTCCGACATTCATCCAACGGGCAAAGGCCTAACATTCAGCTGTCAGGAAAGACTCTGACATTCATCCAACGGGCAAAGGCCTAACATTCAGCTGTCAGGAAAGACTCTGACATTCATCCAACGGGCAAAGGCCTAAAATTCAGCTGTCGGGAAAGACTCCGACATTCATCCAACAGGCAAAGGCCTAACATTCAGCTGTCAGGAAAGACTCTGACATTCATCCAATGGGCAAAGGCCTAAAATTCAGCTGTCAGGAAAGACTCCGACATTCATCCAACGGGCAAAGGCCTAACATTCAGCTGTCAGGAAAGACTCTGACATTAATCCAACGGGCAAAGGCCTAAAATTCAGCTGTCAGGAAAGACTCCAACATTCATCCAATGGGCAAAGGCCTAACATTCAGCTGTCAGGAAAGACTCAGACATTCATACAATGGGAAAAGACTTAATATTTAGCTGTCAGGAAAGACTCCGACATTCATACAATGGGAAATGACCTAATATTTAGCTGTCAGGAAAGACTCTGACATTCATACAATAGGAACAAGGCCAAACATTGAGCCGTCAGGAACGACTTCAACAGTCATCCAATGGGTAAAACTTAACATTCAGCTGTCAGGAACAACTCTGACTGTTGAAAAAAAAATAATAAAAAAGGGGATTCTGCCATGCAGAAAACAGCCAACAATGGCCTTTGAACCAGGCAGACACCATGTAGACAGCAGACTAGTCAGAAAACACAGACAGCCGCACAAGCCAGGGGGATACATAGAACCGAAGTGTGAAAACCAAAATTAGTAATCTGGAAGGGGGAGAGTGGGGTCAGGGGCAGGAGGGGAAAGGAGAGGAGGAGGAG
>CM065748.1:8917938-8935438 GCA_033310375.1 Conus canariensis
GGTAACTTTAAAAACAAGATCAGTATCAGAAAAGACATCAGTTACAGACATGTCTGATAAACATGGTAAGTATGCCCTGAGAGGCACACACTCAAATAAAACATGACCTCTGGATATGTTTGTTTCAGCACATATACATTTTGTTGAAACATTATAGTTTCATCTAGTTTCAGTTGATAAAATGCCGAAACAAAATTTCTGTATTGACGCATACCCGAATTTGTAGATTTGGGATGCTTTTGACATAATCAATACTGTGTTTTAACACAAGAACTAAGGATCTTCCGACTATTTCTAAAACAGTCCCAAGCCTTTTGTTTCAACATTTGATGACTCTCTTGTAGAGTGATTAATATAGTAAGTTGTGGTGAACACATTTCAGTTCTAGCACCTTTTTTTCACACATCTGTCAGCTAGTTCATTACCCAAGATGCCACAATGTGAGGGAATCCAAAGAAAGTCAAGTCAGTTCCTTTGCATATCAAGATGTGAATTGAATGACAAATGTCCGTTACAATGAAATTATCAGAATTTGATTTGCAACACTTTATGGATTGTAATAATGACGCTGAATCTATGCAGATCCTGTCGGAGACTGCAAAGCAAGTGTGAATATAAATCCATTTTGACACAAACACACACAATGGAAACATAATCCGCAAACAGAAAAAAAAAAAAGAAACACATGCATGTACACACACTTGTTGAACAGTAGTCAACATTTTATACCATAGCTAGTTTACTTACAAATGCTTTATCCAATTCATCAGCCGATGTTTTATCCCAGAAAAGACTTCATCAGTCAAATTTTATGACACACAGTGATTCATCAGCTTTCTCCCACAGATTCATCATCTCATTTGATGTCTTCAGCCAATATGACCTTTTCAGCCAAAGATACATCCCAATACACACTGTATCAGCCAATGGTTTATCCCATTCCCAACAAAGATTTAATTACCCACTATGACCTCATCAGCCATTGATACATCCAAATATAGATTTCATCAGCTAATGTTTTATCCAATAGACTTCATCATCCAATAAAACTTCATCAACCAATCAATGTTTCAGTGCAATTTGGAACTTATCAACCAATGTTTGTCCCAACACAGACTTCATAAGCCAATATGACCTCATCAGCCGACATGACTTCATAATCTTCATTAGCCTATGATATATCCCAGTATAGACTTCAACAGTCAATCTTTTATCCCACAGACTTCATCATCCAATACAGATTTCATTGACTATTGTTTTATCCCAATGTAGACATCAAAAGCCAGTGGTTTATCCCAATACAGATTTCATCAGCCAATGTTGTATCCCAATACAGACTTTAAAAGCCAACGGTTTATCCCAATACAGACTTCATCAGCCAATTCTTTATCCAAATACATACTTCTTGAGACAATGTTTATCCCATTATAGGCTTCATCACCTATGTTTTATCCCCATAATCCAATAGAGACTTCATCAGCCAATGTTTTATCCCAATACAGACTTCATCAGCCAATTCTTTATCCAAATACACACTTCTTGAGACAATGTTTTATCCCATTATTGGCTTCATCACCAACATTTTATCCCCATAATCCAATAGAGACTTCATCAGCCAATGTTTTATCCTAATACAGACTTCAGAAGCCAATGGTTTATCCTAATACACACTTCATCAATCAATGTTTTATCCTGATGCAGACTTCATCAGCCAATGTTTTATCCCGATGCAGACTTTATCAGCCAATGCTTTATACCGATACAGACTCCATCAGCCAATGTTTTATCCCGATGCAGACTTTATCAGCCAATGCTTTATACCGATACAGACTTCATCAGTCAATGGTTTATCCCAATACCAACTTCATAGGCCAATGCGTTTTTTTTTCTTCTTTTTCCCAGTTAATGATTTCAAACCCACAACAGAATCACCAGGAACATAAGTACAAATTGAGTTATTCTGCTCCCCTAACTAACACGGCTCAATGCATCGCAATAAAACAAAGAACGATAGAACACAGGACAACGCAATGCAATGAAATACAATTTGAGACAATGCAATATGTTACGAAGTAACAGAATGCAAACGGAGATCTAAATGCCCATCTTGCGGCAGATTCAGCAAAGATTTATAAGTGATTGCTCGTTCTTCATTTTTGTTGTCCTTAGTGTTGTTTATCTTGCCTGAAGAAGACATAAGAGGTCGAAACGCATTGTGTTTTGTCTTGTGATTTGTTTGTCCACACTGTTCGGCTGAGCCATCATATTTACTTTTAAAATGCGTTTAACAGAATGCAATGTGGTATACTGCACTGACCTGAAGTAATGGCTTGTCCTGCATCCAGAAACAGTAGTGCAGTCCCTTCCACAACTGTAGTAGTTCCTCTATGCTGAAACCTGTCACACACAATCAAACACTTCTTGAATGTTTTTCTTCCTACACTGATTTTGAATGGGATACAGAAATCACAGGATTCATGATGACAGTGATTTGCCTTAAAGATCAAGAGTGTGAACAGCGTGATAGTGGGAGAAGGCATTGGCAGACCAAAACTGGGGAATGGCTGAAATGTGTTTGTGTATGTCAGCATAAGTACACGCACGTGTGTCAAGCGACTAACTTCTGAAACGTTACTTGTACTACTATCTTCTGAAAACACTATAATTTTCATAAGATAGTAGTAATACTACTAACTTATGAAAATTATAGTAGTGTTTTCAGAAGATAGTAATGCTAGTAACGAGAAGAGAAAACAAAGGTAAAAAAACTTTTTCACCTCAGGGTAAAATTCGTTGATTAAGAAGACAAAGATGCTAAAACAGTACGTTTCAGGTCATAGACCCTTTCTCAACTGCACAGGGAAGGGGGCAAGAAGTAAGAATAAAAGGCTGACTGCTACTCACAGAAAAAGAAAGCAATCAGTGGTAGGAGTGAGTAGAGTTAAACAGTGAAAGGAAAACTTAAAGTGGGAGGGGGGTGGGGGTGGGGGTAAGGAAAAAGGGGGGAAAGTGTATGTGTGTGTGTATGAGCGCCCACGGAAGCATGTGCACATGTCCGCCCGTATGTGCGTGAGTGTGTGCGCGCGTGGGGTCGCGTGCATGCGTGCGCCTGTCTGTCTGTGTGCTCGCATGGTTGTAAGATGGTGGAGGGAAAGTGTGGAAGGGAGGAGGGAAATTGGAAAGAAAAAAAAAAAAAAAAAAAAAAAGGGGGGGGGGGGGGAAGGGGGGTTAAATAATAAAGGGAAAGGGGGAGAGTGGAGAAGGGGAGGAGGGAGATGAAGAGAATGTGTGTGTGTGTGTGTGTGTGTGTGTGAGCGTGTGCGCACGCATATGCGTGTGCCTGCGTGTGAGTGCTAGTGTAAGTGGTAAACAGTAAAGGGGAAGAGGGAAAGGGGAGAAGGGAGACAGGGAGGGAAAAATACAGACACACGGGGGGGGGGGGGGGTGGGGGGGGGGGAAGGGGGGGGAAGAAAAAGGGGGAAGAAGGGAGGGGGGAAGGAGGGAGGAAAAAAAAAAAAAAAAGGCGGGGGGAAAGGAACGGGGGTGCAAGTCGAGCTGCCGAGTTCAGTCCCTTGTGTTCATGCCATATGGGGTGCGAGTGCCAAGACGGGCAATCACTGAAGACTCCATAAAGAGCCTGTAGAGTCCTGTCGACTGGTTCTGCCACACTGCTGCTACTCTGGCGTGGACAACGCAATGGTGCTGCTGGTTGAAGTGGGAGCCCACAGGGTTGTCATAATCAAGCCGCATGGAACGCAGGTGCTCGCTGAACCGTTCATCAAGGCTGCGATAGGTCTCACCTGTGTATTTCTTGGTACACAGGGAGCAGGAGATGACGTAGACAAGGTCTTTTGACTGACAATTAAAACTGGTCCTTACGGTAAACTGGCCAGCAGGTCCTGTGATGACAGTGGAACCATCGATGAAAGGGCAGGTCTTACAACCCTTGCGGCCGCATGGTGTAGTGCCAGGGGGGAGGGGGGGGGGGGGACCATAGGGGCGGATAGAAGCTCGCACAAGATGGTCTTTCAGGTTGGTATCCCTCCTGAAAGCGATGAGGGGTGGCTTAGGAAAGATCTCCCTCAGATGTGGGTCTTGCTGAACTAAGTGGAAGTTCCGGAGGAGGATACTACGGACTGGGAGGTTGTGGGGGTGGTAGGTGAGGACTGCCACTGTACGGTCTTCATTATCAGGACTGACTCTAGGAACAAGAGCCTGGGCACGAGAGACAGCACGAGCTTGCTCAAGTGCACCACGAACCAGGTCCCCTGGATACTTCCGGGCGAGGAAGAATCCAAGCATTCTCTTCGCTTGAAGTTCAAAGTCCTGCTCATCACTGCAGATCCGTCTCAGTCGCAGGAACTGTGAGTAGGGGATGCTGTCTCTGCAGGCACGGGGATGGTTGGAAGTGTAGAAAAGGTAGTTGTGAGAATCGGTAGCTTATAGAAGACACTAGTGGCAAGGCTATTGGAGTAAGGTAAGATGGAAATGGCAATGTCGAGGAAGGACACAGAGGAGTCAGAGATGTTGCAGGTATACTGTAGAGCTGGATGAAAGGTAGACATGAAGGAAATGAAGTCCTGGAGAGATTCCTTCTTGCAGGTAGACACGCCCAAAAAGTCATCAATGAAGCGCCTGTAGAATGCTGGTGTCTCACCTGTGTACTGACTTAACGCCTGTTCTTCTACATGACCAACAAAAGGCAAGCAAAGCCAGGCCCCATCTTGGTGCCCATGGCCACCCCACTTTGCTGTTGAAAGTGTTTATCATAAAATGCAAATGAGCTCAAAGTGAGGACCAACTCTGTAAGACGCATGATGGTGGGGATGTGCAGCCTAAGGTGGCTCCTCTGAAAGAAATGGTGGACCGCAAGCAGGCCGTCATTGTGGGGGATGTTAGTGTACAACGACACAATGTCCATGGTGAAGATATGCCTCTCAGCACTGTCATCGGGAAAAGAGAAATCATTAAGGAGGGTGAGGGTGTGGTTAGTGTCCTTCACAGGTAGGTAGTTGAGAAACTAGGGGCTGGAACACTTCATCCAGAAAATCAGAGATCAACGTGGTAGGGCAAGAACAGGCGGACACTATCGGGCGGCCGGGATTGTTGGCCTTGTGGATCTTTGGCAGTAGGTAGAACAAGGACTCCCGTGGCTCCCTCATCACTGCATAAATGGCTTGCGGAGGAAGATGACCACTGTCAATGGCATTCTTGATGGTTCGTCTAATCAGGGCATTGTCCGGCTTGGTAGTGGGCTTGGAAATGCTACAATAGAAGGCAGAGTTGGAGAGCTGCGACCGGGCCTCTTGAATGTAAAGATCCTTGCGCCACACCACAACAGCACCACCCTTATCTGCAGGCTTCACAACGATGTCTCTCCTGTCCTTAAGATCTTGTAAGGCCTTCTGTTCCTCTCTGGAAAGATTGGAGTGGCGAAGAGGCTTGGGCCGCAGCTGGGTGATCTGCCGGGTGCAGACGTCAATGTACTAGTAACGTTTCAGAAGTTAGTAGCTTGGCGTTGCGTCTATCCAGTGAAATGATCCCTGTGTGAAATTATGTCCTCTTTCTTATTATTACTATTCAGGGTCACTGAATGATGGTCATTGGCCTATTTTCACCGCTTGACTGCTAATCAGTATAGTACGGGTTCATGTGAACAATTTATGACGTTGCTGACCAATGGTCAGTGTCATTGACCAGTGGTCATTTTTGCCCAATTTCCACTGGTCAGCCACAACATGAATTGTTCACATGAACTCATTCTACACTAACTAGCTGTCAAACAGTGAATTTGGGCCAAAATGACCACTGCTCAATGATACTGACCACTGGTCAGAAATGTCATAAACTGTTCACATTAACTCGTTGTACACTAACAGGCCAAATGACCATCGATCAGTGACCCTGGATAGTAATAATACTAAGAAAGAGGACATAATTTCACACAGGGATCATTTCACTAGGTAGTTGCAACGCCAAGATACTAACTTCTGAAACGTTACTAGTACTACTACCTTCTGAAAACACTACTATAATTTTCATAAGTTAGTAGTATTACTACTATCTTATGAAAATTATAGTAGTGTTTTCAGAAGATAATAGTACAAGTAACGTTTCAGAAGTTAGTCGCTTGACACACGTGTGTGTGTATGTATGTGCGTGTGTGTGTGTGTGTGTGTGTGTGTGTGTGTGTGTGTGTGTGTGTGTGTGTGTGTGTGTGTGTGTGTGCGCGCACGTGTGTGTGCGCACGTGTGTGTGCATGTGTGTATGTGTGTGTGTACACATGTGTGTGTATGTGTGTACACATGTGTGTGTATCATGTGTGTACACGCGCGCGCATGTGTGTGTTCCTTTTTTTCCACACTTTTGGTGTCCTAAATCCCCTTTAGGGTGCCATCCACTGGCACATGTGGATGGTTTCCTAGAGGTGAGGATGGTGTCTTTAAATTGTGGATGGTTTCTTCACCCGGATTGTGGATTGGTTACTTAAATGTGGATAGTTACCATTTGTGGAATGTAACTTAAAACTTCATGTGGATAGTTACTTAAAATGTGGAATTGTTTCCCTCGAATGACCTAACTCGTAAACACTGCAATGACGAACTCACTGTCTTGATGAATGGCAGCACTGTCAGTGTATTTCTTGGTGAATGTGTGTTAAGTTGTTGCTGTTGTTTGAAAGAAGCCAAATTTTTAGGTTATTTTTTGTCAAAAACTCAACTTCGAATGTCACCCAATGCCTCAAAACTTCCTGTCAAAAAACATTGAACATCCTCCGAGTCGTGGCATGCACGGATTGAGGTGCTGATAAGTAAACTCTTCTTCATCTTTACAGGGCTCTGATCCACTCCAAATTGGACTAAAGTTGTGTTGTTTATGGTTCTGCAAGACCCTCCTACCTTAAAACTCTAGATCCCATACATCATCAAGGGCTTCGACTGTGTCTGGGGGCATTCCGCAGCTCCCCTGTGTACAGCAAATATGCAGAGGCTGGAGAACCGTCATTGACGTTGTTTTCTGCTTGTGTTTATGCTTCTAACTGTGGCAGCACTCTCTGTGCATGATACAAACTATACATAGAAGAGATCAAAATTATAGCAAATCCCTGATGACCTTGACCGGATGATTTTTTTTTTTTTTTTTTTTTTTTTTTTTTTGCTGTCCCATCTTCTGTGCCACCTCAGTGGCATTGCACCCACGCCGCTCATTCCGACACCCTGTCCACAGCCACAGCCCAGTCAGTCCCACCGTAGCCCTGGCACCAGCAATCCACAGGGAGCATTTAATGTCAAGTCGTCAAGAGGCAACCCACCGGAGAAGACACTGCACTGCTGCCGAGTCACTTTGGTGGTGTTCAGTGGCGCTTGTTCTGATCCAACACACACAGAACACCACCTACTAAGCCCCCTACCGAAGACAATAATTGCTTAGTCACGGAACCGGCATGAGTGAGCTCTCCCTCCGGAGTGCGCCACCACGTCCGTCCAACGACAGCCCCTAGGGACTCGCCGATACCGGTGACCCCAACGGAACTATACTAAGGTCACAGACGTGGAGAAGACATCGAAACTGAGGTCACCTTGAGAGCAGAGCATGAAGGGCCACAGAATTTGAAACTTTTTTCATGCTGATCGATGAGAATGAGGATGATTAAGATGATGCTACGGATTTCCATTCCGGTTCGAGACTGCATGACAGGGCTGTACTCTACGCTTCCTTTCATAATATATATCCCAGCGTCAACCAGGCACGAGAGATATAGACACCTGCAGTGTTGGTCAGGAAATTTGAACAACACTCTCAGAGACGCATCTATTAAGTGGATGAGACTCGACTGTGTGGTCCCAGGCTTGCCAACTGAGCCCGCAGCAAACTCAGTTCGGGGTAGGAGCCGATCAGAGCAGAAAAATCCCACATGACTCTGATGGGAATCGAGCCCACGACCTCCCAGCCGGGAGTTCGCGACGCTGACCACTTCGCCATATGTCCCGTATACTCAGATGCACGCTTGCAAATCGAAACTTCGCCGTGATTTTCGTGCTAAGCAGAACGACACTAACAGATTGAATGTGTGGTAAGCGTGCGCTTGACTGGTTTTAACTGTGGACATACTGTTCATTTTCTTTCTATTTAAACAAGAATTATATAATCATACATAAACTTATTAATTCTCCTGAAAAGCAAAGAGAGAGACAGAGAGAAGGGGAGCAGGGCGAGAGAGAGGGGCGACGGAGCGAGCGAGCGAGAGAGAGAGAGAAATTAAATGAAATCTTTATTCCATAAGGCCAAGGCCCTCTTTGGAAGAGGGGAACAAAAACAAATACATTTACACATTATTACATATAAATGCATAAATATACATTTAAGTTATAGCAATCTGTCGTGCTTTAAACGCTTGATAAATATAAATTGCTAATTTTCTGACTGTATTGCTGTTAGTTGAGGCCAACAAAAGAGACAAATGAAAACCATTTCGATTATTAAAGAAATTTTTAGCAATGAACTTTTCTCTTACGCTATTATAAAATGGATAGCATATCAAGAAGTACATTTCGTTTTCGACAGCAACTTTACATAGTTTACAAATCAAATCTTGTGGCCTATGGTTTCTATACCTATAGTAATGAACCGACAAGTCAGAAATGCCAAATCTAAACTTAGTCATAAGATATTTTAAATGCCTGCCAATAACCATGCTCAGATATGTAGGCAAAGAGCCACACGGGTTACAGAAAGTTCTGTATACAGAAAACCTATCACTCTCATTCACGTGTTCACTCCATTCTTGCCATCTATAGTCAATCATTCTCTGCCGAAAGACACATAAAAATTCATTGACATCACCCACACCTAGCTTGCTCCAGCCACACAAATCCAAATCCATATCTAAACAAACAAATCTAACATGTGTGGCTCAACTGGTCTTTCCTTGATTATCAAGATGACAGAGCATAGCATATGCCTTCTTTGGTAATCTGTCATTTGACATCTGTAGTATCTTAAACCAATAATGGATACATTGTACAACAAAATTAATAGTGACAGGATATCTGTTCAACTCATTATAAATTAAGTCGTTTGGAGTACTAAGACTAACACCTAAATACCTCTTCAGGGCATATAAATGCACTTTTTCACAATACTGAGCTCCTTTATCAAAAGCCCATATCTCACATCCATACTGCATAATAGGTAGCACTTGATGGTCAAACAGAGTTAATAGCACATGTAAAGAATCACTATTGAATAAACGTAGACGTTGTAAAATATACAAAAGAGCTTTCTTAGCTTTGTTATCTAAATCACGACAGGCAGTGTTGAAACTCAGTTTTGTCGTAAAATAAATACCTAAATACTTGTAGGCATTAACAGCAGGCATAACTTGTCCATCGAAAAACCACCTTTCTCTCGCCCCTAAATAACCCCCTTTTCGAATAACAACAATATTACTTTTACCCAAATTAACTGTCAAATCTAGCGCGGCAGCTGATCTGTATAACCTGTTTAACTAATTTTGTAACCCTACTACCGATTCTGCAAGCAATACAACAACATCGGCTAATGATAATTATAAAACAACTCAAAAGCGTCGAGCGAAAATGTTACCCCATGTCTACTAGTTCTAATTACATCTAGCGCTAATTCGTTAATAAACAAAGAAAATAAAACTGGGCTGCATATATCCCCCTGCTTAACCCCCGAAGAACAATGAATAGACTGGGTAAGTTTAGCCCCACATCTAACACGTGCTTTTACACTTAAATACATGCTGCGTACACAACGTAATAGCTTACCCTTAATACCGTTCTTCACTAAAATAGGCCAAAGCAGATTTCTATTTATAGTATTAAAACATTCCTGAAAATCAATAAAAGCAACATAAAGCTTACAGTTTTTGGTTTTATTGATTTTTTTTCTGAACACATGCTAGTAAAGTGAACAAGTGATCAACCATGGAATAACCTTTTTTAAATCCTGTCTGGCACTCACCTGTCAAGTTATTTTCTTCAACCCACAACTGCAATCGTTGATTTATGATAGAGCCATACACTTTACTACACACATTAAGAAGACTAATACCTCTATAGTTTTCTGGATTGTTGACATCACCTTTCTTGTGTAACGATAGAATACTAGATTTCGTCCTGCTATCTTTATCAAAAACTACATTTAGAAACTTAACAAGAAAAGTTAAGATAAATCTACTAGCCTTTTTTGTTTTAATTTACGCAGTGTTAATATTATTTCCTCTTCAGAAATAGGACGATTAAAGAGTTGATCATCATTATCATCATCACTGTCAACAAATAAATCATCTTTGTGTCAGTTTCCAAAAGCGTTTGAAAATTGTCAAACCATTGTTCCACAGTTATCCGATTTTTTTTTACTTTTCTTCTTTGGTATTATTTTATGGACTGTTTCCCAAAAATCTTTATGTTTATCCACAGAATCCATTAAACTTATAATCATCGCCTTGTTGTACACTTTCTTCTTAACTTTAATTAGATTCTTATACTCTCTTCTTCAAGTTCTTGCTTGACAAAAGTTAAACCTATCTTGTTCATCTAAAGTCTGACGAAATTTCTTTAAAAGCTTGCGCACACGCTTCTTTCCATTCCTACACTCCAGATCAAACCAGTCTTGCGCTTTCTGGCTGCTCCCGTTCACATATATTCGTTTTTTTCATGCAGTCTGCAGCTTCTTTCAAAGCTTCATTAAACATATGAATGGCTTCATTTATATCTATATCAATCGATTTAATTGCAGCTTCCAACTTCCTTTTAACTGAATCAGAGTTCAATGCAGTTTCAAACAACTGTGCGTGTTCAGGAATCCAAGTCAACTTATCAATGTACATTTTTTCATTGTCATTATTTACTACAGAAACATCAGGAAAACTAACAGAGGAAATAACAGGCATATGGTAACTTTCAGTACGATCACAAACAGACAAACAGCAGTTATCACTAACAATAGCAAACAAATCACTCGACATCAGAAAATAGTCAATCACACTACAACCAAAATGACATATGTACGTGTAGCGACCTTCAAGGTCACCATAACACATACCATTCAGAATAAGCAAACTTAATGTAGTGCACATGTTTAAAAGGGATTGACCAAAACTATGAATAACCGTGTCTTGTGTTTTTCTATCTGTGTTACTTCCGCTTTCATGTATAGAGTCAAAGAAATCATTTATTGATGCATCCTTTTGTGAAATATCCGAAGTGCGGGCATTTAAGTCTCCAGAAACAAGAGTGCAATAAGCATTATCCAACAAAGCATTGCCAGTCAAACAATTTTCTAGCATTGTCAAACCATCAACCTCACCATCAAGCAGAGAATAATATCTGGAGCCCTCAGGTGGTGTATAAGCACAAACATACAAAACACCTTTATCTAAACCAAATAAACGTTTATCAATGACAAACAACAAAAAGAATCCATTATTGACTTTTATCTCTCTCACATACGGTACAAACTCGTTTTTAATCAGACACACCACACCACCTGAAGGGCAGCCAGCATCAGACAATTTTACTGAAGGCTTACAGAACGATGTATAACCAGGAAGAACATCATCAGAAAAAGTCCTAACAAACATTTCAACAAGACAAACAAATCCATATGAAGACACAAATGAAACAAAATCGCAGAGAATTAGCCACGTTAAGAGATGAAAAAATGCAAGGAATTTTAATAAGATCAAAGGCAAGGTGGGTGGCCCAGGGTGAAAAGGTAACTAAATATTTTTGTAATCTAGAAAAGAGACACTTCGTAAGTAAATACATGTCTAAATTAGTAACAGACGACAGGATAGTAAACAAATCTGATGAAATCCTGATGGAAGTGAAAGCTTATGAAAACACAGAGAGAAAAGTGGAAGAATGTGAGATCACGGACTTGATCAAGGAAATGCCAAAATTAACAGAGGAAGAACAAGAATCGCTTGAGGGAGAAATAACACTTGAGGAAGCAGGACATGCTCTTAAAAACATGCAGAACGGGAAAAGTCCTGGTTCAGACGGTTTCACATCGGAATTTTTTAAAGTTTTCTGGAAACAGCTGGGTGTTTTTGTGGTCAGAGCTTTAAACCAGTCATTTCAAAAAGAGGAATTATCCAATACACAAAAAGAAGGAATAATTACATGTATCCCAAAAGGAGATAAACCTAAAGAATTCATTAAAAACTGGAGACCAATATCTCTGCTCATTGTTGTCTATAAGATAGGGTCTTCTTGCATAGCAAATCGTATTAAATCCGTTCTTCCCAAATTAATTAATGAAGATCAAACGGGGTTCATGGCAAATAGATATATAGGGGACAACATCAGATTAATCTATGATCTAATCCATTACTTAAAAACAGAAAAACTCCCAGGCATGCTTATCTCCATTGATTTTGAAAAGGCGTTTGATTCCTTGAATTGGCAATTTATGTTGAAGGTATTAAAATCATTTGGATTTGGTAAAGATATATGTCGTTGGATCACGACCTTTCATAAGGGAATCAAGTCATCTGTAATAGTAAACAGTCAGAGCTCAACATGGTTCGAAATACAAAGAGGTTGTTGACAAGGTGACCCCATATCTCCCTATTTATTTATATTGTCCGCAGAAATATTAGCCATTATGATCAGGGAAAATAAAAACATAAAGGGAATACACATTAACCAAACTGAACACAAGCTCTCTCAGTTTGCAGACGATACACAGTTGACAAACGAAGGGGACAGAATATCATTTGAACATTCAATAGAGACCTTAAACAAATTCGCAGAAGTGTCTGGGTTGTACATGAATATCGAAAAAACGAAGGCAGTTTGGCTAGGAAGCAAAGTGTTATCAAAGACTAGATATATGCCCCACTTAAAAATAGACTGGAATCCAAAACAGTTTAAGATCCTTGGAATATGGTTCACCCCAGAACTATCACACTGCCTAGAACTGAATTTCAAAGACAAATTTCTCGAAATAACATCGTTATTTAACGCCTGGAGTAAGAGAGCTATTACACCTGTTGGCAGAGTAGCCGTTTTAAAATCACTGATTCTCTCAAAATTGATATATCTTTGGATCTTGTTACCTAATCCACCAAACAGTTTTATGGATAAGCTTCAAAAGCAATGCTTTCAATTCGTATGGAATAACAAACAAGATAGGACAGCCCGAAAAACAACAGTAAAAAATGTTAGAAATGGAGGATTAGGTATACCTTCACTTAAACACATGATAATGGCATTGAAACTTACATGGATCAGAAAACTTAAATTCAGTAATCATAAATGGAAGTCTGTGATAGAAACAATGTATCCTTTGGTAAAAGATCTTGAAAAATATGGTTATGCTTTACCAGTTAGCCGAAAAGAGACTAATGCCTTTTGGAGTGACACTTTCCAAGCATATAAAATCTTTGGTGACAAAGTAAGTATTGAGGATCCTAGTGATGTTTTGGCTGAAAACATTTTTTACAATAAAAACATTAAAATAGACGGGAAAAGTATATGTTTCAAGGATTGGATAGACAAAGGTGTATATCGTATTGCGGATTTAATAAACCAAGCAGGGTCGTTCATGACATATGAAGAATTCAAGCAAAAGCATACCGTTCAAACAAACTTTATGCTATACCTAGGTTGTGTACAATCTGTCAGAAAATATATTCGAACAAAGAATATCAGATTCGCTAGTAATATGCCTACGACTACTGAAAAGGCTCTCAGTATCATCTGGAGCGCAAAGAAAGGAGCTCGACTTTATTATGATATCTTAAATGCAGATAACTCACAACCAAGATGCTGTGAGAAATGGAACAATGAAATAGGTAAAGAATTGAACTGGAAAAATATATTTCTTCGCACACACACAATAAAAGAAATTAAACTGAAATGGTTTCAGATGAGATTAATTCACAGGATCCTGGCTACAAATATTGTTCTAGAAAAAATGAACATCGTTGAAAATAACAAATGTACTTTTTGTAAGTCTGAAAAGGAAACTATAGATCACCTATTTTTCACATGCGACGTGACAACACATTTTTGGACTGACTTTCAGAATTCTTTAAAAGACAATTGCTCTAGTGTACCTGAAATTGTATTATCAAAGGAACTTGTTTTGTTTGGCACTGACTCTCGGATAAAAACTGATATCGTACTCGATTACATTATTATCTCTGCAAAGTTCTTTGTATATAAATCCAGACTTGAAAAGGTGCTTCCTCTGTTTCCTGTCTTCAGGAAATATTTAAAAACCAAATACCAAGTCGAAAAATGCGTTGCAAAAATGAATTTGAACTATGTTGATTTTGCAAACAAATGGCAAAAATATGAATTTTCTATTGAAAACTAAGATTTGTATGTAGTCCTGAGCAAAGCCTGGCGTGGCAGCTAAAAGTCAACCGTCGTTTCTGGATATGTAATTTATTTGTACTGTTGATGTCGATTCCTATGCTTCTATATAGAAAACTTTAGGAATCTAGGGTTGTGATTTTTCTTCTTTTCTGTCTCTGTCTGTCTGTCTGTCTGTCTGTCTGTCTGTCTCTCTCTGACTATTGATTTTGAAAAAAAAAAAAGGAAAACACTCCAAAATAGTAAGTTTAATGTGTGACACTGACAGTGTAGACACAATGTTGTGCTTATTTGTAATATGTATATATTAAATAGGAATCGCCGTTCTTGCGAACTTATTGCAGCTTTGTAATGTATTTATGTAAGATAAGATCTACTGTCATTTTTGTTTTTTGTAGTGCTGCTTTCTTTTTTCTTTTTTTTTTTGTTTTGTTTTGTTTTGTTTTTGTTTTATTTTTTGTTTTTCTTTTCGTGTGTTCCATTTGTAAATTTCTGTACAAGCAAATAAAAGCGTTTGCGGAAAAAAAAAAAAAAAAAAAAAATCGCTATCATTCAGTTTGGGAAAAAAGAGGATTAATATTCCAGTGTAAAAACAAGAATGAAAAATGACTATTTACAAAGGAGAAGACAAACTACTGTCACTGTCAGAGTCAACAGACCCTGCCCCAAACAATGACTCATTGTTTACATCATGCGCAATCTTCCGTTGACCTGTCGTGAACTTTGTTGTGGTTGCTCTATTGTAGCATTTTCACGTGTCATCGACATCTCATCTACTGGATTTATCACACACCCGACATTGCCCTCCCTTCCTTCACTATCACCCCTGCCACCTCCGTTATCCCTCTTTTCACTGTTCTTCCTCCCCGTTTACCTCCACCCATCCACTGTCTGCCCCCCCCCCCTCCCATCCCTCTATCCCCCTGCCACCTCCGTTATCCCTCTTTTCACTGTTCTCCTCCCCCCCCCCCCCCCCCCCCCGTTTACCTCCACCCATCCACTGTCTGCCCCCCCCCCCTCTCCCATCCCTCTATCCCCCCTGCCACCTCCGTTATCCCTCTTTTCACTGTTCTTCCTCTTCCCATTTACCTCCACCCATCCACTGTCTGCCCCCCCCCCCCTCCTCCTCCACCCCCCTCCTCCACCCCACCCCCCCCCCCCCCATCCCTCTATCACCCCTCTCTTCACGTGTCGTTTTCATTCCACCTTCCTCCCCACCCCTACACTCTTCCCTCTCACCATCATGCTGCCTCTCTTACTTTTCTCTCGTTCATGACTGCCCTCTCTTCTCCCACTGGCCTCTCTCTCATTCACAACACAAAGCTTGTCCTCATTCACATTGACAGCAACGCTTCCGAGTTCACTGGAAATGTTTTGCAAGAGGTTCATGCAACAATTGCAGGTGTCAACAACATTCAGGAAAGCTTTCTAATAGGTGCTTCACTATGGCTTTTCCTCCCTACATAAATTTCCCTCCCCCTCGGAAAACTTTCTTTGCCAGAAGGCCGGCCACACCTCTATTTCTGAACCCTTTCTCTTACCCCTTTGATTCCGGTGCCACTGTCATTTAGCACAAACTTCTTCCCTTCAATTAAGAGGTAATTAAAAATCACGGCCGCCCTCTTCCCTTCCCTCTTTGCGTCTTTCAGATGGGTTGTGAGGGCCTTTCTAGTTGTCCTCACTCTCTGGGAAGTCTTCCCCAATGAATACATTGGTACCACGAAGCTTTCCTTTTGCCTTCAGGATAGTGGTCTTCTCCTTGTAGAAGGTGCACCTGGCAATGACTAGTGAATCAGGTCTGTTATTCAGTCTGTGCACTCTGTCAAAGGAGACAGACTCTGGCAGCTTCATCTTGTCTTTAAAGAACTTTTGCACAGTTGTCTCACAGTCCTGGTTTGTCTCAGCAGTGGGTCGCGGCAGTCCACAGAACAACAGGTTGTTCCTTCTGGACCGACACTCCAGGTCATCCAGCTCACGTCCACATATTGAAGGCGCGATTTCAAGTCCTTGTTCTCTTTCCTTAAATCGTCGTTTTGGGATTTCAGACTGTCATTCTGGGTCTTCAGCTTCTGCACCTCTTCACGTATCTGTTTCATCTCCTCCCTCATGGCAGTGCAGACAGCACTCACCTCATCCTGTAGACTGTTCAGTTTAGTGTCGATGTTGGCGTTCAGTTTAGTTAACTTCATGTCCATGCTAGCTTCCATGTTGCTGTCGAAATTGGACTATGGCCGAGCCATGCTTGCCAACACCTCTTTAAATCTAAACACAGGATCGTCACTGGCACTGCTCACACTGTGCCTTCGTTTGGAGCTTTCATCTGTAATTTTGGTCATCAACTGTGCCTGGCGGAGGTCCTTCTTGGGTGGTCCAGGGTTTGATTCTACATCTCCACACAGCGCCAACAGATTGCAGTAAAAAATCTGACATAGCAACAAACCTACCATGACACCACCTGCAGACATACGCAACTTCAGTGTCGGCGATCGAAATTTTTCCACCACCCTTCGCCACATGAAGCAGTTGAAAATTCCGATAAATCCATCACATCTTCCACGAAATGACAGAGGCACTTCAGGTATCATCCTTTCAGTAGTCACTATGCCAAACTTAAAACATGTGTCCTGGAAATACACTATTTTTTACAGAAACAACGGGAGCAAAAAACAACGCAGCTGGACTGAAAAATGAACTTTATTCACCCCCAGAGAGAGAGAGAGAGCGAGAGAGAGAAAGAGAGAAGCCAAGAGGTAGGGGTGCAGAGGAGAACAGAAGGGAAAAAAAAACAAAGGAAGAAGGAGAAGGAGGAGGAGGAGGAGACGGAAAAAGAAGAAGACAGAAAAAGAGGAAGAAGAGAGGGGTGGGGGGCAATGGACGGGAGAGGGGCCCGGGTAGGGGGATGCTAGAGGAAAGTCTAAAGGAGCAGGAGGGGGTGTAAAAGGACAAATCGAGAGAAACATGGAAAACGAGGATAGACAACAAGAAAGAGATGGGGAGGAGGAATAAGAGAGAGAGAGAGAGAGAGACACAGACAGACAGACAGACAGACAGACAGACAGAGACAGATAGAGACAGAGAAAGAGAGACAGAGACAGAGAGAGGAGTGAGGGATGGAGAGGAGGGGGAGCATACAGCAAGGAAAA
>CM065748.1:8940438-8960660 GCA_033310375.1 Conus canariensis
AAGCCTCCCTTTCTACTTCACTAGGCATTAAAAAAAACAAAACAGTAAGACAGTACAAATATACAGAAAAGAAAAGTTGAGGTTTTTATGTTGAGTTAAATACAGGTGTGTAAAAATAAACGAATAAAGTGTAACGATCTGTACCGTATTCATGCCCTTATCTAGAAGGGCTTTATACCTCCAAGTAGAATTTTCTGAGCAACAGACTGAAGTCAACATTTGTTAAAAAAAAAAAAGTAAAAGGCAGATTGAGGGTCAAGGACTAGTTTAAGTTCACCCACATGGCCGCATCATGTTCTCCTCATCATTTCATCCAATAACAAGGATGTTAAAAAAACTTTACATCGCCATTATGGACACTTCCACTATCATCAAGCTCTCAAACGAAGCATGGACTCATGATCCTAGACCTAGATCAAACTAAATCGGAAATGAAATGAGGCAGGGAACAGCAAACGATAAACAGTAAACAAGTTGGGTATTTTTTGCTCCCATAAGGAAACCTAACACAGAGTAACTTGTATTCAAGACCGGCACAGCCTTTTAAACTTGAATAAAGTCAGACAAATACATAGACGAACAATCTAATAGTGGGGGAAAAAACAAGCGCAGGCCAACAACTGAACTATCTTCATAGTAATGACTTGGCAAAGATTTGGACTTAAGGGGGGGGGGGGGGGGGGGGGAAGGGGCGGAATTTGAAGATGGAGAAACTGGGAACATTAGATTGTTTGTCTATGTATTTGTCTGACTTTATTCAAGTTTAAAAGGCTGTGCCGGTCTTGAATACAAGTTACTCTGTGTTAGGTTTCCTTATGGGAGCAAAAAATACCCAACTTGTTTACTGTTTATCGTTTGCTGTTCCCTGCCTCATTTCATTTCAGATTTTGTTTTGATTAAATTGAGGTTATTTGTATTTGTTTCTGTCCGTCTGTGTGTTCGTCTTTTGATCTCCCTTGCATCTTTGGGTGGATCCTCAGGCGTAGGCTCAAAAATTGTCCCTTACATTTTATACTATTTGCATAATGTCTCTAGTTTTTCAGCAACTTTTTTCCTCCCCACACTTTCGTTTAGTTTCATTTACTACTCTTCGCTGGCTGCTTTGGGGGTGCTATTGGATTCTTTTTTGCACCCTTGGTGGTGAGAACACCACAATATTATGGACTGTGGTGTGTCTCTATTTGACGCCAGGAGCGCAGACACAACCAGCCATGTCTCCCTGATGAGTCCGATCCAGCGGACGAAAGGCCTCGGAGCAGGCAATACAAATATATCTGCCTTCAAAAGGGATTGCGATGGTTCCCTTATGCAGCTAGTGAAGAATTTTCATATCTGTAACATATTTTCTTAATTTTATGTTCCCAGTTTCTCCATCTTCAAATTCCGCCCCTTCCCCCCCCACCCCCCCCCCCCCCCCCCCCTCCTTAAGTCCAAATCTTTGCCAAGTCATTACTATGAAGATAGTTCAGTTGTTGGCCTGCGCTTGTTTTTTCCCCCACTATTAGATTGTTCGTCTATGTATTTGTCTGACTTTATTCAAGTTTAAAAGGCTGTGCCGGTATCAGGTATCAGGTATGGGCCCTAAGCCTCGCGGCTTATTATGGGCTCCCTCACTTGCTTCCAGTCGTTGGCAAATGTGGTCTATTTTGTGCACCAATGTGTGCTTGAAAAAAATTTGTCTATTTTGCCTTTGAAATCATCCAAGCTGGTACTCAGGACTATATCATCACTAAGCCTATTCCAGTCTTGAAAGACTCTTCTAGAGAAATGATACTTTCTACAATCTTTTATTCCATTTAATTTTTTTAACTTAAAGGTGTGTCCATGTGTTCTGTTACCTTTATTAAAGGTCACTAATTCGTTTATGTCAATGTTGTCCTTTCCCTTGATAAGTCTGTACATCTGAATCAGGTCCCCTCTTCTTCGTCGGTAGCTTAGTGAAAACAAATTCAAATGTCTCAGTCTGTCTTCATATGTTAAGTCCTTTATGTATGACACTAGTCTTGTCGCTCTTCTCTGTACTGCCTCTAGGGTTGTTATATGTTTCTTTAACCATGGTGCCCAGATTATTTGTGCATATTCCAGTATTGGTCTGACCAATGTTGCATATAATGTTCTAAACATATCCTCATCCATATATGAAAAAGATCTTCTTATTAGTCCAATCATCATGTTTGCTTTTTGGGCAATGTTTTGTATGTGGGTATCAAACTTTAAGTCCGAATTGAATGTCACACCGATGTCCTTTTCAGCATCAGTCTCTGTCACATCAACCAAGTCACCTTTATTATCTCTCATATTATATATCACTTTTGGGTTTTTACTTCCCATATGTAATACCTTACATTTTTGTACATTAAAACTCATTTGCCACTTTTTTGACCATTCCACAGCTTTTCCAAGATCCTCTTGTAGTTCAATACCTGGTTTACCAAATATCTTTGTGTCATCGGCAAAAATTTTACAGTAACTTTTAATACTGTCCGGCAGATCATTTATAAAAATGATAAACAGCAACAGACCTAAGATACTACCTTGAGGTATGCCGCTCCTCACCTTTGCCCAATCCGAGTATGCCCCCTCAACCCTTACCCTTTGTTGTCTATCTGCTAAGAAATCCTTAATAAAATCAAGAAGTGGGCCACTGATTCCAGCTGCTTTTATTTTCATCATTAGCCTTTTATGTGGAACTTTATCAAAAGCCTTTTGAAAGTCAAGGTATAAAATATCTGTACTCTCTCCCATGTCCTCTCTATTGGATAAGATTTCTGTTACTTGTAGTAGTTGTGTTACGCACGATCTACCTTTTCTAAAGCCATGCTGGCAATCATTGAAGTAATTCTTCTCTTCCAAGAAAGAGTATACATGTTCCTTAACAAAGCTTTCTGCCACTTTACAAAGTACACATGTTAGACTGACGGGTCTATAGTTTCCCGGCTGGCTACGCTCCCCTTTTTTAAAGATACAAGTAATGTTTGCCTTCCTCCAGTCTTCTGGTACCTTTCCAGTACTAAAACATTTATTAAATAATATGCACAATGGGTGAGCTAATTCATTTGATAGCTCTTTAAGGACTCTTGGGTGTATATCATCGGGGCCTTTGGATTTATTCTGATTTAATTTTCCCGGTATTGTTCGTCTATGTATTTGTCTGACTTTATTCAAGTTTAAAAGGCTGTGCCGGTCTTGAATACAAGTTACTCTGTGTTAGGTTTCCTTATGGGAGCAAAAAATACCCAACTTGTTTACTGCTAGATCAAACTGTTTTCATCAAGTGAGTATTTTTCATCTTTGAGACTCGACATTTTCTAGCTTCTAACAAAAAACAAAAAAACGGTTCCAGTCTTCAAAGTCTGATAAAGTGGATAAGTTTTTTTTGTTTTGTTTTTTTATTGTATACCCCCACGGCCATGAGTTTGTGATGAGACCCTGCAAAATGCAGGCGGAAAGGGAAAAACTTTAAAGAAAAATTACTATTCCACCTAATCAAAGATGCAAACAAATTTCAACACAAAACATTAAGCTTTTAATTTCAGTCTCTTTTGACTTCTTCAGGCAAGACAAACAATATTTCAAGACAATGAAAACAAAGAATGAACAATCAGTGAATCACATAAAATTTTGCATCTTCTCAAAATGGGCACAAACTGTCATTTACCAGTCAAACCATTTTGCGGCCAATTTGATGAGACAAGTTATTGTTCATTCTTTGTTTTCATTGCTTTGAATGTCGTTTGTCTTGCCTGAAGATCTCCAAAGAGGCCAAAACGTGTCACGTTTTGTCTTGTATTAGTTGTAATTTGTTTGTCTCTTTCTTTAGGTGGAATAGTAATTTTTCTTATAAGTTTGTTTCTTTAGATGCAAAATAACTTGCTGTGTTCATACATTTTTCAGCTTTTTTTTTTTTTTTTTTTTTTTTTGGCACATTTCTAGCTTCAAGGTTTATTACACCCTCATGTGTACGTGATCTGTAACACTGCAGTGCACTCCCGTCTTTCACTTTTGTTTTATGCAGATAAGTGCGGAGAGTATCGGCTGTTTTTAACAAACCTATCAAAACCCATTTACAAAAATCGGCGAAGGACACATCAACAAACTACCAAATCCTCAACAGCTTAACCATTCATACACAGTCACTACACGACATCGATGATAATTATCCGCCTAACAGTGACACAGACTACGACGAATCCAGCTCACCTCCAGTTTTTGCTGTTTTGGCAGCAATATACTTTCTTAATTTCTTGATGGCTCGATCTCTCTTAGGCTGCTCATTTGCAGCTAGTCGCTGCGCAAATTTTGAGGTCTCCATGCTCTAAATTTGTTTGCTTCCTATTTCATTTGACTATGAACTATGAAGTGTGTTCGACACAAGTTTGATTTCGACCCACGTGAAATTTTGACAACGGCCGGAAATGAGTTCTTTCCCTTTAGACTTCCAACCGAATAAGAACCAAACAAAATCCACCACTTTAGCTCCTGCTACTGAAGCTGTTAATACTATTGCTGCCGCTGTTACGGAGAATATTGACTCCGTAGAAATTTGACTCCCCGGTTCTTTTTTCTCCGGAGAAAAATGAACCGTTCAGTTTTCTACAGGTTTTGGAGTCAACATTCAACGGAGAATATTGACTCCTTCTGTAGAATATTGACTCTTCTTCTTCTTCTTCTTTCCCATGACTACCGCCTTCATCATTTTGAAGATTCTGTAGACTATAGGGGGTTTGCACGAAGTTGAAGCTGCCTGAGTTAGTGTTCACTGGGCCTGGGGGGGGGGGGGGGGGATGATGGGGAGGGGGGGACAGGGGGAGGGGTGTGGATCAGATTAGGGATTTGAAGCCCTCCAGGGTGGGGCTGAGGGCAACCGTCCAGTCGGGTATGGTCCTGGGGAAGAAGGATTTCTGTCTATACAGAGTCCTGCAGCTGGAAAGGTGGTATGCTGCTGGATGGGACCGTCGGGTTCCTTTGGGTGCAGAGGGATTTTGAGAGGGTTTGTGGCATGTGTTAATAATGAGGCTTCCGTTATGAAATTTGTAGAAGTTCACTAGTCGCGCCTTTCTCCTTCGTTCTGTGAGGGGGGACCACTGAAGGGTTTCAAGCATGTCGTGTACACTGGAGGTTTTCCGGTGTCGATGGGTGACCCAGCGAGCAGCTCGACGTTGGATCGCTTCCAGCTTCTTAATATCCTTCTCTATGTAGGGGTCCCACACAGAGCTTGCGTATTCGAGGGTTGGACGGACTAGTGATAGGTAGGCTTGCTGTTTAATGCGCTGGGATCCTACTTTCAGGTCCCGTCTCAGTAGTCCAAGAGTCTTGTTGGCACGGTTGGAGACATTGGAGATGTGGGGGCTCCAGCTGAGATCAGAAGTGATGGTGACGCCGAGGTATTTAGACTTACTGACTGTATCAAGGGTGTGGCCACGGAGAGTGTAGTTTGAGGGTAGGGGGTTTCTCTTCCAGCTCACTCGCAGTGTCTGGCATTTGTCTGGATGGAAACTCATGAGCCATCTCTGCTCCCACTCTGCGAGTCGGTCGAGATCCTTCTGGAGGGCTTGCTGGTCGCTGGTGGAGGAGATAGTTTTGTGGCACAGAGTGTCATCAGCAAAGAGACGAGCAGTGGAGGACAGTCCAGTCGGCATGTCATTGATGTAGAGTGGGAATAGGCTAGGCCCAAGAACAGAGCCTTGGGGAACTCCAGACTCCACAGGGACAGGACTGGAAGTAGTTCCATCCACCACTACTGACTGCTGTCTACCCAAGAGGAAACTCTTAATCCAAGTGAGTGTTTTACCTGTGATACCAAGGGAATGGATCTTGTGGAGCAGGAGGGAGTGACAGACTTTGTCAAACGCCTTGGAAAAGTCCATGATCAGGGCGTCTGTCTGTTTTCCAGCCTCAAGGTTTATGGATAGCTCGTCTACAAGTCCAATGAGCTGGCTTTCACAGGAGCGCTGACGTCTGAAGCCGTGCTGTGCTTTGGTGATAACACCATTCTCCTCAGCGAAGTTCATGACAGTGCTCGTGATGATGTGCTCCATTACTTTGCATGGAACACTGGTCAGAGAGATAGGACGGTAGTTTTCTGGGCAGTAGCGCTCACCTTTCTTGAAGACTGGGGTAACATTGGCAGTTCTCCAGTCCTTTGGTACTATGCCTCTGTTCAGGGAGCACTGGTAGAGGAGTGTGAAAGCAGGGGCTAGTTCTACAGCAAGCTCTCGCAGTAATCTCGGGCTAATGCCGTCTGGACCAGGAGCTTTACTCGGATTCAGGTCTTTAAAGAGCTTGGTGACTCCTGCTACTGAAATTGTAGGAAAGTCTGATGGAGGATCTGCCGCTAGGCCAGTTCTAGAAGTAAACTCTTCTTTGCTGCAGGTGATCTTTGGGCTGAAGGCTGAGTGGAATTGCTGATTTAGCACTTCAGCTCGTTCTTTAGCTTCTGTGACGAGTCTGCCGTCTTTCCTTAGTGGACTGTATTCCGCCGTTTGGTGTTCGTATGCAGCCTCACGTGCGGAATGCAGGTCTAGACCTAGGAGTTGTGTCGGATTTTTCCAAATTTCCAGATCAGCCTCTGTGGACCTTTTTCACACTAGAGATTCGTTTTGATCTTGCAGCTTTTCGTAAAGAGTCTACCAGCTCTCTGGCATACAAGGCCTTGTATGCTGACCTCTGTTCAAAATTCCCATCTTATCAGAAAATTTTCACTGACGGTTCCAAGTCTGAAGATGGAGTGGCCTGTGCAGCCTATTGCCCTTCTCAGATACTGTTAAAACATATACCTCCAGATGCTTCTGTCTATTCTGCTGAACTTACTGCTCTGGTTCTGGCATTGAAGATAATTTCACAATCTAAGAAGAGGGACTTTCTGATTCTGTCGGATTCACTGTCAGCTTTGGAGGCCATAGCTGGCCGCAACCTTCAGCATCCAGAACTTTTACATTTCTTTGAACTTTTTAGCAAGTTGAAAGCGGATGGTTACAACATTATTCTGGCTTGGGTTCCTGGTCATGTTGGCATCGGAGGGAACGAAATGGTTGATTGTTTAGCCAAGAATGCCACAAGAGAGAAATTGTCCAACGTTTATATCCCTTGCTCAGATCTGAAACCCAAAATTAACGATTATGTGAGAGACCTCTGGCAGGAGGATTGGAACACACAGACGGATAACAAACTCTTTCAGATCCGTCCAAACCTTAAGGAGTTCCTCCCATCTACGTCTGGTGGTCGTAAAGAAGAAACAGTTCTGTGCCGTCTGCACACCGGCCATTCGTATTTTCCCCATTCGTACCTTTTAAAGAATGAAGAAGCTCCGTGGTGCATTCCATGTCATGTGCCACTCACAATGAAACATATTCTTTTAGAGTGTTGGGACTTGCACGATGTGAGACACAAACATTTTACAGCGGAGTCCATGAGGATCCTGTTCAGGGATGTCCCGCCTGACGTGATCTTTGAGTTTTTGAGAGAGATTAACATTTTTCATCTGATTTAAGATTTTACGGATGAAAGATTTTTAACGAAGTTTCTGGTGCGTTTCTAGAAGATGTCATTTAAAGAGATGTGTGAAAGGTGTTTTTTTTTCGTTTTTTTTTTTTGAATGACTTGTGAGTTGATTTTAACGTGGTGACAGCCCTGATGTGGCCCTTTGCGGTCGGCTGGGCTATAAGCAACATTATCTTATCTTATCTTTCCTTAGTGGAGCTACACTTGTAGCCTCAGTGCACAGGGCCTTGATGTATGCCCAGAACTTCTTGTTCGTTACTGGCTTCTCATCTGTACCGTCGTTGAACATGTTCTCGGTGTATGTCCAGTAAGAACGGCACAGGTTTCTTTGGACATTGTGTTTCAGCTTATTCAGTTTGGTTCGCACTTTTGGGCTTTTGGTCTTTTTCCACTGTTTATACAATCGGTCTCGTTGCCGGATCATCTTCAGGGTTGCATAGTCTACCCAGGGCTTGTTGTTTTTCCCGCCTATCGTTCTTTTGGGGATATGCTTCTCTGTCATGGAGGCGATGCCTTCTTTCAGCGATTGCCAAAGCTGTTCTGTGTCACTATTTGTATCGAAGGATTTCAGCACCGAATGAGAGAGTTCAGCTGCTCTGGATTTAATTGAAGGCCAGTCTGCTTTGGAATATTGGGGGACTGTGCGCTTTGGTGGATGTTGACATGCGGGGTTGGTGTCGAACTCCAGGCAGACGATGTCATGGTCGGAGAGTCCAGGGAGGGGCTCTATCCGAGGCACTAGGGAAGGATGACTCGTGAGAAAGAGGTCGAGAGTGTTCTCTTCTCTTGTGGGGAATGTGACAAGCTGTTCGTAGCCAACGTCATTCACCAGGTCAAGAAATTGGTTGTGGATTCCTACACATCTGGGTGGGCTTTTCAGTGTCTTTGTAGTCCAATCAAACGAAGGGAGATTGAAATCACCTCCAATGATGACAGCAGCATTTGTAGCTATGACACGTCGGACAGATGTTTCGAACTTCGCGAGCTGATCAAGTCACTGGTTTTGGGCCTATAGTAGGCGGCAACAAGAAGTTGCCTTCTTCCTTTTAACTTGATCCTCACCCAGATCAGTTCGCACCCATCCACTGACAGTTCCTCCACTTCCTGGCATGTTAAATGATTCGCCACGGCTATCAGGACTCCCCCGCCAAGCCGGTCCCTGTCATGCGTGAAGGTGATGAAGTGAGGAGGGAAAATCTCACTAGAGCAGATATCGGGGTCAAGCCATGTCTCGGTGCCAAAGATAATATCAGGCTTCGTACTGTCAATTAAATTCTGTAGTTCTGCCTTTTTGCCCTGGCAGGATTGGAAATTGATGTCTTAGTGGTCGGTTGAACTGCTTATTTTGTCTGGTAGCTCGTGAGGGTGTAGACGAGTGGATGGGTTTAAAGTTTGATGCAAGTGAGGTTTCTGTGGGACTTAGTAGAGAAGAAAAGTCTCCTCCATGACGAGCACTTGCTGCTGCTGCATCTAGGCCAAACAGGTCAAAAGCAACTGTGCTGTAGTTTGCATTGTCACACACCACACATTTCCATACTACATCACTTCCACCCAGTCTTCCATACTCCTCGGAGCCAGATGGCATACTTTAGCACGCAAGGTGGAACCACTGGCCACAAGTGTTGCATTCGACCGCACGTTCCGACCATGAGACTGTGCGGTCACATGTGCCACAGAGGTACTTGGATTCTTCTGTGGCTGGGTCTTTCTGTGAGGGCGTTTCCTGGGAGGAAATACTGCTGGTTTTCTGCGTACGCGTGAGCATTATGGGTGTAAGAGACACAGTGACCTCAGGGATAGCAGTCCTAAGACTGGTAAAAACGAACGTAGAGCTGTGCCTTGTGGAAAAGTCAATTTGGCCTGTGAAGGTTTTTCACGTGTCATTTGTGTGTTGTCTTGATGATCTGGATGTAGATGAAAGTCCTCATGCTTAAGAAAAATGGTTTCTACTCACAGTTTCGCGTTGTAGGTCACTGAAGTCAGTAGTAACACCGTAGGATGTCAGAAGTAAACATCGGGCGCCGCCATCTTGGATTGTGAGTTTGACTTACTGGGCTGGTTGTAGAGACCAAAAGTAGGGCTTTGGTGGGTTTGGAGTTTCGCTGGTAGCGTTTCTGTCGTCCAAGGAGTGCTAGAAGGTGGGAAGGGGGATGGGAGTGTGGAGAAAGCTGCTGTAGGTTACGGAGAATATTGACTCCCGTCGAAAAATGACCCCTGTGTCAATTTTGTTGCAGTTTGCAAACTCTGGTAAGTTTTCAGCTCCGTTTGTCTGTCACAGTGTGTGATTGTATGACAGTACGCAAAAAAAAAGACGTTTTTCGTAAACTGCTGAATGGATCTTGAATTAACTTGAGGGATTGCTTGTAATGGTACATGTTTCACATTCACCACTCACAAGAAAGATCAGGTCTATGGGTCAAAGGTGAAAGTCACTGGTCACGTTAATTTTCCTTCGTAGCTGTTTCTCGGGGATTTTTCGGGAACCATTAATAATAAATAATAATGTATGGGTTTTATATAGCGCAATTCTTGGGATCAACTCATTGCGCTCAGCACACACTCAAACACTCGCACTAACATGTGTTCACACACACACACACACACACACACACACACACACACACACACACACACACACACACACACCTACCGACACAGGCGCACTTATCAAGTCCATCGGTTCAAGCGTAAACAATACAGTTTTGCGTGCAGTACATAAAAAGTCAGGTCATAATAATAGACACAGCATTCAGATATTATGGTTGAAGAAGGCTTTCCTAAAGAAGTATGTTTTTAACTCTGACTTGAATTTAGATAATGTAGGCAGGTCACGTAAGCTGTCAGGAAGAGAATTCCAAAGAGTGGGCGCACTAAAGCTAAATGCTCTCTCAGCGACTGTCTTTAACGAGCGCCTAGGAATTTTCAGAAGTTTTTGAGAAGATGAGCGAAGAGACCGAGAAGTTTGATAGGTGGACAGAGAAGCAGAAAGATACTGTGGGAGTGTCCCATCAAAGAAACGATAGGCAAAAACTGAGATTTTGAACTGCCATCGATATTTGATGGAAGCCAGTGGAGTTCACGTAACAAAGGTGTAATATGCTCATTTTTACGCTTTTTGAGAACAAGCCGAGCTGCACTGTTTTGCACCCTTTGTAATCGTGCAAGCTGTTCTGAAGGAAGTCCTGCTAACACAGAGTTACAGTAGTCTAGTTGGGACATTACCATGGCGGTGATGAGTCTGATTGTTGCCTGTGTGGAGAGGCAATACGTCGCAATTCCAGGAAGCATGCACGACAAACATTAGATATTTGGTTCTGCATAGAGAGCGTTTGATCAATGCTGACACCTAAATATTTCACCGACTCTTTGAAAGGTAAAACAACACCATCAATTTCTGCCGACTCAGCTTTAACCATCTTGACACGAGAGGAGGTACCAACAGCCATGATCTCGGTTTTGTCACTATTCAGCTCGAGTTTGTTGCTGGTCATCCAGACTTTTACGTCCCTAAAACATGCGGTAATATCTTATTGAGCACCTTGAAAATCGCTGGTGGTTGCGCTCTTAGAGAGTTCAGTGTCATCTGCGAACTTGTGGAAGTCACAGCCATGGGCAGAAATAACGTCAGATAAGGGCTGAGAATAAAGGGTAAAAAGAACTGGTCCAAGGACAGAGCCCTGGGGAACACCATACAGAACAGGAGAAGGGGATGATTTAGCACCATTAACGATTACCGTCTGTGTCCTGTCAGAAAGGTATGATGTGAACCATTTGAGAACCATATCGTGAAATCCAAAAGTAACCTTGAGTCTCTTGAGTAGGATAGAGTGGTCAAGAGTATCAAAAGCAGCACTGAGATCAAGCAATGCTAGAAGGGAGACCAGTTTATCGTCTGTTTTACAAAGCAGGCAGTCTAAGACACTCAGAACTGCAGTTTCTGTGCTGTGGTTTTTCCTATAAGCGGACTGACACACTCATTGGACAGATCTCAACGAAAGTTGGTGTGTTAGTTGCTAGCCACAATTATAACCTTCACAAAAAAAGAAGAAAAAAAAAAAAAAAGGTTTGTGACTCAAAGGTCAAGATAGCAATGGCCACGTTAATTTTTCTTCACAGCTGTTTCTTGGGATTTATAGAATGGATCTAAAGGAAACTTGGTTGGTTCGTTGTATTTCACAACCATAAACCTCACAAGAAAAATACAGTCTGTGAGTGAAAGGTCAGATCACTCTGGCAATGTTAAATTGCGCGTATGGGCACGTGCTGGCGTGTAAAGCGGCTTTTATAATTGCAATTGTGTGTGTGTGTGTGCGTGTGCGTGTGCGTGTGTGTGTGTGAAGATAGTCATGCAGCTAAACAGCTCTTTTAGATGGTTTCCTTCCAAGTGATAATGCTGTTGTTTTAAATCACATATCAAGCAGGCTGTTCCTTGAGCAGTACATATGCCTAAGATAACCTGGACCCAGAAAAAACACCCAATCGGACTTAGAGCTTCATTTTTAGGGAATTATTTCGTTAATTAATTATTCATTGATTAATTATTATCTGGCGTAGTTTTGATGCCAAGTGTAAAATGTAACCAATGGTAGATTTTTGGGACTTTGGCTAGAAGCCTAACGTACTTATTTGGTCATGTTTAATCAGTGTCGTTCTCTAATGTTTTATTCGTCTGACTGACTTGTTGTTGGAAAAGATATTGCTATTGACAAAGATTGAATGGTTGTGTGTCTGTGAAATGGGATCTTGTTGGCTGGAATGTATTGTGACAGTGTAATGTATGTGTGCCGCAGCCTGGTTGATGTGGTCGCGTCGATGTACATGAACTTTTGTGTTTTATAATACGGTGTGTGTGTGTGAGTGTGAGTGTGAGTGTGTGTGTGTGTGTGTGTGTGTGTGTGTGTGTGTGTGTGAGCGCGCGCGCGCGCGCGCGAAACATGAATTTGCAGCCGTGTGTGTCTGTATGCGTACTTGTGCGTGTGTGCTGGCGTGCACATTGCATGAGCGTGCGTGCGGGTCTGCGAAGCAGCACCAGCAGCAGTAATAACAGTGGTTTGTGTTGTTGGTCTCGTGCAAGATTCATCTTTGTCTTGGCCGATTCCTACATCCAAAATTCGTACAGACAGAGAGATAGACAGGCAACTAGCTAAAGAGACAGAGGTTGCTGTGGATTTTCAATTTGGTTTGGACTTCAAGACTACATTCACTGTCTAATAAAAAGGAGATGAGAAAGTTTCCTGGCTTTATTTTGCCTTTCATACAAAAAAAAGTTCTTAATGTGTGTGTGTGTGTGTGTGTGTGTGTGTGTGTGTGTGTGTGTGTGTGTGTGTGTGTGTGTGTGAAATATTAGGATTAACTCATTAAAGCAGCGCTAGCCGTGGTAATGGTCACAAGGTCACGACGAACAGATTTTGGTGTCTTTTCAGAGTGGCGGTGCAAAGAACAAGTGCCGCACGCAGTTGGTGAACTGTCTGGGCCTTCTGTCTTGTTAGCATGACACAATAATTTACTTCACTTTACTTTCGTGACGTTGTTTATAAGTAGCAAACGAAGATGGTGTGGCTCGAAACTTCTCAGAATTATGGTGTTTGAAATCTGTGCCAGTGTTACCGTTTATAGACTTTGTGGTTTTTCAACAGTTTTCACAACACATGTAAGCTAACGCAAAAACGCGTGTCAGAAAAAGCAAAGAGCTTTGTCCAAAGAAAAAAGTTGTCTCTGGTCAAACGACCCTACCTAATTTTCCCTGCCGACCCTAGACTTCTTTTATTCTCCTAACACACACACACACACACACACACACACACACACACACACAGAGCAGTCAAGCTTATATCGAAAGTCGATTTTGTGGAAGACTTAAGTACCATGCTTTTGGAAACTACAGTAAATTGACGCTGGCAGTGACATACTTCTATTTTAGCTGCAAGTGTACGGCAGGACTGCAAACGCAGTTTGAGTCATCTTTCTCCTTGAGACAAACCGTTTTCTTCCAGCAGAAGTAAGATTTTGTCGTTTTTGTGCTGAAAAAAAATCTTTAATTAAAACATCCGACCTACCCTATTTTTTCAGCCATGTTACCAGAAACAAACAATATTTTTTTGCCTTTGGTAAGGACTGCGTTGTTTAGCAGAGTAGTAGTATTATGCATGGTCTACTTGTAAAGTACTATTGGTAAAAAATTTAAAAATAAAATTAAAAAAAGGGGGGGGGGGAGGGGGGGGGGGCAGGGAGGAGGGAATAGATAGCAAAGACATCAACACGCCGATAAAATAGAAATGGATAGTCATTGTACTTATGTCTTGTTCACACCCAAGTGGCCGCTGTGTTCATGGGCATGGACAATGAGTAGCGCTTCGTCCCTGTCTTCTGTGGAAAGAACTCGCAGACTGTCGCCTTGTCGATTCTTGTAGAACAGATCATTGCTCTCAGAAAGAAAGAACTTGCTGTCTCTTCGAAAATTACTTTTTGTTGTGTCAGAACTCTTTTTAATTCTGTCTGGTACCGATGTACTTCTTCAGTTCATCTATCTTGGCAGCATCCATGTCATTCAGAGACCAATCTCAAACTGAACCCCGAAAGAACATTGTCAGAAATTTATTCTGCCAATAATTCATCATTCGAACTGTTCAGTTTATACTCAAGCCAGATTATAATGAACCCCTCGTTGCATTTGCGTAGCACACTGGATTGTTTGGTAGATCTGCGCATTAGTAGATCTGCACAGCAATATAGGTCTCCATGTCGATAGATTTATGTATAAACTTACTTTATTACTGAGTTTGTAAATGCACAGTTTCTGCAGGGTTTGTGTAGTTTGATTTTTACTTTTTTAAACTTCATTTATTTCATGTTTTGGCTTGCTTGTTCTTATATATTTAGGGTATGTATGCATGTATGTCTCTGTGTGTGAGTAGGGATGCTGATATGGTTCTCAAAAATTGGACAGAAGTTCAGACCATAGTCAATCATCGACCCAGGATCCTTTCAAGCATATTTTATAGTGGAGATCTATCGACCTGCATCATCCTGCACGCTGCGAAACTATCAAAATAATTATACGGGAGACCTGTTGATACAGAGATCAACCAACATGACTGTACCATCCTGCATGCTACCAGAGCCAGATAGTTTTGCTAGTTTATTTCAGATAGGAATATTTTTCAAAACACATGCAAGGTTCCAATAATGAAAGTTTACTGCCAAGTCTGATAACTTTTCCTCAAAAGCACACCCTTGTAGCATTTAATGAACTATCATTTCGTGTAAAAAAAATAAAAAAAAGTCTGAAAAATCTTATTGATTACTACATATGTAAAGAAAGTCCCAGATAGACAGAATAAAGAATATGTATTGATGCTTGTATGTGTGCCTGCTATCTGTACTCTCTGTCACTCCAAATCAGACAAACGCGTTCACCCACCGGGAAAGGAAACTAAGGTTGAAAACTTAAGCCACACCCTTTTATTAATAAAAGAAATAACTTTTTTCCTTTGTTGTTATGGCCTGGGTATGGACAGGAGGGGAAAGAAGATCAACGTCACCACCCCAGCGAAGACACCGTTTTTTGTTCCTGCTGCACCTCACTCCAGGCAGCTCTTGAAACAACTCTTGGGCGTTCCTCAACAGACTCAAGGAATTCTTCCCAGTCCGTGGAAGAAATCACGCCCGTAGCCTGACGAAACTTGACAGTCTGTCTGTGCCCATTTCCTGGCACCAATACTCCGTGCTCAGTCCCTGGCACTGGAAGCCTGCACAGTGACAGTCTTTTAATATGTGTTTTTCATCCCTCCTTCTGTGTCCATGGCCCCTTTCGTCCTTTTCAATCCTCCCCTTCTTCCCCAAAGTCCAACCACAGGCCATGAAAATTATTCCTATTATCCTAAGCAGACAAACACAACGACATAGACACCATACCTTTACATGAAACACTATCCAAGAAAAGACTTTGATTCACTACCCTTGTCAGGAACAGTAAAAACAATTCCACTTTGTCACCCTCATCAATACCATTTAACAAGAAAGGATTTCCTTTTACTACCCTCGTCATAACCATTTCCTTTACATCCCCTTTCTTGCAATATCAACCACAATGATTCCAGATAAATTTGCAATTATAGTTGACAATTTATAGACACATACATACACTTCTGTAAAATAAATGATTGTCTTATTAACTATACATCATCATCAAACACATCACACAATAGCTATTATCATTTTTCGAGAGAGCATAGATTGTGTGTGTGTGTGTGTGTGTGTGTGTGTGTGTGTGTGTGTGTGTGTGTGTGTGTGTGTGTTATTATCCATCAGCAAAATATTCCTCATTCAACTTCTAAGTAAAACTACTGACTGAAGGAACAAATAACATTCATCTTATCTAACTGTTAATTCCAAGTGAATACATCACATTCACGACATAAATACCTCATCCCTTTATAAAACGACTGTAGACTGGGGTTGGCATTCTGCAACATACATATCTAAAGATTGTTTAGTTTTCAATACATGAATTATGTTAAACCTCCTATCCCCCTATCTCCATAAACTTAACCAATACATACCTTTACAAGGCAAAAGACATGACAACTGTGACAACTAAAAGTTCAGCCCGCAACTTCCCCACAACAGGTGAGCGATTTTCGTTCACGCAAACTGCGCACGCACAACCTCGCTACTAGGTGTTTTATTTATTTCTGCCCCAGCTCTAAATTGTCTGGGACAAAACGCCTTTTGTTACAGTTCCCCCCCCCCCCCCTTTTTGGGGGGTTTTTTTTGGGGGGTTTTTTTTCCCCCCCCAAAAAATTTCCCCCCTTTCCCCAAAAAACCCCGGGGGGGAAAAAATTTTTTTCCCCCCAAAAACCCCCGGTTTTTTTTTTTTTTTTTTCCCCTTTAATTTTCCCACCCCTTTTTTCCCCCCTTTTTTTTTTTTTTTTTTCCCCCCCCCCCCCCCCTTTTTTTTTAAAAAAAAAAAAATTTTTTTTTTTTCCCCCCCCCCCCGGGCGTTTTTTTTTTTTTAAAAAAAACCCCCCTTTTTTGGGAAAAACCCCCCAAAATTGGGAAAAAAATTTTTCCCCCCCCCCCCCCCCCCCGGGGGGGGGGGGGCCCCCAAAAAAACCAAAAAAAAAAAAAAAAGGGCCTTTTAAAAAAAAAAAAACCCCCCCTTTTTTTGGGCCCCAAAATTTCCAGACCAAATTTAACCTCCCCCCAAAATTTTTTTCCCCCAATTTTTTTTTTTTTCCCTTTTTCCCAAATTTTTAAAAAGGCCCAAAAAAAAACCCCCCCTTTCCCCAAAAATTTTTTTTTTTGGGGCCCGGAAAAAACCCCTTTTTTTTTTTTTTTTTTTTCCCCCCCGGGGGGGGGCCCCCCAAATTTAAAAAAACCCCCCCCCAAAAATTTTTTTCCCTTTTTTTTTTAAAAAACCCCCCCAAATTTTTTTTCCCCCTTTTTTCCCAAAAAAAAAGGGGGGGTTTTTTTTGGGGAACCCCCCAAAAAATTTAAGGGGGGCCCCGGGGAAAAAAATTTTTTTCCCCAAAAAAAACCCCTTTAATTTTTTTTTGGGGGGGGTTTAAAACAAAAACAAATTTTTTTCCCTTTTTTTTTTCCCCCCCCCCCAAAATTTTTTTCCCCCCCCCAAAAAAAATTTTTTTTTCCCCCCCTTCCCCCCCCCCCTTTTTTTTAAAATTTTTTTTCCCCCTTTTTTTTTAAAAGGAAAAAAAAAATTTTTTTTCCCCGGGTTTTCCCCTTTAAACCCTTCCTTAACCCCCCCAAAAGGCCCAAAGGGTTTGAAAAAAATTTTTTCCCCCTTTTTTTTTAATAAACCCTTTTTTTTGGGGGGTTTTTTTTGGGGCCCCCCTTTTTTCCCTTTTTTTTTTTTTTTCCCTTTAATTTTTTTTTTTTTCCCCCAAAAAAAATTTTTGGGCCCCGGGCCCTTTTTTTTTTTTGGGGGGAATTTTCCCTTTGGGCCCCCTTTTTTTTTCCCCCCTTTTTTTTTTAAAAAAAAAACCCCCCCCGGCCCCCCCTTTTTTCCCCCGGGGGGAGGGGGGGGGAAAAAAAACCCCCCCCCCTTTTTTTCCCCCTTTCTTTTTTTTTTTGGGGGGCCCCCCTTTTTTTCCTTTTTTTTTTTTTTTTTTTTTTTTGGGGGGCGGGGAAAATTTTTGGGGGTTTTTTCCCAAAAAAAAACCCCCCCCCAAAACCCCCTTTTTTTGGGGGTTTTTCCTTTTTTCCCTTTTTTTTTTTCCCCCCCTTTTTTTTTTTTTCCCCCCCATTTTTTTCCCTTTTTCCTTCCCTTTTCCTTTTTTTTGGGGTTTTTTTTCCCCCCCCCCCCCCTTTTCCCCTTTTTTTTTTTTCCCTTCCCCCCCCCCTTTTTTTTTCCCCCCTTTTTTTTTTTCCCCCCCCTTTTTTTGGGGGGGGGGTTTTGGGAGGGGGGGGGGGGGGGGGTTTTTTGGGGGGGGGGGGGGGTTTTTGGGGGGGGTTGGGGGGGGGGGGGGGGGGGGGGGGGGGGGGGGGTTTTGGGGGTTTTGGGGGGGGGGGGGGGTTTTTTGGGGGGGGGGGGAAAAAAGGGGGGTTTTTTTTTTGGGGGTTTTTTTTTTTTTTTGGAAACCCCCCTTTTTAAAAAATTTTTTTGGGCCTTTTTTTTTTTTTTTTTTGGGGGGTTTTTTTTTTTCCCCCTTTTTTTTTGGGGGGGTTTTCCCCCCCCCTTTTTTTTTGGGGGGGTTTTTTTTTTTAAAAATTTTTTTTTTTTGGGGGCCCTTTTTTGGGGGTTTTTTTTTGGGGGGGTTTTTTTTGGGGGGCCCCGGGGGGCCCCGGGGGGGGGGGGTTTTTTGGGGTTTTTTTTTTTTAAAAATTTTTTTTTTTTTCCCTTTGGGAAAAAATTTTTTTTCCCCCCTTTGGGGGGGGGGTTTTTTTTTTTTTTTTGGGGGGTTTTTTTTTTGGTTTTTTTTTTTGGGGGGGGGGGCCCCCCCCCCCCCAAAGGGGGGCCCCCCCCCCCCCCCTTTTTCCCCCCCCTTCTTTGGGGGGGGGGGGTTTAGGGGGGGGGGTTTGGGGGGGGGTTTTTGGGGGGGGGGGAAACCTTTTTTCGGGTTTTTTTCCCAAAAAGGGGGGGGCCAATTTTAAAAAAAAAATTTTTTGGGGGGTTTTTTTGTTTTAAAAATTTGGGGGGAAAAAAATTTTTTTTGGGGGGTTTTTTTGGGGGGTTTTTTGGGTTTTTTTGGGGGGGGGGGTTTTTTTTTGGGGGGGGGAAATTTTGGGGGGGGGGTTTTAAAACCCCCTTTTTTTTTAAAAAAGGGGATTTTGGGTTTAAAAAATGGGAAATTTTTAAAAAAAAGGGGGCCCCCCGGGGGGCCCCCGGGGGGGGTTTTTTGGGGGTGGGGGGGGTTGTTTTTTTTTTTTTTGGGGGGGGGGGGGGGTTTTTTTTTTAAAAAGGGGGGGGGGTTTTTTAAAACCCCCAAAAAATTTTTTTGGAAAATTGGGGTGGGGGGGGGGGGGGGGGGGGGGCCGGGGGGGGGGGGGGTTTTTGGGGGGGGGGGCCCGGGGGGGGGGGGGGGGGGGGAAAAAATTTTTTTTGGGGGGGGGAAACCCCCCCTTTTTTGGGGTTTGGGGGGGGTTTTTTTGGGGGGGTTTTTTGGGGGGGTTTAAAGGGGGGGGGAAAAAATTATTTTTTTTTAAAGGGGGGTTTTTGGGGAAAGAAAGGGGAAACCCCTTTTGGGGAAAATTTTTAAAAAACCCCTTTAATTTTTTTAAAGGGAACCCAATTTTTTTTTTTTTCCCCCCCCGGGAAAACCAAGCACCGGGGGGAAAAAAATTTTTTTAAAAAAAAAAAAATTTTTCCCCTTTTTTTGGTTTTTTTTTTAAAAACCCCCTTTTTTTAAAAAAATTTTTAAAAAAAAAAATTTTTTTTTTTTTTTTTGGGGTTTTGGGGGAAAAAATTTTTTTGGGGGGGGGGGTTTTTTTTTAAAATTTTTTTGGGGGGGTTGCCCGGGTTTTTGGGGGGGTTTTTTGGGGGGGGGGGGGGTTTTTTTTTTTTTCCCCTTTTTGGGGTTTTTTTTTAATTTGTTTTTTTTTTTTTTTTAAAAAAATTTTTCCCCCTTTTTTGGGTTTTTTTTTTGGGTTTTTTTGGGGGGGGGTTTTTTTTTGGGGTTTTTTAAATTTTTTTTTGGGGTTTTTGGGTTTGGGGGGGGGTTGAAAAAAAGGGTTTTTTTTTTTCCCAAAAACCCCGGGGGGCCCGGGGGGGTTTTTGGAAAAAACCCCCCTTTTTTTTTTGGCCCTTTTTTTTTTGGGGGGGGGGAAAAAAAATTTAACCCCCCCCTTTTTTTTGGGGAAAAAACCCCCCCCCCTTTTTTTAAATTTGGGGGTTTAAACAAAAAAATTTAAAAAACCCCGGGGGGGGGAAAAAAGGGGGAAAAAAAAAAACCCCCAAACCCCTTTTTTTAAATACAAAAAACCCCCCTTTTTTTTTAAAAAAAAGGAAAAAAAAAGGGGTTTAAACCTAAAAAAAAGGGGGGTTTCTTGATCGTTTCAATAACATCATTTTAAACGCATACATTCACAAATCTTTCCTGTCTTTAAAGTGAAAAAAAACCCACGTTTTTTAAATTGTTCCCCTAAAGTTTTTTAAAAAACTGTTATATTTTTGACATAAAATCCACACACTTATCCCAGCATGTTTTTCCACTGAAAGCAAATTTTTGATAAAGTGTTTTTTTTTTTGACTATATCCTTTTCTG
>CM065748.1:8963260-8973260 GCA_033310375.1 Conus canariensis
CCGCCCCACACATCAGTTCGGCAGCTGAAGATCTTCCTCTTTTCCAGAGCGAAGAATTCTCGTCTACACAGCGACTGATCACGTCTCCAGCAACAGTAACTTCTTTATCCACAATGAAGAAAGTGTTAGAACAAACCAAAGAAGCGATCAGGATTAATGCAGGGGACAATATCCAGGCCACATACGATTTAGCACTGATGCAGAGAAGTTTAGGACATCTGAACCAAGCCAAGCGGACTCTCAGAGATATTATATGCTATCCAAAAGCCATGACTTTTCAAACTGAAATAAAAGCATATAAATTGATGGGTCAGGTTTGTTTGCAGCAGGCTGAAACGGAGAACAATGAAGAAGAAAAGAAACACCTGCACCAGAATGGTGAATCCATGCTTTGGATTGCTTTTCACAAAGCCTCTAGGATTTCCCCTGAGTCACAGATGACCAAAGCGGTACAAGGAGAACTATTTGAATTGTTCACAGTTCTGCTTGAAATGACGGAGACATCGGGTACAAGTCAAATACGAAAACTTGAAGACAAAGTCCAGCTGTACAAACTGACCGGGAAACACCAACATTCCTTGTGTTTTTTAAATGAACTGGAGCAGCTGGACCCAGGGAAATCCAGAGAAGAAAAGCATCTGAAAGACAGGATAGAAAATTATGTGGGGCTGGAACAGTACGAAGATGCAGTTTCTGTTATTCGTCTGCTGAGGTGCACAGCTCAGCATGCACGCACGATGCAAATGTTTGAAGACAAACAGTACGTATTGAAGATTTATTTAAAAGCTGCTTACCAAGCTCTGCTCAGAGGATCTGCTACATGGGCTAGAGACTATTTCAGGTCGGCCTTCCAGGAATTCTTGTCTAGCAATGTCGAAGAGAAAAACAGGCCCGGAATGAAAGGTACGCCTTCACCTGGGAACATTGACAACACCTGGGACATTGTCGTGGTGCACGACCATTCTGCTGCGGAAAAAGCCACCATGCTGATCGATGTCTTGGAGAAGACGTGTGGGTTGACAGTGGCCGTCATGGACCGAGACCCTCCTCCCAATAGACTGGACCTTGAAGGAGATGTCGACGTCATCAGGAACAGCGGCCTGGTGGTGTTTATGGCAGGAGGAAAGGTTTCCAAGAAAACTAGGTATTTCGTGGAATACACGGCTAAAAGGTCGACAACAGTAACTCTGCTTGTGGAAGGGGAGGTGATTTGTCTGTCGCTGAGAAAGTCCAAGGTGTGGAACAGCTCACTATTCGCTAGCCTGAGGTCAAGCCAGGTCACCCCAGCTGAGGCGGAGGACGTCTGCAGGTTGATGGCCTCCTTTTTCAACGTGGACATGCACGTGGCCAAAGGGTGATCACCAAGGCTGACAGTGAACACCAAACAGAGGGCAACACCAGGTTCACCACCAACTCCACCACCGCTACCATCACACCCAAACAACACCAACGACAATGACACATACTCGTGCATGAACACAAAACATACGTGTGGAAAGTTGCACTTGGCAGGAATTCCATTTCAGGATGTTCAGTGTATGCAAACAGCCTGGACATATTTGGAAACACATACATAACAATTCTATGAAGTCCTGGAATTATTTTTCGTGGTGTAATTATTAAACTGTATACGGTATTACCTTCAACCTGAGACAGTCTGTGTTGATTACACACAGTCTGGTTTATGCAATGTTTTTCTGACTACATCTTGGCACAATGTCTTCTGACGTACTAAATGAATTAGGAAAACTGGACTCATCCTGTTCACTTCCCGTTCACATCCTGTTTGTATTTCAAATTAGTTAGAAAGACACTTGTGAATTGACAATAATTGTGTATTAATTATGATCAGTATAATTGTGATCTACTCGTGCAAGGCCTATGTATTTCTTTAAAACAACATACAAAAATAAAAAAGAGACTTAAATAACACCTTGTCCTAATTTCTATAAATCAGCATGTTTAGAACATGAAAGAGTTCCTGGCATATCTGTTAATCAGTTTGTACACAATGACACAAAAATACGTGGAATATTATTCTACGTTTTTAACCCCCTCCAACCCCCATCCCCTCTAGTCTGCGTTAAAGATGATTCATTTTCAGTAAACTTAAAAAAATTACTATTCCACCGAAGGAAAGAGAGAAATTACAAGACAAAACATGACGCGTTTCGACCTCTTTGGTCATTGTCTTGAATGTTGTTTGTCTTGCCTGAAGATGACCAAAGAGGTCGGAATACGTCGTGTTTGGTCTATTAATTTGTCTCTTTTGTTGGGCCAAGCAGTAGTCTTTCTTTGAAATGTGTTTTGATTTCCGCCTGCACTCACCTCACTTTGAAACTAACTCGTTGTCAGTAAGTCTAATTATTCTTCCAGTGTAAATGATTTATCTCTGTGAATGAGTAGAAATATTCCTGGAGTGCCTTAAAGTACTGCTGACAAGTTCGTGATCATGAAGCTCATTTATTAAAAAAAAAAGTTTATTTCCAATTTTTTCATTAGGTTTCACAATTTCATTGTTTTATGCACAACAGTAACCACGACTATGCCCTCCATGGCTTTGCTTGGGAAGCAATAGCGATCTCCATGGCTTTGCTTGGGAAGCAATAGCGATCTCCATGGCTTTGCTTGGGAAGCAATAGCGATCTCCATGGCTTTGCTTGGGAAGCAATAGCGATCAGGGCCAGGGCATTTTAAGAGCCTGTCAAGAGCGGGAGGAGAAAGGGAGGGACTGCAGGTGAATGAAGGTGGGGGTGGAGGGTGGCAGGTGGGTGGTGGGTGGAGGACTGGCCCTCAGGGTGCCAAGCATAAGTCAGAGTGTTGAGTGTCTGCTCGTGTAGCACGCTACCGCCCACACTGTGTGTTTGTCTGGTGGTACACACTCTGTGTGTTTGTCTGGTGGTTCACACTCTGTGTGTTTGTCTGGTGGTACACACTCTGTGTGTTTGTCTGGTGGTTCACACTCTGTGTGTTTGTCTGGTGGTACACACTCTGTGTGTTTGTCTGGTGGTACACACTCTGTGTGTTTGTCTGGTGGTACACACTCTGTGTTTGTCTGGTGGTGCTGATGTTAGACGTGTCTCTGCTTTCCACTTCTGCCATGCCATTCATTCTGCTAAACAGTAAACACGTGGGGTATTTTTTGCTCCCATAAGAAAACCTAACACAGAGTAACTTTTATTCAAGACTGGCACAGCCTTTTAAACTTGAATAAAGTCAGACAAATACATAGACGAACAATCTAATAGTGGGGGAAAAGACAAACGCAGGCCAACAACTGAACTATCTTCATAGTAATGACTTGGCAAAGATTTGGACTTAAGGAGGGGGGGGGGGGGGGGGGGGGGGCAATTTGAAGATGGAGAAACTGGGAACATGAAATTAAGAAAATATGTTACAGATATGAAAATTCTTCACTAGCTGCATAAGGGAACCATCGCAATCCCTTTTGAACGCAGATGTATTTGTATCTTTGGGTGGATCCTCAAGCGTAGGCTCAAAGATTGTCCCCTTTGTTTTATACTGTTTGCATAATGTCTTTAGTTTTTCAGCAACTTTTTTCCTCCCCACACTTTCGTTTGGTTTCATTTACTACTCTTTCGCTTTGGGGGTGCTATTGGATTCTTTTTTGCACTCTTGGTGGTGAGAACACCACAGTATTATGGACTGTGGTGTGTCTCTATTTGACGCCAGGAGCGCAGACACAACCAGCCGTGTCTCCCTGATGAGTCCGACCCAGCGGACGAAAGGCCTCGGAGCAGGCAATACAAATATATCTGCGTTCAAAAGGGATTGCGATGGTTCCCTTATGCAGCTAGTGAAGAGTTTTCATATCTGTAACATATTTTCTTAATTTCATGTTCCCAGTTTCTCCATCTTCAAATTCCCCCCCCCCCCCCCCCACCCCCTCCTTAAGTCCAAATCTTTGCCAAGTCATTACTATGAAGATAGTTCAATTGTTGGCCTGCGTTTGTCTTCCCCCCCCCCCCCCCCCCCCCCCCCCCCCCCTATTAGATTGTTCGTCTGTGTATTTGTCTGACTTTATTCAAGTTTAAAAGGCTGTGCCAGTCTTGAATAAAAGTTACTCTGTGTTAGGTTTTCTTATGGGAGCAAAAAATACCCAACTTGTTTACTGTTTATCGTTTACTGTTCCCTGCCTCATTTCATTTCCGATTTCATTCATTCTGCTGTCAGACATTCGTCACATGTCAGTCAGTTGTAGGCACAGAGCCTCTCTTTTTTGTGTTTTGTTGTGTAGTTGATGGTGGTGGTGCTGTGTTGTTGTTGTTGTCGTTGCTGCTGTCATTCTTCATGTGTCTGTCTTTCTCTAGTGTCGTCCACCCTTCTCCTGCCTTTAAGGACCTTCTCCTGTGTTTGTTCTGGAAATGTTGTTGTTGTTGTACTTATTGCAATTTAAGAATGCCATCTATGTCACTGCTAAATGGCAATGAAAATTGCACACAGCGTCCACCGAGGGTACTAGTTGTCCATTTTGTAGTGTGCATTTGTCTGTATGGGTTTATGCATGCTTTTTTGTTGTTGTTTTGCATTGATACGTTTTTTATTTAAGATTTCCCAGGCCAGGAGTGTGCAATTAACGGGAAGGTCAGGCTAACCTGACATGGCCTAATTCTGTACTCCTTGGCATGTCCATAGTTTACTTATTAGGACAGAAATGTATTTGGCAGTTTGAGTGTGTGTGTGTGTGTGTGTGTGTGTGTGTGTGTGTGTGTGTGTGTGTGTGTGTGTGTGTGTGTGAGGATGTAGTGTCTTTTTGACTGTCTGTTTTGTTTTGAGATCTGACATTTAAAAAATCTTTTGTGGGTTTAGAAGCCTTGGAAAAATTGTGTGTCATCGGTTGGGCTGAAATGAATAAGATGTAAATATTTTACAGTAGAGATAGAGTGTATATGCATCCCTATTGATCGTAGCTGTCTTGTAATAGTTCGTGGAATGATTACTTTCTGGAAAGCTATTTTCAATGTGGCAAAAAAGAAACAAATTATCATGAGAAAATGTGAAAAAAAAAACAATTCAAAACAAAATTTAAAAAAAAGTACGCGCGTGCGTGCGTGCGTGTGTACGTGCGTGCGCGCGCGCGCGCGCGCGCGTGTGTGTGTGTGTGTGTGTATGTGTGTGTGTGTGTGTGTGTGTGTGTGTGTGTGTGTGTGTGTGTGTGTGTGTGTGTGTGAACTTTATGGTGTCTGTGCGGAAGGAGAGAGTGGAATGAGTGGAAAGGAAAACTCATTCGATGATTATTATTAAAAACAAACAAAACAAAACCAGACAAAAACAAAACAAAACAAAACAAAATGAGGGAAGAAAGAAACAAACCACACTTTAAATGGAGTGTTGATGTCTGGAGCGTAGGCTACAAAGTGGGTGTGCTCATACACGTTTTGCCACCCAGACACGCAATGTTTAAGATCTTCTCTTAATCAGTGAGATTTATCTAAATTTCAGCATTAATTGATAAGCTTGGTTAATTACACACATTCTAAAGCATAGACCTGTTAAATGCAATGATAAAGGCATTCCTGAACAATATATGCCATGTATTGATTTAGCGTGGTTAGTAATTTACGCATTTAGTTTTCTCCCTTTTTTCCCACATCAACGCATATGTTTACATTCTTTAATGTCTGTGTTTTTATGTGTTTTCACCCTTTATTCCTATGTTTTTATGTCGTGTTAACCTTTTAATGTCTGGCAGCTTCTTCCATCAGACAGTTCTTCAGTTGGACTTTCTGTGCGTGTTTCCTGATAGTGATAAATATTTTTCATCTGATCTAAGATTAAATGGAAGAAAGATTTATATATGTTTTGCGTGTTTTGGGGAAAAAAACTGTCTTTAAGATGTTTTCACTTTTGTGACGGAATTGACTTCCGTGAGATGATAGCTTTGATATAGCCTGTCTTGGTCGACTGGGCTACAAACACTATGGAATTTCGTCGCGCGTGTGAGTGAATGGCATTTCAGTTTAACGTTCACATACACCTAAGGTGATATGGCCATCGAGGGTGATCAAAACCAGGAGTATGGAGGTCAGATACGTGTATCACACTATACTTGTACCACCAGGACGACAACCTGTTAACATCGGCAGTGAAAATGGTAGTTTGCATTCTGGGCCTGGAAGGGATTTGATCTCAAAAAGCACGGCAACCAGTCTGGAGTTCTAGAAAATGTGTGCAAGATCATGCAGGTCTGTGTCTACATTCAAAACGAGATAATAGCTTACACATCAGCTGCTTGCTTTCTGAACCTTAAAAAAAGCACGTAACTCATCAAAACCAAATACCAACAGAAACAACAAAAAGTGAAGTCGATGTTTGAGAGAGGCTATAGCGTACACGGTTCACATTTGGTGAAGAAACAACCACATAAAAGTGAAAGGCCAAGGGTGCATGTGGTGATTCTTAATACCATCAAACACATCTGTAAACGGTGAACTCTTTGCGAAAAACATCTCTGTCACAACAGAGAGTTTTACCACATCTCCCTAGACTTTGAAAGGGCGTTCCACATCTCCCTAGACTTTGAAAGGGCGTTCCACATCTCCCTAGACTTTGAAAGGGCGTTCCACGTCTCCCTAGACTTTGAAAGGGCGTTCCACATCTCCCTAGACTTTGAAAGGGCGTTCGAGTGAGTCTGGTAGGAGGCGCTTTTGGGCCCAGATCAAGATATTTAACATCGTACAAAAAAAAGGAAAAAAAGGAAACAATTCTCCAAGGCAACTAACGCTCAGCTTATACGCGGTGTTATTGGAGATTAGTTCCATACTTCAGTTGGAATTCGTCAAGGCTGCCTTCTATTTCCAACACTTTTTAACACATTTCTAGAACGCATAATAACAGGTGCACTTGAAGATTATGTCAGCATTGTCAGCACGGGATGAAGAAGAACCAGCACGAATCTCAGACGTGTTGATGACCTTGGAGGCCAGACAGGCAGAGAGCAAGAGGTTGCCATGCTCGGTGACCAACTTGATGAAACATAAAAAAAGAGAGAAAAGATATAGCATGGAAATCAACGCCGAAAAGACCGCATTGATGGCCAGACACAGTACAACCATCAACACTGATATCACTGTCCCAGGTCAGAATCTAGACACTCCAACAGTTCACTGATTGTCAGGGTTTTATATAAGAGTCCTCTTGTTGTCCTGGCAAATGTGCTTTGTGTTCAATGTTTATGTTATGTTCATGGAAATAAAACTGTTCAAACCAACAGTTCACTAACCTGTGATCCATTATTAGCAATGAGGGATCTGTCAAGGGAGGAAACCTCTCACAAAGGGCCTTAAGCGCTTTGGACGACAAGAATGCCGCGTGTAGTGGAGAAACAGGTAATTGGCTCATTAGCAGCAACGCCCTCACCTAACGCATGTGGTCGAACTGTGTCAAGGAGGCTGAAGTTGCATTGTAATTCATGTTACCTTGATGAACAGGAGTCTTGTGCTTGTTCAGTAGGTATTGCTGTGGGGACTCTGTGTTGATGTTGTTGTCAGGCTAGTTGAACGCGTGTGGACGTCGTTGTCATAGCCTTCTATAGGATAATTACTGTGCGAAAGTGGTTCCCGAAGTCGTCGTGAATTTTCGATGTCTATTCGGTGCGAACGGTTGTTTGCTAAGCAGGGATGTGTGTAAATGCTGATGTGTGGAAGGATGTGTAGCTAGAGGGGAAATTCATGGTGCATGTGACCAAGGTGGTAGAGAAGCAGCGTGGACAAAGGCATGGCCCAAAGGGAAATCTTGTGTGTCCATCCCTATATACACTGAATGGAGAACGAGAGAGGGGGAGAAGAGAACATCACGTGACGGAACAACACCACGATAGGGGAAGAACACCCCGACAGAGACAGACAAACAGAGAGAGAGAGAGAGAGAGAGAGAGAGAGAGAGAGAGAAGTGGCAGCAAGGTCTTAGGCTTAATAGAGAAGCTGAGAAAGAAACTGAGTTCGAAACCCAGAGGTGGGTGAAGAGACAAAGAATATTTTTACGAGTCCCCAGAGACGACCACGGAGACCCAGTCCTGAAACCTGGTGCCAGACAACCAAAGGCGTCACCATTGCCCAGTGCTGAAGAAAACTTGAAGTGACTTAAATAAGAATATAGGTTTCTGGATTCTGGATTCGACATTAGAAAAGTGGTTACAGACTCAGAATCGAAAACTTACTTGGAGAATATTTCGACAGGGTCGCCCTGTCTTCTTCAGCTCACTGTTGCTGTTGTGGCAGCGAGGCTTGATGGGACGACTGTTGTGTGGGGTGAACGGTTGTCAGGAACTGATTGTAGATGGGAGGTGGGGGGGGGGGGGGAGTTCAAAGGCTTGATCTCTGTTCAGGCTGGGGCGTCTGGTCTTAATTTCGATGGCTTCTTTAACTTTTCTTTTTGTGAGGAAGGGCTCTGTAGATAAGATCTTGGTTTCTTGGGGGCTGAAACTGTGGCCTGTGGCTTGTAGATGTTCATGTATGGCAGAAGTAGATCGGTTTTGGTGTTCCTGTAGACGGGTGGTGAGTGGTCTTGCTGTCTCCCCAATGTAGGTATGGGTACAGTCTTGACACCCTACCTGGTACACTACACCACACTGCTTGAGGGGGTCCGTTTTGTCTTTGACATGAGTCAGTTGCTGGCGTAGGGAGTTGGGTTTGTGGAACACTTTGCATCCATGTTGTTGGAAGGTTCTGGCTAGACGCTCTGAGACTCCTTTAATGTAAGGGATTCCCACTTTCACAGTGTCCGTATCTGTAGAAGAAGGGTAGCGAACTCGAGGGTTGTCCCACATCCATGCAGGGTATCCATTTGCGGAAAGAGCAGTCTTGATGTGTTCTTCTTCTTTCAGCTCTTCCTCCTTAGTGGAACACAGTACAGAGGCTCTGTGCATGAGGGTGTTGACAACAGATCTCCTGTGCTGGAGGGGGTGGTTAGAGTGAAAGTTCAGATACTGGTCAGTGTGGGTGGGTTTCCTATAAACGGTGGTCTCCATCCTGTCGTCATGGGTTCGGGTGATGAGTGTATCCAGGAACGGGATCTTCCCTTCTACTTCAGTTTCGGAAGTGAATTGGATATTGTCGTCTATGGAATTCAGGTGAGTGGTGAAGTTGTCAATCTCCGTCTCCTGTATACGGGTCATGGTGTCATCCAAATAGCGGTACCACATGCTGGGAGGGTTGGCAGTAGTCTCAAGTGCTACTTTTTCAAAATGTTCCATGTACAGGTTGGCTACCACAGGAGATACTGGCGAACCCATGGCAGCTCCTTGTGTCTATTTCTGATGTTTGTGCACTGTTCACTAGCATCCCTGTACCCGAGGCTCTCCAAGTCATTCGGGAGAAGATTGAGGATGACTACCACCTTCGTCACCGGTGTGAACTCACTACAAAACATGTGCTAGAATTGTTGGAACTGTGCCTCACTAGCACCTACTTTTCATTCAACCATGAGTTCTACCAGCAGAAACAAGGAGCTGCCATGGGTTCGCCAGTATCTCCTGTGGTAGCCAACCTGTACATGGAACATTTTGAAAAAGTAGCCCTTGAGACTGCTGACAACCCTCCCAGCATGTGGTACCACTATGTGGATGACACCATACAGGAGACGGGATTGACAGCTTCACCACTCACCTGAGTTCCATAGACGACAGTATCCAATTCACTTCCGAGACTGAAGTAGAAGGGAAGATCCCGTTCCTGGATACACTCATCACCCGAACCCATGACGACAGGATGGAGACTACCGTTTATAGGAAACCCACCCACACTGACCAGTATCTGAACTTTCACTCTAACCACCCCCTCCAGCACAAGAGATCTGTTGTCAACACCCTCATGCACAGAGCCTCTGTACTGTGTTCCACTAAGGAGGAAGAGCTGAAAGAAGAAGAACACATCAAGACTGCCCTTTCCGCAAATGGATACCCTGCATGGATGTGGGACAACCCTCGAGTTCACTACCCTTCTTCTACAGATACGGACACTGTGAAAGTGGGAATCCCTTA
>CM065748.1:8980760-9003260 GCA_033310375.1 Conus canariensis
TTTGTTTTTTTATGTGGATCGTTGACGATGATGATGATGATGATGATGATGATGATGATGATGATGATGATGATGATGATATTTAGTTGAATTTCTTTTCTTTTCTTCTTTTCTTTCTAGTCTTTTCTGTCTTGTTTGTTTTGTTTTTGTTTTGCTTTGTTTATTTCTTCTGTCTTGTTTGTTTTGTTTTTGTTTTGCTTTGTTTATTTCTTCTGTCTTGTTTGTTTTGTTTTTGTTTTGCTTTGTTTATTTCTTCTGTCTTGTTTGTTTTGTTTTTGTTTTGCTTTGTTTATTTCTTCTGTCTTGTTTGTTTTGTTTTTGTTTTGCTTTGTTTATTTCTTCTGTCTCACCTTCTGTGCCACTCCAGCGGCATTATTTAACCCCCCCCCCCCCCCACCTCCTACGTTGCTCATTCACGGTCCCCATCCACAGTCACAGGTTAGCTTGTCCAGTCCCAGCCTCGCTTCTGGCAGTCTACAGGGACAGTAATATCAAGTCGTCATGAGGTACCCCACCAGAGGAGACACTGCCGTGCTGCAGATTCACACAGTCTGCAGTTCATGCTCATTAGAAGCACTGTCAAAGACAAAACAGACAGCTGTGACTGATGTTGATTCAAGGCGTTCTACAGAAGGCGAAAACACATGGCTGCAACTGATGTTGATGGGAAGTAGAAAACACAGAAACACAATTTGCGGTTGACGTGATGGACAGCACTGTATACAGTGCAGAGTTACAAAGCCTGCGGCTGATGTCGATGAAAACACTTTATAGAAGGCATAAACACAAAGGCTGTGTTTGATGTTGATGGAAAGCAACCCACAGAAGGTACAGACAGTCTGTAGTTGGCATCGACGGGAAGCACTTTATAGAAGGTACAAGAACGAAATCTGTGGTTGATGTTGAAGGAAAGCATTCATAGAAGGTGCGATTACACAATTTTTAATTGATGTTGATAGAAAGCCCTTTACAGAAGGTACAGATACATTCTGCGTTGATGTTGATGGAAAGTACTCCATAAAAGATACAAAATTTGTAGTTGATGCTGACGAAACTCACTCTACAGAAAGTACAGACACGAAGTCTGTAGCTGACGTAGATGGAAAGCACATTTTGAAGGCACAGGCATACAAGTAGTAAGCAGTTGATGTGGATAGGAATGACTCTTCAGTGGGAAGAGAGACGCAGCTCTGGCTGATGTCAATGGCAAGTTCCTTGCAGAAGGCACATACACACACCTGCAAGCTGATATTCACTGGAAGTACTATGTACATCAACCTTCAGAGCGTGTTCCTGTTGTGTCATGCAGGACTGAATGCTATCTTAGCTGTCTATTGTTTAACACACAGGACACTGCTCATGTTCCAGTGTATAAGCACTTCATCATTCCTCTTGTTCATGTTCTCTGTCTTCTTCCTTCGCTTGCCCCTGTTCTTCCCTAGTTTGTTATGTGTTTTTTTTTCTTCTTCTTCGTTTTCCTCTTCGTTCTCTTTGAAGCTGACAGACATTTTTGATGTTTGTTTCCAAACTGCAGAGTCTCTGACCTCCACGATGGAATCGTGGAGCCGCTCAGGCAACCCCCAAGCCGCGTTTGCAGACCAGCTTGCTCAATTTCCTCACACTTTCCAGAGGCAGAACCTATGGGAAGTACGTGCTATCCAATTGAAGCAGGTGAAGTCAGGGTTAGAGTCTGCGCTGCTTGTGGGCTATAAAACCAACATGGAAACTGCCAGAGCGAGGAATCTACTGGCATACATCTTGTTCGAGCTGCACCAACCTGACGACGCCTTGAAAGAACTGGATCTGGTTCTGGACATGGAGGACCAGGCAACCAATGTGGTCACATTAGCCAACAGAGCTGTCATTCTATGCCGTCAGTGCGAATTCTCCAAAGCGCGAGATCAGTTGACACGTCTGCGTCAGATTCAGGCAGAAGATTCGGACTTTGAATACCTGCTTATTAAAGCTCAAGCAGAGATAGCTTTTAGCTACACTCGGTTTGGCCCTCAGTTTGCTCCGGATGCGAGAAACTTGTTTGAGGAAGTCATTCCCCTGGCCAGAGAACCCGAACGTTGGTTGTGGAAGTTTGGCCTTGGTCTTACCAGAAGACGAGCTCTGCGAGCCAATCCTCGAGTCATATCCACAGCACCATCAAAAGACTTTGCAGATGAAAACCGGAGTATCCTTCAAATATTTTTGGAAATTGTTGAAAATTGTACGCGCTCAAATCTCAAGGCGAAGACATATGCTGAGATTGCCAATGTCTTGTTTTCTGTCTCAAAAACACCCCTTAGAAAAGAGTTCTTCGACATGGCTCGCATGAGCACCACAAAAGCTTGCGAGAAAGCATTGGAACTTGACAGTGATGAGAAGTCGGTGTTATGCAAGTGTGGCGTCATACTGCGTCGTTGTCAACAAGTGGAACGAGCACGAGCTTTGCTGGAAAAGAGTCTCAGGCTGAGAGTCTCCACAACCGCGCACCATCACTTGGGTCTCACGTACAAACTTCTTGCCGGAAGTGAAAAACAAAAAGATCAGGTGGAAACACCTGGATACTTTCAAGAGCTGGCCGAGCAGCAATCACAACAAGGAGCATGTCAGAGCATCGATGACATCACTTGGCAGTTCCAGAATCTTTCTGCTGGTGGGCCTCAGCATCACCATCGTGATGCTGCTTATACTGCCACTGGTTTTACTCGCATCACTGAAGGACCCCCACTAAGTCTGAACAGAGACACCAGAGCCATGCAAAAAATGATTAAGTCACCGCCAGGAAATGTGACAAAGTTCTCCAGAGACGACAAATATGTGAAGGAGGCGTTGCATCACCTGGAGAAAGCCGTGGAAGTCAGTAAGAGAGAAAACGTTCGAGCCATCTACGATCTGGCCCTCATGCACAGAAGTCTTGAGGAATTTGAGGCAGCCAGAGAAAATCTCACGTTGATGCTGAATATGCCAGACAGTAACAAGTTTCCTTTTGATCACGTCAACGCGTATGAACAAATGGGTCAAATCCTGATGGAACTTGCAGAGCGTGAAAGTAATAGGAGAGAGAAAGATGACTTGCATCAACTCAGCAAATCCATGTTACTGACGGCCCTGAAGGAAGCTTGTCAAGCTTTGAGGAGAGCAGGAGTAGCAGAACATCCTGGGGAAGTGTTCAGTTCCTTTGCCATTCTCTTCAAAAAGACAGAGGAGACCAGAGACGTAGTCACAGAAATCGAAGAAAAAGTGAAGCTGCTGAAACTAATCGAGAGGTACAAACCGGTCCTTGATCTTCTTCAAGAACTAGAGAAGCTGGATCCACAGAAAGCGAATGAGCCAACTCATCAAGCAATGATGATCGAAAGTCATGCGAATCTGGGAGATTTTATTGAAGCCGCATTTCTGATGGAAGCCCTCACTGACACGGCCAAGGTGACTGAGATGTTGGGGGATGAGCAGTATCGATTGAAGATCTACATGAAAGCAGCTCGTCAGTCTTTGCTTAGTGGACTGCCCGCCACCAGTCATTTCAGGTCTGCCTTCCATGAATTTCTTCTGCTTCACCCAGAAGAGGCAAGCAGCTCTGAGTTTGACGATTCGGATGCCTCAGGGAGCGCTAGAGATCAATCGGACGTCTTCATTGTACATGACATCTCAGTGCGATCACAAGCACAGACGCTGGTCCGACTCCTGAAAAGTGTCTGTGGTCTGGATGTGAGGGATGCTGACGAAAGAACTCCACGCCAAGTGTATGAACTGGATGGACTGGAAACTGCTGGACACAGCAAGCTGGCCGTGATTGTGGCTGGCGGAGAACCATCGGACCTGACGAGGTTTTACATCCACCGTGTGGCCAAAAGGTCCACCACGGTCACCTTGCTCGTGGAAGGCGATCACGTACCAACCTTGCTGCAAGCCAAACGTTTCCTGCCTTGTGATGAGTCGCTGTTTCAGCACCTGAGCTCTGCTGCCAATGGCAAATTACGAGAATCAGAAGTAGAGGCCGTGTTCAAAATCCTTCACTTTCTCTTCGATATAAGGGAGACGACTGAGTTTTGATCGCTCATCACGAACAGGAGGCAGTTGAAACTCGTGTTAAGAGATAGGTGGGTTGGTGTAATTCAGACACAGTATGGTGAGTGTTCGCTTTGGGGACACTCCCGTCCTCCCTTTCTGTCATTGGTGATGACTAGACTGCTTGTTAAACCGTGTTGGAATCAATATCAGAATTTCTAGCATTTACTTTTCAAGTTCAGATTTTTGCCCCCGAAATTTATTCCCAACATGTCAATGGCAAAATCCAGAAGAAATTTTGTAACTTTAGTTTCCGATGTTGAGGTCCTTGCCTACCGAGATTAAATATATTTAAAGTGGAAAGTGTAGTAGGAGTGGGAGTGGGGTATGGGTGGGTGGGGGAGCTGAAGTAGAAAGAAAATTAAACGAAAAGGATATTCTAATTAAATTTACATCTGCTTGCAGCTCTCTCTCTCTCTCTCTCTCTCTCTCTCTCTCTCTCTCCTCTCTCTCTCTCTCTCTCTCTCTCTGTTCCCTTGTCTGTACGGGGAGGTGGGGGGGGGGGGGGAGATAAATCTGGCAGATGTCACCAAGGCGTGGGGGTGACATTCCCGTTGGTTAGCAAAGTAGGGATCGTAGAACGTTATGGGCTGTGAGCAACAACCTGAAATGCCCAGTGTGCCTTCCGTCTTCAGTTACGTCCAGCTGTTTTGGACCACTGTCCAGTTCAGGGGAACTAATCAACGTGTGATGTCATTTAGCCTCAGTTCTGGTGTGCTTCAATCAAAGACTGCTGGTCAACCAATCTAGATATTACCGGTGGAAAGCGTGCAGGGGACACAGATTGTATGGGGTATCTAAAGACTTTAAAAATAATGTGGGAGCAAGTCTATGGAGTAAACTTCGGTTGTGTTGTTCGAAAGAAGGAGCTGTTTTGTTTTGCATCTTAATGTAATGCTGATTGTCTCTCCAAACAAAGATTATTGAAAGTTGTACAGCCTTTGATGTTGTCTGTGGAGCTAAAAAAAAAGGTTATCACTTGTATATTACTTTTGTTGTGGATAAAAAAGAATACAGAATATATAGCTTCTGGTGTTATCTGTGAAGTAGACAAATATAACTGAATGCATATAACTTTTGGTTGTGGTTGGCGTATAGACAAAGATTACTGAATGTATGCAACTTTTGGTATTGGCTGTGGGGCAGACAAACATTTATGAACGCGTACAGCTTTGATGTTGGCTTTGGTGTGGACAAATTTACCAAATACATGCAACTTTTGGTGTTGGCTGGTGTGTAGACAAAGATTACAGAACATATACAGCTTATGGTGTTGACAAAGAGTACTGAATGTATACAGCTGTTAGTGTTAGCTATTGTGAAGAGAAAAATTACTCAATGTATATAGGTTTTGGTGTTGGATGTGGTGTAGAAAAAGATTTCTGAGTCTATACAGTCTTTTGTGTTGGCTGTGGTGTAGACACTATTGCTAAATATCTACAGCTTTTGGTGTCGGCTGTGAAATAGACGAAGACTACTGATTTTAGACAGCCTTTTTCTGCTGGTGGAATAGACAAAGATTAGAAAAATTACACGGCTTCTGTGCTATCAGTGTAAGAGACACAGATTACTGAAAGTATACAGGTTTAAGTGTTGGTTGTGGTGTGGACAAAAATTCCTGACTGTATACAGATTCTGGCGTGGCTGCTGTGTTGACGAAGACTATTGAACGTATACAGCATTTTGTTGTTGTGGAATCGACAAAGACTACTGAATGCCGACAGTTTCTTTGGTGTTGGATGACAACGACTACTGATTTAATACAGCTTTTTAATTCTACCTGTGGAATAGACCAAGATTCCTGAAAATATATATATTGTTGTGTTATCTGTATAACAAACAAATCTCACTGAATGTTTATAGTTTTTTGTGGTATTTGCTGCGGTGTGGACAAAGTTTACTGAATGTAAATAACTGTTGGTGTTATCTGTGTAGCTTACAAAGATTACTGAACGTGTAAAACTTTAAATGTTGGCTGTGGTGTAGACACAGATAGCTAAATGTGTTGAATTGTTGGTATTGGCTGTGGTGTAGACAGAGATAGCTGGATGTGTACAACTGTTGGTGTTGGCTGTGGTGTAGACAGAGATAGCTGAATGTGTACAATTGTTGGTGTTGGCTGTGGTGTAGACAGAGATAGCTGAATGTGTACAATTGTTGGTGTTGGCTGTGGTGTAGACAGAGATAGCTGAATGTGTACAATTGTTGGTGTTGGCTGTGGTGTAGACAGAGATAGCTGAATGTGTACAATTGTTGGTGTTGGCTGTGGTGTAGACAGAGATAGCTGAATGTGTACAATTGTTGGTATTGGCTGTGGTGTAGACAGAGGTAGCTGAATGTGTACAATTGTTGGTAATGGCTGTGGTGTAGACAGAGATAGCTGAATGTGTACAATTGCTGGTATTGGCTGTGGTGTAGATGTAGACAGAGATAGCTGAATGTGTACAATTGTTGGTATTGGCTGTGGTGTAGACAGAGATAGCTGAATGTGTACAATTGTTGGTATTGACTGTGGTGTAGACAGAGATAGCTGAATGTGTACAATTGTTGGTATTGGCTGTGGTGTAGACAGAGATAGCTGAATGTGTACAATTTTTGGTATTGGCTGTGGTGTAGATAGATATAGCTGAATGCGTATAATTGTTGGTATTGGCTGTGGTGTAGACAGAGGTAGCTGAATGTGTACAATTGTTGGTATTGGCTGTGCTGTAGACAGAGATAGCTGAATGTGTACAATTGTTGGTGTTGGCTGTGGTGTAGAGAGAGATAGCTGAATGTGTACAATTGTTGGTATTGGCTGTGGTGTAGACAGAGATAGCTGAATGTGTACAATTGTTGGTATTGGCTGTGGTGTAGATAGAGATAGCTGAATGTGTGGAATTGTTGGTATTGGCTGTGGTGTAGACAGAGATTTTTAATTTATATAACCGCCGATATTGGCTGAAGTGTATACAGAGATTACTGAATGTACACAGTTGTTTATATTGTTTGTAGTGCAGACAGAGATTATTGAAAGTATACAACTGTTGGTATTGGCTGTTGTGCAGACAAAGACTACTGAATGTGTACAACTGCTGGTAGTACCTGTAGTCTACACCACAGGTAGACAAATTACTAAATATATACAGATTTTGGCGTTTTCTCCGCAATACGAACCTGTGACTGAATGTATACAACGTTTGATATTAGCTATTGTGTAGATAAAGATGACTGAAGGTGTACAACGTTTGATGTTAACTAAGGTGCAGACAAAGATTACTGAATGTACACAATGTTTGGTGTTGGCTATAGTGTATTTAAAGATGACCGAATTATACATATTTGGGCGTTGGCTGTGAAATAGACAAAGCCTACTGATCTACAAATTTGTTTCTAGCGCTTGGCTATCGTCAGGATGGAGTTTGGGTTGCCCACCGCCGGTGTTATATAGCGTGTGAGCCCCGTTTGCAGCTGTTTTTACGTGCGTGTTGGTTGCACGTGTTTTTTTTAGGTTTTCAGGTTGCTGTACGGGGTGTGTTCACTAACAACGATTTCCATTTATGCCTGCAGTTATTTACTATTTCTGTTTTAGTATTAAGAGTTGCTAAGTGTGGTTATTAGCCATTTTTCAGTTAGGCATAGGTTGCATCTTTTTGAAATATTGCTGTATGGTGATGCCCTTATTATGATTTTCCAGGATATGTTATAGTATATTTTTGCGTCTTTAAGTTTCCAAATGTATTTGCTCAATTCAGTTTAGTTTTTGTATTTTTCTTTGTTGAATGATTGTTTGTGGTTTGCATATCTGGTTTTGAAGTGTTTTTCAGTGATCCCTATGTATGTTTCTTTTTCATTTTCTGATGTCATGGTAGCCTGGTATACAATATTGTTGTGAAGACATTTATTGCTTAGTGGACACTGCTCTTTTTTGGTGCAATTGCAAGATTTCCTTTCTTCACCCTTCTGTGCTGTGTTGGTTTTCATTTTGTTGGATGCATCAATTAGATTTTTGAGGTTGGGCATACATGAGTACGATCGTTTGACAGTGTTTTTGTTAAATATTTTGGACAGTTTGTGTTCTTTTGGAAATGATGTTGTTAAGATTTTGAAGAATGCAGTGCGAGAGTGTTCAACAATGCAGCAGTAGAATACCAGGAGGCACTACAAAGAAGTGGATACAATTACAAACTACAATACAACCCAGATAACAACACAAATAAAAGCAAGAAAAAAAAGAAAAAGAAAAATCATATGGTACAACTCCCCATACGACGGGAAACTCAAAACAAACATAGGGAAAGAATTCTTCAAAATCTTAACAACTTCATTTCCAAAAGAACACAAACTGTCCAAAATATTTAACAAAAACACTGTCAAACGATCGTACTCATGTATGCCCAACCTCAAAAACCTAATTGATGCATCCAACAAAATGAAAACCAACACAGCAAAGAAGGGTGAAGAAAGGAAATCTTGCAATTGCACCAAAAAAGAGCAGTGTCCACTAAGCAATAAATGTCTTCACAACAATATTGTATACCAGGCTACCGTGACATCAGAAAATGAAAAAGAAACATACATAGGGATCACTGAAAAACACTTCAAAACCAGATATGCAAACCACAAACAGTCATTCAACAAAGAAAAATACAAAAACTAAACTGAATTGAGCAAATACATTTGGAAACTTAAAGATGCAAAAATAAACTATAACACATCCTGGAAAATCATAAAAAGGGCATCACCATACAGCAATATTTCAAAAAGATGCAACCTATGCCTAACTGAAAAATGGCTAATACTATGTAAACCACATTTAGCAACTCTTAATACTAAAACAGAAATAGTAAATAACTGCAGGCATAAATGGAAATCGTTGTTAGTGAACACACCCCGTACAGCAACCTGAAAACCCACAAAAAACACGTGCAACCAACACGCACGTAAAAACAGCTGCAACCGGGCCCCACACGCTATACAACACCGGCGGTGGGCAACCCAAACTCCATCCTGACGATAGCCAAGCGCTAGAAACAAATTTGTAGATAATTTTAATATTCCTCTTAATACTTGTCTTAACTAATGTTGCTCCCCAAGGGGTTGAGCACTTGTAGAATTGTTTTAGGCTTTTTAACCATACTGATCTATATATATATATATATATATATAGATAGATAGATAGATATAGATATAGATATGTATAATATATATATATATATATATATGTGTGTGTGTGTGTGTGTGTGTGTGTGTGTGTGTGTGTGTTATCTAGCGAACAAAGATTACTGAATGTGTACAGCTTTGAGTGTTGGCGGTGACGTAGACAAAGATTAATTAACGCATACGACTTTTGTTGTTATTTGTGGAATAAACCAAGATTGCTGGAAACATTTAGATTTTGGAGTCACCTTTGTAGTAGAGAAAGATTACTGAATCGTTGGTGCTGGCTGTGGTATAGACAAAGATTTCTGAATATGTATATCTTTGAGTTTTATATGTGAAATAGACGTACATGACTGAACGTATTAAGTTTTCGGAGCTTGATACGAAGTAGAAAGATACGGCGTTATTGGTGGCATAGACACAGGTGACTGAACGTGTTACAGGTCTAGGGGTTGGCTAAGAGAGAAAGACAAGACAACAAACAACAACAACAACAACAACAACACACACACACACACACACACACACACACACACACACACACACACACACACACTCACACACGCACGCACACACACACACACACACACACACACACACACACACACACACCACGCACGCACGCGCACACACACACACACACACCGCGCGCGCGCGCGACCGCGCGCGTGCGCCCGCACGCACCGAAACAAAAAACAAAACAAGACAAGCACCCCGCCCCCCCCCCTGTCCCCCCCCCCCCCCCCCGTCCCCCCCCCCCCCCCCCCCCCCCCCCCCCCCCCCCCCCCCCCCCCTCCGCAAGGGCTTTGAAACTTGCGTTCCACCTTCAGGATACGTATGCAATTCATGGCATTATTTGTGGCATGACGGAACGTATTACACATTTTGGTGCTAGCTGTAGAGGTTGTGCTTTTCAAAAGATTAGTTTCGTCTGTTTGTACGTTCCTGGTGGCTGATTGCTTTCAGTTCTTCTTCCGTTGACCACACACCTTCCCTGTCCAGAATTCTGCCGACATATTCAGGATTCTTCAAAGTGTGCGATACAACGGGATCCTCCAGACAGGAAGCCTAGCAGAGCATGACTGGCGAGCTGGATTTTCTGTTTTGGAAGACAGGTGGTGGATGTGTGTGTGGAGAACGGTTGGGGGAGAGATGTATTGGCGTTTTCACTCACTCAGAGAGAGAGAGAGAGAGAGAGAGAGAGAGAGAGAGAGAAGCATCGGAAACGTTACCGACTCATTCCCTGACTCCATGTTTTGCAATCAGTATGCAAAGGTCAGGATTTAAAGGCCAGGTACCCAGACACCCTTTGATCATGCATACACCGGCACAGTAAAGAAATACCCAAACAGGCCTATAACAATGATTTCTATTGAAGGTAAAGTGGAAAGGTTGACAGGTTCTTTACATTATGTCATAGTCATTTTTTTAAAGGCAAAAATACAGTCACAGAAAAAAACCAAGAAAACAAAAACCTAAAGAAAAAAAGTTATTCATAGGTATACGACTATTGTTGGCAAGAGAGAGAGAGAGAGAGAGAGAGAGAGAGAGAGAGAGAGAGACGCACACACACACACACACACACACACACACACACACACACACACACACACACACAGACAGAGATTGTTTCCAGGAAAATCCTAGAACACTACCTAGAAACATAGTGTATGTGTGTGTGCGTGCGCGAGTGCGTGCGTGCGTGTGTGTGTGTGTGTGTGTGTGTGTGTGTGTGTGTGTGTGTGTGTGTGTGTGTGTGTGAAGTTTTCTTTTACAATTTTTATAGAACAAATACATTCACTAGATAAAAAATTCTTCCCAGCATGTTGTTCCACGGCAGACCTTTTGATTCGTCGTTTCTTAAACTAACACTTTTCTCTGAAGTTTGTCACGAGCCATCTGGAATTTGACAAGCTGCAGCAGTGTCTTCAACTTACAACTGCTTCTTTTCTCTCTCTCTCTCTCTTTTTTTTTTTTTTTTTTTTTTCCATTTTTAAATTCTGGACGGCGAATACCTGTCAAAGACAGAACACATCGCTGTGTCGGTCAGCGAATCCCTTCGCAAAGTCATCCAGATTGAAGTCAGCGAATCCCTTCGCAAAGTCATCCAGATTGAAGTCAGCGAATCCCTTCGCAAAGTCATCCAGATTGAAGTACGGATGTATCAGCGAATCCTTTGGCAAAGTCATCAAGATTGAAGTACGGGTTCGTCGGTCAGCGAATCCCTTCGCAAAGTCATCCAGATTGAAGTACGAGTGGCATGTTTTCCTCATCTCTAGAGGTGGGGAAGATAGACATTTTGGTAAAAAGACAGACCACTGCAAGAAAGAGGGAGAGAGGCAGAACTGGACAGACAGAAAAGAAGAAACGCATGCCTAACAGACAAGAAACAAACGAGTCAACAAATATACAAAATTCTGTTGAACTGTTTGCATGCTGCTTGTACACACAACAACAACAACAACAACAACAACAGCAACAACAAATGACAGTGGTAAATATAAATTAAAACCAAAGCACACACAAAAATGCAGTGCGATTGATTTATATTCAAAGAATAAACAAGGGACGCAACTTTTGATTTCATGTGAATTCTCATTCAACAAAAGTTTCCTCCCTTGTTCATTATTTGACAGGGCCATTGTTGAAGATTTGCTTTCATTTGTAATTATAGTCATAAATAAATGGCAAATGTGCTACATTTTACAGGTAGTTACAGGTAAACGTAGAGAGAGAGAGAGAGAGAAGAGAGAGAGAGAGAGAGAGAGAGACGCACAGAGAGAGAGAGAGAGAGAGCGAGAGCGAGAGAGAGAGAGAGAGAGAGAGAGAATGAATGAATGAATGAATGAATGATTGTTTATGCATATAGGCCTCAGCCCCTCATGAAGGGGTAAGCATACAGATATACTGCTTCATCATGCAATACGAAAGGCTACAACTATGGCAGGCACATCATGCAAAACTATGAAGTAGCTATTTCTCTATATCTAAAAGCCTTATACAAAAACAACGATAACTTTCGTACATCATCAGGTTTAGTGCATGCCATGAGTAGACTTAGTTTGAATAAACAAGGTTGTCGATAATATTTAAGCTCCAAAAATTTTCTCTAATTTCTTTCAACCTTTGACAACAAAGAACGAAGTGTATCTCACCCTCTTTAGACATCTGGCATAATGGACACATCAGATCGCAATCATCGCAAGATTTATATCTAAAACGATGTCGAGTCAGATATACCCAGTCTAAACCTAGTCATTATACGCTTCAGTTTTTGGTTCATATTTACTTTCAAATATTGCTTCAAGTCATGGGTATTACAAAACGTTCTGTACAAATGAAATCTTTCACTTGTGTAAATGTGGTTATTCCAGTTTTGCCATTTACAGTCAATCAAACGCTGACGAAACATTGCTATCAAGTTATTTTCATTTCCCACACCTTGATTTAACCACACGTCACCAAAACCATTGCTATATAAACAAACACGCACATTTGAACCCAGTTCTTCTTTCCCCTAGCATCTAATTCATACAGCATTTTATGCGCTATATTAGGTTACCTATATTCATCCATAGCTTAAACCAATATCGAAGCAGTTAACCGCAGCATTAACATACGTGGGAAATCTGTTTGTTTCACCATATACTAAATCATTGGGAGTACGCAGATCTACACCTAAATACCTTTTAAGGGCAAATAAATGAACTGACTCACAATGAACAGCAGCTTGGTCTAACCTCCATATTTCTTATCTGTATAGCAGCACTGGCTGGACACGCGTATCAAAAAGTTTTATAAACTGTTCAAAGGAATTGTTATTTAGAGCATATAGCTTCTGAACTATACACAACAATGCATTTTTCGCACGACCGGCAATATCTTTACAAGCAGCAGTGAAACTCAGACGAGTGGAGATAGATATTCCAAAATACTTGTAAACATTAACTACAGGCATTACCACGCCATCATATAGCCATCGTTCTCTTACACTTAGATAACCTCCCTTCCGAAATACAATTATGTTACTTTTATTCATGTTGACTTTCAGTTGAAGTGAAGAAGCAGCATGTTGCAAGTTACTTAGCTGTGTCTGCAGCCCTATAACCGTTTCTGACAATAAAACAACATCATCTGCCAATAGAAGAATGAACAACTCAAATGCAGTACGTGAGAGCACAGCGCCATGTCTTCCGTTATTAATCACATGTAATGCTGACTCATTAACAAAAACTGAAAATAGTACAGGCCTACACACGTCTCTTTGTTTGACTCCTGCTGTGCATCGAATATAATCAGAAAGTTTAGAGCCACATCTTACTCTACATTAAACATTTTCATACATAACTTTGATACACTTGCATAACGTACCAGTTATGCCATGTTTTAATAAAATAGGCCACAGCAGATTTTTGTTAATCGAATCAAATGCTTTTTCAAAGTCTATGAACGCTACATAAAGTTTACGGTTATATGAAAACTGCTTTTGCACAAGTGCTAACAACGTAATTATGTCGAGAACTGTCGAGTATCCTTTTTTCAAAACCTGCTTGATAATCACATGTAATATTGTTCTTATCTATCGATTCTCTCCCCCGAAGTCGGAGTGTGGCTGCCCATGTGGCGGGGTAATAAAAACGGTCATACACGTAATGTTCTCATCCCCAGTTGATGCATTTGTACCATAGTGTTCAAGTACTTCGGCTATTTGGATGGAGTCTTTTAGCCAGGGTACGACAACAACAACAATAACATCTATCGACTCTTGTAATCTGTTTTTAATAATAGAACTATAAAGTTTGCTGCTTATATCAGTAATAGAAATACATCTATAATTATTGGGATTATTAACATCTCCTTTTTCAAACAATGGTAAAATAATGGATTCTGTCCAATTTTCAGGAAATATCCCGTTGTCTAAACGTGTATTGAATAATTTTGCGAGAAAATTTACGACTTGATCATTTGAATACTTCAATAACTCGCTAAGAATACCATCTGGACCTGCTGCTTTCCCAATATTCAGTTTTCTTATGGCAAACAATACTTCCTCTTTAGAAATAGGACGATTCATATAACCATTACTGTCGCTGTAAGCCGGATCTTCATAATTAGAAGTATTTACATCTATCTCTAATAACAACTTAAAGTGCTGGAACCACTTGTCAACTGTGATCTCGTTTCCTGGCTGTTTTTGATTAAAGGAAGCTTTATGGACAATGTCCCAGAATTCTCTCTGTTTTTTTTTTTGTTTGTTTTTTTTGTTTGTTTTTTTTTTTTACTGATGTCACAAGTTTGTTCAACAAAATATTGTTAACTCTTTACTCTTTCTTACCAGCAAATGTTTATATTCACGCCGAGCAACGGTATACGTTTGTCGATCCTCACTATCTAATGTCCTACAACTAACTCTGAGAAGGCTTCTTACTTTTTTCTTAGTGGTTTCACATTCCTGGTCGAACCAGTCACATGGTACCTTTTCTTTATTAACATTTATATGCTTCTTCATACAATCCGCACAGACTTTTATACACTCATTAAACACACTTAATGCTTCATTGACATCAACATCAATCAAAACCATAACATTGTTCAACTTACTGTACAAAGCGAGCCATAAAAAAAACATCAGCATATTCACTGTTCCAAACGATTTTTTTTCAATAATTTCCTTATGACCTTCATTTTTACAAGCAAAGACTTCATTATCCTGTGGAAACACTACTCGAACTGCAACAGGCATGCGATCAGACTCAATCCTTTCCACAGCGTGTAGTTCACATGATTGATAAACCACTGATAATAAGAGAGAGAGAGAGAGAGAGAGAGAGAGAGAGAGAGAGAGAGAGAGAGAGTTGTTCATGTGAGGCAACCTTACAAAAACAGCAAAAGAAAGGCAAAGTAAAACATCTTTGCTGCATGCACAGCTACGACAAAATAAAGAGCTAAGCAAGAGTGTTTGCCAGACTGACAAAATAAAGAGCTAAGCAAGAGTGTTTACCAGACTGACAAAATAAAGAGCTAAGCAAGAGTGTTTACCAGACTGACAAAATAAAGAGCTAAGCAAGAGTGTTTACCAGACTGACAAAATAAAGAGCTAAGCAAGAGTGTTTACCAGACTGACAAAATAAAGAGCTAAGCAAGAGTGTTTACCAGACTGACAAAAAATATACAAACACAATTTTTTCTTTTTCACCTCCGAGCTGTACAAGGAGAAAAGAGCATCAAAGAATAAAACCCCATGAACAGGATTGTCACATGTATAGACATCACATCTACAAGATGGCGCCTTCACCGAGAGGCAAGGACAGAGACGACACGAATCGCTGTCGGTTTGTCTGTCCACCGCCCCCCCCCCCCCCCCCCCCCCCACCATCTCTGTTCTTCTCATCCTTATCCCTCCATTCTTTCTCTCTCTCTGCCTCCCCCCCTTCTCTCTCTCTTTCTTTCTCTCTCTCTCTCCCTCTCACCCCCCCTCTCTCTCTCTCTCTCCCTCTCTCTCTCTTCTAAGAGAACGTTGTCTGCTGAACTCTTAAATGATCACTTCACAACTGTTGCAGAAAAGACTATCAAAGCTGACTGTTCAAAAGACAATGACCTATTTGAGCTAAAAGCGCACTGTATATAAAAAAAACATAAAATCTAATCTTCAAATCGAGTTTATTGGTGTACATGATGTTTATAAGGAATTGTGTTCATTAAATCAGTCCAGTTCTCGAGGTTTAGATGATATAGATGGTAAAATTTTGAAAATTGCTGTTCCGATTATATCAGAGCATCTTACATATATTTACAATCTTTCCACTGATAAAGGTTGTTATCCACAATCCTTCAAAGATGCTAAAGTTTTACATTTTTTAAAAATCTGGTGATCCCATTGATCCTTCTAACTACAGACCTATATCTATCCTATCTATTCTATTTAAACCCTTGAAAAACGCGTTAAATATGACATCCACAAACATTTCATGAAATACAATTTATTACATTCTAATCAAAGCGCATTTAGAGAAAACCATTCTTGTCACACCTTGCTTATTAACATAATTGAACAATGGCATTTAAACATAAACAATGATCTCTTCACAGGAACAATTTTTGTCGACTTCGCTAAAGCATTTGACACTATAGATCAAAATGTACTGTTCAGAAAACTAACATTGTATGGTTTATCCCCTGAAGCTGTCAAACTCATTTCCTCATTTCTCAACCGTAGGCGACAAGTAGTCTTAAAAAATTCTGTTACTTCCTCTCTTATGCCAGTAAATTATGGCGTTCCCCAAGGGTCAGTCCTGGTGCCTATCTTATTCTCAGTTTATATAAATGATATTCCTTTACATATATCTTCTCCCTGTGAGCTTTTTGCTGATGACACTACTCTCCATAATAAAGACAAAGATGCTGCCTCAGTATATATAAAATTACAGAATGATCTCAATAAACTCGTAAAGTGGACTAATTTGAACCATATGGCCCTCCATCCTCAAAAGTCTAGATTTATGATGACTACAACCAGACAGAAACGTCAAAATATGAAAGCCGATTTGTTTAAACGTTATACAAGATAAAAGTCTTAGAAGAAGTTAAATCATACAAATTATTAGGCCTTACAGTTGATAATGATCTTTCATGGTCTAATCATATTTCTGATTTGTCTAAAAGGTTATCTGAAAAAATATTCTTGTTGAACCAAATCAAGAATTTCCTTGATCAACATACCAGAAAATCATATTTCTACGCATATGTACAACCAGACATTAACTATCCTTCCACATGCTGGGATTTAGCCAGCAAAAATTGCTTAAAGCCACTAGAAAGCATGTACAGACGCGCTATTAAGCTGATACTCTTGAAATCTTCTCTACAAGCTAGTGATTATAAAGATCTTAACTTTCTTCCATTCGATCTAAAATGCTACTCTAATAAAGCTGTCTTTATGTATAAACTTATTAATAATCTTGGGCCACCTTATCTTCATGATAAATTTCCATTAATCAAAATTCGAGGCAAAAATATCCTACTAAGCTAACTTTTAGGTCCAAAGACATGATTTTTTTTTTTTTTTGGAAAGGAGGTAACCAGTCTATGTTAAAATACTACATGTTGGTGCGAGCTCTTCTTATATCATCTGGTCGGTACACACACCCACGGATCTGTGTGGATGTTACATGATGAAAGAAAAACCTTTGGAAGTTACACACTCGGTTTAACACACGCATCGCGTGACCGGGTCAGGGACAGGACAAGAAAAAGGACTATAGCTGAGTGGCGCTACCGTCTCTCGACCGATTAAGGTAACAAGGTCATTCGAGTAAAAATATAGTCACCCACCCGTTCTTCTTCATTCAGTCGACCGAAGAAGTGACGACGACACAGGAACATTACATTTCCGTGCGTGGGAAAAAAGGGAAACCCCGGCTGTCTTTTTTTTTTTTACGTGGTTGATGTTAGTAGAGGTACACACTTTTTTCTTTTTTTTTTACGGACTAACCTTTACCAGCGCTTTTTTTTTTCATGCGGAGCGGTATTTAATCTTTTTTTTTTTAATTATTATTTTCTTTATGAATGACAAATGTTTTACAATTAAGTTTAATCATTAAAAAGATTTTTTTTTTTTTTTTTGGTTACAGCATTTCAGTATTTATATTCCTTTTTTTTTTCCTTTTACAGAAATGGAACACATAATTCCTTCAACATCCACGGGTGGCGTTACTTCATTCGCCTGCTCGGAATGCGGAGTGGTCTTTACTAACAAATATAATCTCAAACGACATGTCAAAGAAAAACATCACAATGCTGTCTTACTCCAATGCCACGTCTGTGGTAAAGAGTTTGGAAGATAAGAACATCTTCAAAGGCACCTGCTCACTCACGATCGTCCTACGACACGAAAAAGGAAATACCTCACAACCAAGACTCTACTACGCCCGTAAAAAGACAACGACAGGATCTAGTTACAGATTCCATCGATTTTGATCCCACGGAAGTCGATCCCGAGACGAGTCAACTCTACGAAGACAACTGGGACGCCATTCGCACCCATCATTATGAAGGAACGCGACAGTCCATGTATAATATTCGTTGGAGAGGAGGAGAAGGAGCGCCTGACTGGGACGATGGACTCAGAACAATTTTTGAAAGGCAGACAAAACGATTTAAAATCAACCTCAGCCATTCTTTCATTCTCCATCATCGAGACAATGATGACTATCGATTTTTTCACACCTCTCAAAATAATGCCAGGGTGTTCGAGGCGCCTCACCTCATCAACAACCTAGAAGATTTTGATCGTTTTCTGAAAGAACTAAACAACACGGACATGTTGGAGCATGCCAGACAACAAGGACCAGACTCCAAGTGGACCGTGTGTGCAGTGACATCCACCAGCTTTTATGTAAACCCGTTGTCTGATTTTCCCATCGGCTGCTGCGACTCCACCATCCCTGACTTCATCAAGAACAACGAGGCCATTTACACCCTGGTGAGTGACGAGAACCACCATTTTCCTTACGAGGATAACTTGTGCTTCTTCAGGTGCCTGGCCTTACACAGAGGCGCGAGTCGCCATAAACTCCAACCCCCGACTCAGGAGCTGTTCCGGCAGTGGAAGGGTCCCCGCCATCCGTCCTGTTCCGGCAGTGGAAGGGTCCCCGCCATCCGTCCGATTTTTCCGGCGTTACCTTATCCGACCTGGAAGGGTTGGAGGAGCGATTCGGAGTCAACATGGACGTCTTCGAATACGATGAAAGCGAGTCGCCCCCTTGCCTCATCCCACGTCGTCGCAGTGCCAGAAAATACTCGGACACTATGTCCGTCCTCAACTATAAGAACCATTTTTGTTACATCACCAACATCAATCGAGCGGCTCGCGCTTTTGGCTGTCCTAAATGCGGAAAGTTGTGGAAACGAGAATGTCAGCTTCGTCGTCACGAACTGACTTGCAAGGGAGACAACATCAAACACGTCTATCCCGGAGGAGTCTATCACCCATCACCAACCCCTCTGGAAATATTGGAGGAGAATGGCATCCTGGTGGACACTGGTTATATTTTTCCATATCGAGCCACGTTCGATTTTGAAGTCTATTTTAATGCCCACGATCAGCCCAAAACGATGGACCCCAAGACCGTGTACGTGAAAAAAACACGTTCCTTTGTCAGTCAGCGTATGTTCCAATATTCCTTCAGCTGAAGAACCAGTCTGTTTCGTTTCTGACGGGGATCCGCAGGTTCTCGTTAACAGGATGGTGGATTATTTGGAGAAATTATCCGATCACGCGTATCGTCTTCTCAAAGAAGAATTTGCTCCTGTGTTTGAACAACTGGACCAAAGGGAAGCGGAAGAGGGGGAAAACAAGCATCAAAAGACCAGTCTCTCCGCCGCGGAACTAAGAACGAAACTGGATAATTATCTTCAGGAACTTCCCGTGGTGGGGTTTAACAGCGCCAAATATGACATAAATGTCATGAAGCCCTACTTCTTTGAGCGTGTTGTCAATCATTCAACACAAGACCAAAAAGATGGTGAGATGGAAAACAGTCTTGACGAATATGAAGACCATCGAGAAGACTTGAACCCTTTCAAATTTCTTGTCAAAAACAACAACGAGTACAAAAGTATCAGCACATTGAAACTCAAGTTTTTGGACATCCACAATTATCTTGCCCTGGGTTTTCTTACGCCAAGTACCTCGCTGCTTTTGATGTAAAAGAAAAGAAAGGATTCTTTCCCTACGAGTTCATCACGTCACTGGACACGTTGAAAATGGATCATCTTCCGCCTCCGGAGGCCTTCTTCAGTTCATTAAAAAATGAATCGATAAGCGAGGAGGACTATGCCTATTGTCAACGTGTCTGGACGGATCAAAACATGACCAGTATGAAAGACTTTCTGACGTGGTATAACAACAAAGACGTCGCACCCTTCCTACAAGCTCTGGAAAGGCAGTCCCTGTTTTATCAAACTTTAGGGTTGGATATGCTAAAAGACGCCATCGGCGTTCCGGGTCTCACACTGCGATATCTTTTCAAAACACTGCCTCCGAGAGTTTATTTTTCCTTGCTCAATGAAGATAGTAAAGACTTGCACTATCTGCTTCGTGAACAGATGGTCGGTGGCCCTTCGATCATTTTTCATCGCTATCATGAGAAAAACAACACGTTTGTTCGAGGCAATCCTGAAAAGCCGGTACAAACGTTGAAAGGGTATGATGCCAATGCTTTGTATCTCTGGGCCCTGATGCAGGACATGCCCACAGAACATCCAGTCATCAGAAAAAAGGAAAACCGTTTCAGAGCCGAAAAAACAAACAAATACGGACAGCTGTCGAGAGAGTGGATGGAGTGGGTGATGACAAGCGAGGGTATCCATCTGCAGCACAAGTTCAATAGTAAAGAACACGCTTTCGGACAATGCCGCATTCGTGCAGATGGATGGGATGCCCAAAACAACACAGTGTATCAATTTCACGGTTGTTTGTTTCACGGGCACGACTGTCCCAAAACAAAATACTTGACCATCAACCCTGTCAATGGAAAAAAATTGGAGGAGCTAAAGCAAAACACCCGAGACATTACAGACTATTTGAAAAACACTGTCAAGGTCGATGTCATTGAAAAGTGGGAGTGTGAATGGGAGCGGGACAAACAAAACCATCCGGCAATAAAGCGATTTTTGCATGAGCACTGTCCCAAACAGCTCAACCCGTTTCCAGGACTGAGGGTGATCAGAGCTGATGACATTATCAAAGCCATGGACAAAGGTACACTCTTTGGTCTTGTGCAGTGTGACATTGAGGTTCCACCGCATCTCCGTGAACACTTTGCTGAGATGCCTCCCATATTCAAAAACGCGGAAGTGGGTCGAGACGACATTGGGTCGTTTATGAAAAGCTACGCAGAACGCCATCATTTGTTGAGTCAACCCAGAAAGACCCTCATCGGGAGTTACTTCAGCAAAGGCATTCTCCTGACTACCCCTTTGCTCCGATGGTACCTCTCGCACGGACTCGTCATGACCGACATCCAACAAGTTGTCGAATGCAAACCCCAAGCCTGCTTTCAACAGTTTGGTGAATCCGTGTCCAACGCTCGTCGTCAAGGAGATCAGGATCCTTCCAAATCTATTCTGGCTGAAACTTTTAAATTGTTGGGAAACTCTGCGTACGGAAAAACCATCACCAACATCGCGAAGCATACCGACGTATCCTACGTTGATGGAGAAAAAACGCAAAAGCTAATCAACGAACCTCTCTTTCGCAAACTGACTCCGTTGACAGAAAACATGCACGAGGTGGAACTGGCCAAATCGAAACTTGTGTGGAATTTATCAAACCACATTGGCTATTTCGTTTATCAGTATGCCAAGTTGAGAATGCTCCAGTTCTACTACGATTGCTTGGACAAGTTTGTATCCCGCGCAAATTACCAGCTCTGCGAAATGGACACAGACTCTCTGTATCTGGTCCTCAGCACCCCTACCTTGGAAGAGGCTGTCCGGCCTGAACTTCGTCGAGATTTCTATCAAGAATATCTCCGGTGGTTTCCTTCCCCGGCCTGCGACACGCACCATCGTGAATTTGTGGATGCCAGTGTCCGCGGACACGTGTCTTGGGACTCGCCTCCTCCCTGCTGTAAGGCTCGTCAAAAGTTTGACAAGCGCACTCCGGGCCTCTTCAAGACGGAATATGAAGGTGACGGGATCGTGGCACTGTGCTCCAAGACCTACTACTGTTTCAGAGACTCGAGTGACAAACTCAGCTGCAAAGGACTAAACAAAAAACAGAACGAGCTCACCAAGACCCGCTATCTCAAAGTGCTAGAAACTCAGACCAACGGAGGCGGAATCAACAAGAGCTTCAGGACGGATGGAAAGACAGTCTATACCTACCATCAGCGTAGAGATGCCCTTTCTTTCTTCTACATCAAGAGACGAGTTCAAGAGGATAGAATCAGCACTAAACCCCTTTTCATTTAATTTTTCTTTTTTTTTATGTAATGATTTGTGTTAAAATAACGAAACAAAAAAATTGCCTAATGTTGCCCTGTATCAGCTAGTCGATAGATTAGCTGATAGAGGCTGGTCCCAAGCCCAGACAAAAACAGAGGGAGCAATAAAAAAAAACCAATGTTTTTTTTTCTTTTAGATAATATATTACTTATCAGTCACTTCCTCTTTCACGTCTGTTACGGATACTTTTTTTTCCCACCGAGATAAACTCATTTGTACCTTTGGTGACGTCCTCAGTAACCCTTCACACCCCTCCCTGTCCGAGCCACGCTCCAGTTGCATCAAGCCTCC
>CM065748.1:9005760-9068260 GCA_033310375.1 Conus canariensis
CTTCCATGTCCCGTAAGCGGCATTACTATTGCAGGCCCATCCCGGTGTTCCCCCGTGTATATCCACACCCGGCTCTGAGCCGTCTCAGTCCCGGTATCTATATGCTTCATCATGGGGCAGTGAGGCTACTCGCCAGATAGGACCCAGCACTGCAGTGGAACCTCTTAGATGGTACACAGTACTGTGTAGTCAGGTTCAGAATCACCTGCAGGTCTGTAGTCTTCCAAGACCCTTACTGACAACAACAATGCGGAGTCGCAGACTCAGACCAACTCACGGTCACCATCTGCCTCGAAGACTGTTCTGCCATGAAGACTGCTCTGCCATGAAGACTTCTCTCCCTTGAAGACTGCTCTGCCATGAAGACTGCTCTGCCATGAAGACTGCTCTGCTATGAAGACTGCTCTGCCATGAAGACTGCTCGGCCATAAAGACTGCTCTGCTATGAATACCGTTCTGCCTTGAAGACTGTTTTGCCATGAAGACTGCTCTGCCATGAAGACTGCTCTGCCATGAAGACTGGTCTGCTCTCACATGAAGACTGCTCTGCCATAAAGACTGCTCTGCCATGTTTTGTCTCGTTCGTCATTTCTTCAGATGGATTCCCCCGTCTCCTCGACAAAGGTGGCAGTACGTCGCAGGTCCTCCAGTCCTCCGTAGAGCTTCCGGGCCACTGGGATTGGGTCGGGCCAGGTTTTCTCTCGAAGCGCTTGGTGGAGCGGGCAGGACTGCAGCAGATGTTCTGTTGTCTGGCTGCCTGTTCTGCAGGGGCACTGCTCTGTGTTGCCGATGCGGAGTTTAAAGAATAGGTGGTGTTTCAGGCGGTTGTGGCCTGTCCTGAGCCTGAAGATGACTACCTGCTCTCGTCGAGTCAGCAGGTAGTACGGGTCTGCTCTGTTGTGGCATGGATGCTGCTGCTTCCACTTGTTCTGCAGCTTGGCCTTAATGATGGTCCTGGATTCGGGGTAGCTGGTAGATCTGTCCATCTGCTCCTTCGTAGTGCCCTCCTTTGCCAGGGAGTCAGCAGTCTCATTGCCAAGCACGTTGCAGTGGGAGGGAATCCACTGCAGGGTGACTGTGTGACTTGTGCAGAGGGAGGCGAGAGATGAGGACAGATCGTTGAGCTCTGGATCTCTGTTGGACTGAAGGGCCTGCAAGATGGACAGGGCGTCGGTCAGGAAGACAACGTTGTGGCTGGCGTAGGGGCTGACCTCAATGTGGGCTGGTGCTGTTTTCAGGGCTTCTGCTTCAGGTCTGTAATTTGTGGAGTACAGGCCGGTAGCGAGGCAGATCTTTTCTTCTCTACCTCCTGTATATTGGATATAGACTCCTGCCCCTCCATTTCGAATGGCATCTGCTGCAGAGCCGTCGGTGTAGACATGAGTCCAGGACTCTTTGGGAAACTGGGTATGGAGGTGTTCAAGGGTGAGGGACTTTCTTTCAGGGCCGCTTTGGGAATCTTTGGGGCCAACACCAGGGATGCTGCACTGGATGAGGGGAGGGGTTCCTTCGCTCCAGGGAGGGACGGCAAGACACCGGGGTATCCCTTTTGGGTCATGATCAAGGATATCTTTATGTTGCCGTTCTAGGATCCTGCTCTGGCGTACGAAGCTCGCTCTCTTCAGCCGTCCTTTTGTTGGCTGGGACAGTCTGTCTTTCATGGGGTGGCCTTGCAGCCTCTTGAACTTGGCAGCCTGGGTCCGGAGTTTGGCGTCTCTGCGGTCCTCAAGAGACTGGAGCTCTGTGATGGTTTCAAGCTCCTGAATTGGCGTAGACTTCATGGCTCCTGTGATGATACGGGCAGCTTGATTCTGAATCTTGCTGATCCGTTCAAAATTGGATTTGGCTGTAGTGCCTCATGCAGTCATGCCATACTCCAGCACTGGCCTGACTCTACCAGTGTACAGTCTCCTGAGGGTCGTGTTGTCTGCACCCCATGTTGTTCCTGCCAGCTTCTTCATGAGGGCAAGGTGTAGTTTTGCTCTTGATTCTGTTTTCTCTGCTTGCTTCTTCCACGTCAGGCGTTTGTCGAAGGTGACTCCCAGGTACGTGGGGTTATTTTCAGCAAGCAGAGTTTGTCCATTGATGCTCAGGTTGGCCTTCTGTTCTTTGGGTGAAAGTCTGAAAACAGTGTATGTGGTCTTCTTGGCATTAATTGTTACAAGCCAATGTTTTGTCCAGCTTTCGAGAACATTCAGCGCCTGCTGTAACCTGTAGTTGGCAGTTGTGAGGTGCTCTTCCGAGCACCATAGGACAAGATCGTCTGCATAGATGGCTCCTTGGACTTTGCGTGGCATATCTTTGACGATGTCGTTGACAAAGACAAGGAATAGGGTAGGGCTGAGAATACCTCCTTGAGGGACTCCTTCTCTCAGTGTCTTCTTCCGACTGTATGCTCCGTTGACATGGACTCGGGCCTTCCTATTTTTCAGGTACTGCGAGATCCATTGGTACATACAGCCAGTCACACAACTCTTCTGGAGTTTTCTCCGGAGGCCATCCTTCCAGACTTTGTCGTACGCCTTTTCCATGTCTATCCATACCGTCAGTGTATGCTGTTTGTCCTGGAAGCCATCCTCGATCTTCTGGGCTATGTAGGTCACTTGATCCTCAGTGGAATGATGTTGGCGGAAGCCTGCCTGCTCTGGAGTGATGATGTTGTTCTTCTCCAGGTGCCAAACTAGCCGCGAGTTGATCATACGCTCTAGGAGCTTGCTGATGAGGCTGATGGGGCGATAGCTGTCAGCCCTGACTCTGTCTTTGCCCTTCTTATGGATGGGCACTATGTCAGCTTCTCGCCAGCTTTGTGGAACATGTCCCGTCTTCCAGCTGTTGTTGAAGAGAGCAAGGAGTTTGGTCTTTGCTTTGGTGCCGAGGTGTTTTAGCATCTCGTTGGTGACTTTGTCAGGACCTGGAGATTTTTTGTCCTGTAAAGATTTTGCGGCTTCTTCTAATTCTTTCAATTTGAAAGGCCCGTCCATGTAATCGGGTTGGTCTTGGTCATCCTGATGATTCTTCATTTCATCATGGACTTGTTGTTTTCTGTCCTCTGTCACAGAGATGTTGCTGGTCTGCTCATAGCTGTCTATGAAGCAGTTCGCTGCCTTTCTCCCTGTCACAATCTCCTGATCTTTTTGGAGCGTGACAGGCACTAACCTTGTCTCTTCATTATTTATCTCTGTCAAGGTTCAGCTTTTCTGTTTTCTCCATCCAGCTTGTTCTTGCAGCTTGGATGTAGGCCTTTCTGTATTTGGCAGTGCAGGCTTTGAGAGTGATGTTTTCTTGTGTTGGGTTGTTTTCCACCTCCTCTCTTGTCCTTGTCACTTCATCTTCAAGCTCCTGCAGCTCTTCTGTCCAATATGGCCTGTAGTTCTTGCGAACGCCACGTGGAATTGCCTCTGAGGCTGCTTTCAGGATGGCTTGGTTGAAGTTTTTGGTGGCTCTGCCATGAAGACTGCTCTGCTCTGCCTTGAAGACTACTCTGCCATAAAGACTGTTCTGCCATGAAGACTGTTGTACCATGAAGACTGTTCTGCCTTGAAGACTGTTCTGCCTTGAAGACTGCTCTGCCTTGAAGACTGCTCTGCCATGAAGACTGTTCTGCCTTGAAGACTGTTCTGCCTTGAAGATTGCTCTGCTTTGAAGACTATCTGCCATGAAGACTGTTCTGACATGAAGACTGTTCTGCCTTTGAAGACTGCTCTGCCATGAAGACTGCTCTGCCATGAAGACTGCTCTGCCATGAAGACTGTTCTGTTTTGCCATGAAGACTGTTCTGCCATGAAGACTGTTCTGCCATGAAGACTGTTCTGCCATGAAGACTGCTCTGCCATGAAGACTTTCTGCTTTGCCATAAAGACTGTTCTGCTTTGCCATGAAGACTGTTCTGCTTTGCCATGAAGACTGTTCTGCCATGAAGACTGCTCTGCCATGAAGACTGTTCTGCCATGAAGACTGCTCTGCCATGAAGACTTTCTGCTTTGCCATAAAGACTGTTCTGCTTTGCCATGAAGACTGTTCTGCCATGAAGACTGCTCTGCCATAAAGACTGTTGTACCATGAAGACTGCTCTGCCATGAAGACTGTTGTACCATGAGACTGTTCTGCCATAAAGACTGTTGTACCATGAAGACTGTTCTGCCATAAAGACTGTTGTACCATGAAGACTGCTCTGCCTTGAAGACTGTTCTGCCATGAAGACTGCTCTGCCATGAAGACTGTTCTGCCTTGAAGACTGTTCTGCCTTGAAGACTGTTCTGCCATGAAGACTGTTCTGCCTTGAAGACTGTTCTGCCATGAAGACTGCTTTGCCATGAAGACTTCTGCATGGAAGACTGTTCTGCCTTGAATACTGTTCTGCCATGAAGACTGTTCTGCCTTGAAGTCTGTTCTGCCATGAAGGCTGCTTTGCCATGAACACTGCTCTGCGTTGAAGACTGCTCTGCCATGAAGACTGCTCTGCCATGAAGACTGCTCTGCCATGAAGACTGCTCTTCCATGAAAACTGTTTTGCCTTGAAGACTGCTCTGCCACGAAGACTACCCCGCCAAGACTGGTTTGATGAGAATGACGCAGAAGTGCAGACACCGCTGTCAGAGAAACACCAGCTGTTCAGAGCGCACCAGAATGACCCCACATCACAAGCTAAGAATGATGCCTTCACCAGCGCAAAACAAAAAGTGCAGAAGAGGCTTCGCGAAATGCCAGATGCCTGGTTCAGCAAAAAGGCCGATGAAATCCAGGGGTACGCAGACAGTTGACACCAAGCGTTTCTATGACGCTCTGAAGGCTGTGTATGGATCCCAGTCCTCCGGCTCCTCCCCTTCCTCAACGCAGATGGGACCCAGCTGCTGACAGAAAAGAAGCAGACTCTGGAGAGATGGGCTGAACACTTTAACCAGGTTCTCAACCGCCCTGCCTCAATCAACGACGATGCCATTGCACGCCTACCTCAAGTGGAGATCAGGCAAGACCTTGACAACCCCCACAGAAGAAGTCAGAAAGGCAATCAAACAACTTTCCTGTAACAAAGCGCCAGGATCTGATGCGATCCCTGCTGAAGTTTACAAATCAGGAGGCCCAGCCTTGACACAGAAGCTGACGCAGCTCTTCCAGTACATGTGGAATGAAGAGAGGGTCCCACAACAGTTGAAAGATGCCAACATTCTCCACATCTACAAGAGAAAAGGCAACCGCCAGTCCTGCGACAATCACCGAGGCATCTCTCTCTTGTCGATAGCTGGGAAGATCTTGGCTCGTGTCCTGCTCAACCGCCTTCTACTACACCTTGAGCAGGGTCTACTCTCAGAAAGCCAGTGTGGCTTTCGTGCAGAACGTGGAACTGCAGACATGATATTTGCTGCACGACAGCTCCAGGAAAAATGCCAAGAGCAGCAGAGCGATCTGTTCGTGACCTTTGTCGATCTGACCAAGGCCTTCGATACGGTCAGCAGAGATGGCTTGTGAACGATCATGGAGAAATTTGGCTGTCCCAGCAGGTTCACCACGATCGTCCGACAGTTCCACGACGGCATGATGGTGAAAGTAATGGATGATGGAGACAAGTCAGAAGCCTTTCCAGTGACCAATGGCGTAAAGCAAGGCTGCGTTCTCGCCCCTACACTTTTCAGCATGGTCTTCTCCGCCATGCTGACTGATGCCTTCCGTGATTGCCAGGGTGGTATACACGTCAGATACAGAACTGATGGTGGGCTGTTCAACCTCAGGCGACTGCAGGCTGTTACAAAGGTGAAAGAGACCGTCATCAGGGACTTCTTGTTTGCTGATGACGGCGCCCTCAATACCAGCACAGAGCAGATGATGCAGCACGAAATGGACTGCCTCTCACGAGCCTGCGACAACATCGGTCTCACCATCAGCACCAAAAAGACCGAAGTGATGTATCAGCCTGCGCCAGGTAAACCCTACCAGGAACTACACATCACGGTAAAGGGGCAGAACTTACAGGCAGTTGACAACTTCACCTATCTGGGCAGCACACTCTCACGAGCTGTGAACATTGACGCAGAGGTCAGGAACAGGATTGCCAAAGCCAGCTCTGTATTTGGGAGACTCCGTGAAAATGTCTGGGAGTGGAGAGGACTAAGCCTTACAACCAAGCTGAAGGTCTACCATGCAGTGGTACTAACCACTCTCACTCTACTCTATGCCAGTGAGGCCTGGACTATCTACAGCAGACACGCCAAACAGCTCAACCATTTTCACCTCAGCTGTCTCCGCAGAGTCCTACGCATCAAGTGGCAGGACAAAGTCCCAGACACTAAGGTTTTGGAAAGGGCCAGCATCCCAAGCATCTACACTCCCCTTCAGAAATCCCGAACCAGATGGGCTGGCCACATCGTCAGAGTGCCAGATAGTCGACTGCCGAAACAACTGCTGTACGGAGAACTGAGTCCGGGCGAGCGCAAAGTTGGGGGGCAGAAGAAACGTTTCACGGACTCCCTCAAAGTGTTCCTCAAAGGCCTGAACATCAACCTCAACACGTGGGAGTCGCTTGCCCTGGACCGCCCAGCCTGGCGAAGCAGCATCACAAAGGCTGCATGTACATTACAGAAGAGACGCACAGCAGAAGCTGAAAGCGAGACAGGCGCAAGGCCAGAGCTACCTCCACCTCCGCTGTAGCAGCCACACGAACAACATAACATACTCCGCCATGAAGACTGTTCTGCCATGTAGACTGTTCTGCAATGTAGACTGTTCTGCCTTGAAGACTGTTCTGCCATGTAGACTGTTCTACCATGTAGACTGTTCTGCCATGAAGACTGTTCTGCTATGTAGACTGTTCTGCCATGTAGACTGTTCTGCCATGAAGACTGTTCTGCCATGTAGACTGTTCTGCCATGTAGACTGTTCTGCCATGAAGACTGTTCTGCCATGTAGACTGTTCTGCCATGTAGACTGTTCTGACATGAAGACTGTTCTGCCTAGTAGACTGTTCTGCCATGTAGACTGTTCTGCCATGAAGACTGTTCTGCCTTGTAGACTGTTCTGCCATGTAGACTGTTCTGCCATGAAGACTGTTCTGCCATGTAGACTGTTCTGCCATGAAGACTGCTCTACTTGCTAGGAAGACTGCTCTGCAATGTAGACTGTTCTGCCATGTAGACTGTTCTGCCATGAAGACTGTTCTGCCTGTAGACTGTTCTGCCATGAGACTGTTCTGCCATAAAGACTGTTCTGCCATGAGACTGTTCTGCCTTGAAGACTGTTCTGCCATGGAAGACTGCTCTACTTTGCTATGAAGACTGCTTCTGCCATGAAGACTGTTCTGCCATGTAGACTGTTCTGCCATGAAGACTGTTCTGTCATGTAGACTGTTCTGCCATGAAGACTGTTCTGCCATGTAGACTTAGTTATGTCCATGAAGACTGTTCTGCCATGTAGACTGTTCTGCCATGAAGACTGTCCTGCCATGAGACTGTTCTGCCATGAAGACTGTTCTGCCATGAAGACTGCTCTACTTTGCTATGAAGACTGCTCTGCCATGACGACTGTTCTGCCATGTAGACTGTTCTGCCATGAAGACTGTTCTGCCATGTAGACTGTTCTGCCATGAAGACTGTTCTGCCATTTAGACTGTTCTGCCATGAAGACTGTTCTGCCATGAAGATCTGCTCTACTTTGCTATGAAGACTGTTCTGCCATGAAGACTGTTCTGCCATGTAGACTGTTCTGCCATGAAGACTGTTCTGCCATGTAGACTGTTCTGCCATGAAGACTGTTCTGCCATGTAGACTGTTCTGCATGAATGAGTACTGTTCTGCCATGAAGACTGTTCTGCCATGAAGACTGTTCTGCCATGAAGACTGCTCTACTTTGCTAGGAAGACTGTCTCTGCCATGAAGACTGTTCTGCCATGTAGGACTGTTCTGCCATGAAGACTGTTCTGCCTTGAAGACTGCTCTAACTTTGCTATGAAGAGACTGCTCTCTGCCATGAAGACTGTTCTGCCAAGTAGACTGTTCTGCCATGAAGACTGTTCTGCCATGTAGACTGTGCTGCCATGAAGACTGTTCTGCCATGTAGACTGTTCTGCCATGAAGACTGTTCTGCCGTGTAGACTGCTCTGCCCTGAAGACTGTTTCGCCATGTAGACTGCTCTGCCCTGAAGACTGTTCTGCCATGTAGACTGCTCTGCCATGAAGACTATTCTGCCATGAAGACTGTCCTGCCATGTAGACTGTTCTGCCCTGAAGACTGTTCTGCCATGTAGACTGTTCTGCCATGAAGACTGTTCTGCCGTGTAGACTGTTCTGCCATGTAGACTGTTCTGCCATGAAGACTGTTCTGCCTTGAAGACTGCTCTGCTTTGAAGACTGTTCTGTCATGTAGACTGCTTTGCCTGAAGACTCATAGAATGAAGACTGTTCTCCCATGAAGACTGTTCTGCCATAAAGACTGTTCTGCCGTGTAGACTGTTCTGCCTTGAAGACTGTTCTGCCTTGATGACTGCTCTGCCATAAAGACTGCTCTGCCATGAAGACTGTTCTGCCTTGAAGACTGCTTTGCCATGAAGACTGCTCTGCCATGAAGACCGTTCTGTCATAAAGACTGTTCTGCCTTGAAGACTGCTCTGCCATGAAGACTGTTCTGTCATGAAGACTGCTCTGCCTTGAAGACTGCTCCGCCATGTAGACTGTTCTACCATGAAGACTGCTCTGCCATGAAGACAGTTTTGCCATGAAGACTGCTCTGCCATGAAGACTGCTCTGCCATGAAGACAGCTTTGCCATGAAGACTGTTCTGCCATGAAGACTGTTCTGCCATGAAGACTGCTCTGCCATGAAGACAGCTTTGCCATGAAGACTGCTTTGCCATGTAGATTGTTCTGCCATGAAGACTGCTTTGCCATGAAGACAGCTTTGCCATGAAGACTGCTCTGCCATGAAGATTGTTCTGCCATGAAGACTGCTCTGCCATGAAGACAGCTTTGCCATGAAGACTGCTCTGCCATAAAGACTGTTCTGACATGAAGACTGTTCTGTCAAGAAGACTGCTCTGCCATGAAGACTGTTCTGCCATGAAGACTGTTCTGTCAAAAAGACTGCTCTGCCATAAAGACTGTTCTGCCATGAAGACTGCTCTGCCATGAAGACAGCTTTGCCATGAAGACTGCTCTGCCATAAAGACTGTTCTGCCATGAAGACTGTTCTGTCAAGAAGACTGCTCTGCTATGAAAACTGTTTTACCGTGAAGACTGCTCTGCCATGAAGACAGCTTTGCCATGAAGACTGCTCTGCCATGAAGACAGCTTTGCCATGAAGACTGTTCTGCCATGAAGACTGTTCTGCCATGAAGACTGTTCCGTAATGAAGACTGCTCTGCCATGAAGACTGTTTGTCTTGAAAACTCTTCTGAAATGAATACTGTTCTGCCATGAAGACTGTTCTGCTTTGTCATGAAGATTCGTCAGCGATGAAGTCTGCTTTGCCGTGAAGACTGTTCTGCTTTGCCATGAAGAGTGTTCTGCCATGAAGAATGCTCTGCAATGAAGACTATTTGAGCAAAGACACTTTCTGACTCCGGGTTGTTCATGTTTCTGTGTGTTCTGACTCAAGAGTCTAATATCCTCAGGTAAATTTTTATTAGGCTCTTGAGTCAGAACACACAGAAACATGAAAACTCTTCCGCCATGAAGACTGCTCTGCCATGAAGACTGTTCTGCCTTGAAGACTGTTCTGCCTTGAAGACTGCTCTGCCATGAAGACAGCTTTGCCATAAAGACTGCTCTACCATGAAGACTGTTCTACCATGAAGACTGTTCTGCCATGAAGACTGTTCTGCCACGAAGACTTCTGTCAAGAAGACTGCTCTGCTACGAAAACTGTTTTACCGTGAAGACTGTTATGCCATGACGACTGCTCCGACATGAAGAGTGCTCCGCCATGAAAACTGCGCTGTTCTGAAGACTCCTCTGACATGAAGACGGTTCTGCCTTGAAAACTCTCCTGGAATGAATGTTGTTCTGCCATGAAGACCGTTCTGCTTTGCCATGAAGACTCGTCTGCGATGAAGTCTGCTTTACCGTGAAGACTGTTCTGCTTTGCCATAAAGACTGTTCTGCCATGAAGACTGCTCTGCCATGAAGACCGTTCTGCCATGAAGACTGCTCTGCCATGAGGACTGCTCTGCCATGAAGGCTGCTCTGCTATGAAGACTGCTCTGCTCTGCCATGAAGACTGTTCTGCCATGAAGGCAGCTCTGCTTTGCTATGAAGACTGCTCTGCCATGAAGACTGCTCTGCTATGAAGACTGCTCTGCCATGAAGGCTGCTCTGCTATGAAGACTGCTCTGCTTTGCTATGAAGACTGCTCTGCTATGAAGACTGCTCTGCCATGAAGACTGCTCCGCCATGAAGACTGCTCTGCCATGAAGACTGCTCTGCTTTGCTATGAAGACTGCACTGCCATGAAGGCTGCACTGTTATGAAGACTGCTCTGCTTTGCTATGAAGACTGCTCTGCCATGAAGACTGTTCTGCCATGAAGACTGCTCTGCCATGAAGACTGTTCTGTCATGAAGACTGCTATGCCATCAAGACTGCTCTGCTATGAAGACTGCTCTGCTCTGCTATGAAGACTGCTCCACCATGCAGACTGCTCTGCCATGAAGACTGTTCTGCCATGAGGACTGCTCTGCTATGAAGACTGCTCTGCCATGAAGACTGTTCTGCTTTGCTATGAAGACTGCTCTGCAATAAAGACTGCTCTGCTATGAAGACTGCTCTGCCATGAAGACAACTCTGCCATAAAGACTGCTCTGCCATGAAGACTGTTCTGCCATGAAGACTGCTCTGCCGTGAAGACTGTTCTGCCGTGAAGACTGCTCTGCCATGAAGACTGTTCTGCCATGAAGACTGTTCTGCCATGAAGACTGCTCTGCCATGAAGACTGTTCTACTTTGCTATGAAGACTGCTCTGCTATGAAGACTGTTCTGCTTTGCCATGAAGACTGCTCTGCCATGAAGACTGCTCTGCCATTAAGACTATTCTGCTTTGGCATGAAGACTGTTCTGCTATGAAGACTGTTCTGCTTTGCCATGAAGACTGCTCTGCCATGAAGACTGTTCCGCCATGAAGACTGCTCTGGTTTGCCATGAAGACTGTTTTGTTCTGCCATGAAGACTGCTCTGCCATGAAGACTGCTCTGCCATGAAGACTGCTCTGCCATGAAGACCGCTCTGCCATGAAGACTGTTGTACCATGAAGACTGCTCTGCCTTGAAAACTGTTCTGCCGTGATGACTGTTCTGCCTTGAAGACTGCTCTGCCTTGAAGACTGTTCCGCCGGGAAGACTGCTCTGCCATGAAGACTGTTCTGCTTTGCCATGAAGACTGTTCTGCCATAAAGACTGCTCTGTCATAAAGACTGTTCTGCTTTGCCATGAAGACTGTTCTGCCATGACGACTGCTTTGCCATGAAGACTGTTCTGCCATGACGACTGCTCTGCCATGAACTGTTCTGCAATGAAGACTGCCCTGCCATGAAGACTTTTCTGCTCTGCCTTGAAGACTGCTCTGTCAAGAAGACTGCTCTGCCATGCAGACTGCTCTGTGGTGAAATTCTCTGACTTTGAGACAGCTCTGCTGTGAAAATTCTTCCTCGGAGACTGACAGCACAAAACTCAAGTGGAGGAGCAAAGGGGGTGAGGGGTGTGGTGAGGGTGTGAGTCATCTCAGCGATGCTTTCCGAGACGCATTCACGACATAGAAAAGTCTCAACGACTCTCTAAAGGACTCTCTCTCTCTCTCTCTCTCTCTCTCTCTCTCTCTCTCTCTCTCTCTCTCTCTCTCTCTCTCTTTGTCTGTCTGTCTGTCTGCCTGCTTGCCTGCCTGGCTGTCTGTCTGTCTCACTCTCTCCTTCTCCCTTTGTGTGTGTGTGTGTGTGTGTGTGTGTGTGTGTGTGTGTGTGTGTGTGTGTGTGTGTGTGTGTGAGTGTGCGTGCGTGCGTGCGTGCGTTGTGTGTGTGTGTGTGTGTGTGTGTGTGTGTGTGTGTGTGTGTGTGTGTGTGTGTGTATGTGCGTGCGCGTTTTACAGCGTTCGCTTGAAAGATACATCACGGTCAAATTGTAGCACTGAGACAAGAAAGTTCCACACTTACCGTGAATGTACGCACGCATGCAAGCAGAAGGGAAAATCCCTTGCATCGAAACGACGCAGAGGAGATTCGAACTCGCAACCTCAGGATCGCCAAGATTACGAGACCGACGCTCTACCAACTGAGCGAACCCTCCCCGCGCCCTTTAATCTCTCTCCTTCATCCCCTCCCCCCCACCCCCCACCCCACCCCCATTTCTTCAACACTTTTAAGTCAAATCCCCTATCATCGACTGACCTTCAGAGCTGGAATATGGGGGTCGCATGAAATCATAATCCATGTTGCGTGAAGGTTGTTGGCCTTGGCGTGGATCTTCCCAGCATGTCGCGTTCTCATATCCGGATCCGACTTCCGTTTTCGGTTCACTCTTTACCGGAGTCTCATATGATGAGTCAGTGTTGTCCACTGTCACTGTGCTTTCCGCTGTTTGGGAAAAAGGAAGGAAGAAAGAAAGAGAAAAGAAAAGAAAAGAAAGAAAGAAACGAAAGAAAGAAAGGAAGAAAGAAAAAACAGAAAGAAAAGAAGAAAAGGGAAGAAAGGAAAGAATAATTGAGTGAATTAATGAATAATTGAATGGCAGAAAGAATTAATAATTGAACGAACTAACACATGAACGAAGGAGCGGACGAACGAACGTACGAATGTAAGAATGCATGAACGAAAGATTGAATGATTGAAAGGATGAATGAATGAATAAATGAATAAATGAATGAACGCACGAACGAACGAACGAATGAATACTGAAATAATGAATGAATGAATAATGAATGAATGAATGAATGAATGAAGCACCTTTCGAGCTACACGATCGCACACCTAAGTTGTAGCGCAGAGTCAAGTACCCAGACAAGAATAAACAAACCCAGGTTGTTTTTTTTTCAATCAGTCTCAGGACCTTACTCATAAGGTGTATGGCGCAAAACACTGGCTGAACTGAAGCAGAAAAGACATCCTTCTGGACTCCCACCCCATCAACACAAATCTTTATTTGACATTTTCCAAACGGCTGACTTTCGCTCCTGGTGGGAAAACTTTCACCTGTGATATACATGTGTTTTATTCAGCTTGATTGTAGCGTCCAGTGGCCATGGCTAGGCCATGGCTCGGTCGTTAATGACGCGGATTTCCGGCTGAGAGGTCTTGGGTTCGATTCAAACCCGTGCCATTTAATATATATATATATATATATATATATATATATATATATATATATATATATATATATATATATAAATTAGAGTTAAAAGACCACTTAGAATTCTAAAAATGCTCAACCAAACAGGGAGCGACATAACAGTTTAAAATATTATTTTAAAATGGAAGTGTAAAACCACCCTACAAACTTGTTTCGAGCCAAAGTGCTCTCCTCAGGGTATGTATAATCTGGGCACGCCACCAGTGTTGTATAGTTTAGTGTGTGGGCGTGTGAGCTCTGCGCGTGTGGCACGTGGCCTGTTGATTTTTTTCTTTTTGGGGGCGCGTTCAGGGGGGACGTGCCAAGGAATGGTGCATTGACAAAGATTTCCATTTGTGCCTGCAATTATTAATCATTTCTACTTTAGAGTTCAGGGATGCTAGATGGGGTTTACATAATATCAGCCACTTTTCTGTAGTACATAAGTTGCATTTTTTTAGAAATGTTGTTGTATGGTGCTGCTCTTTTTATAATTTTCCATGATATGTTGTAATCTATTTTCTTATCTTTAAGCTTCCAAATATATTTACTTAGTTCTGTTTGGTTTTTATATTTTTCATTTTTGAAGGACTGTTTATGGTTTGCATATCTGGTTTTAAAATGGTTTGCCGTGATCCCTATGTATGTTTCTTTATCACTGTCTGTTGTTACCGTTGCTTTGTACACAATGTTGCTGTAGAGACATTTGTTATTCAGAGGGCACTGGTCTTTTTTTGTGCAATTACAAGATATCCTTTCGTCACCCTCTTTGGTTGTATTGTTTTTGGTTTTATTGGAAGAATCAATTATGTTTTTAAGGTTGGGCATACACGAGTACGATAGCTTGATGGTGTTTTTACTGAATATTTTAGATAGTACATGTTCTTTTGGGAATGATGTTTTAAGGATTCTGAGGAATTCTTTTCCTACGTTGGTTTTTGTTCTTCCATCATATGGAGGGTTATACCATATAATTTTTCTTTTCCTGTTTTTCTTATTGCTGTTCATGTTATTATCTGGGTTATATTGTAATTTGTAGTTGTAGCCACTTTTTTTCAGCGCCTCTTGGTATTCGGCTGCTGCACTGTTAAATTCTTTCTCATTGCATGACAGTTTAGATAATCTTTTGTTTATGCCATTAGGTATGGTTTTTAAAATGGAGGGTGGATGGTTACTTTTGATGTCTACGTAGACAGGTGTGTCATTGGGTTTTTTGTATGGTTTGTATGTATGGTCCTTAAGGTCTAATGTTATGTCTAAATTATTTACTTTTTTTTTGTTGGCTTCTACTGTGATTTTTAGGTTGTAGCTTTGAAAGATTTTACAAAGTTCTTTTTTCTTGTTTTCAATGATTTTTGGTTTATTGTTTAATGTGGCAAGGCCGTCATCTCTGTATAAGCCAACCTGTTTACCAAGTATTTTCTGTATATGAGACAACATGAAAAGTCCAACTAATTCACAAGTTTCAGCTCCATCATAAGATCCCATCGTGACATCGAACGTGGAATTTCTGCTGTTTTTTTTTAATCCAAGTTTCATTGTTGCTACGGAGAAGGGTTTTCTTAGTGTGGAAAATGATTTCCATCTCAGAATCTGTTATATTTGTATATTTGTTGGCGAATCTTAGTGCTTTAGTAAGTAATTCCTCATCGATAGAAGGATAGAAATCCACTATGTCAAAAGTAATGAACACTGTATTTTTCTGTTTGTTCAATTCTTTAAACCATTGGATAACTTCATAATTATTTTTCCAGAGATTGTATTGTATACACACACACACACACACACACACACACACACACACACACACACAACGCACATATGTATATATATATATATATGTGTGTGTGTGTGTGTGTGCGTGCGTGCGTGCGTGCGTGCGTGCGTGTGTGCGTGTGTGTGTGTGTGTGTGTGTGTGTGTGTGTGTGTGTGTGTGTTGCCCTGACAGGCTCCTACCCAAAGTTGATTTTGTAATGGGCTCGATTGGGAACATTGAAACCAAATAGTCGAGGTTTATCCACTCAATGGATGTGTCTCTAATAGCAATAGCGTTGTTCAAAATTTCTGACTAGCACTGTAGGTGTCTGTATCTCCCGGGGCCAGACTGACGCTAGGACATATTATGAAAACAAGCGTAGAGTACAGCCCTGTCATCCGTCTCAGACCAGAACTGAACTCCACAATATCAACATAAACTTACTCATCCTGATCAATCAGCACTAAAAAAAACCCTTACATTCTATGGCCCCTTATGCCCTGCTCTCGTGATGACCTTACTTTCAATTTCCTCTTTACATCTATGTTCTTGGTGAGTTTACTTTGAAGCGCTGGTAGCAGCAAGTTCATGGAGATTATCGTTGGACGGATGTGGTGACGTCCTCCGGAGAGAGATGCCCACATGTGCTGGCTCCAAGACTAAGCAATTATTGTCATCAGCAGAGGGCTTAGTAGAGAGTGTCCGGCGAACTTGGTCTGGAGCAGGCGCCACTGAACACCACCAAACGACTCGGCAGCGGTGCGGCGTCTCTTCCGTTGGGTCACCTCATGACTTCACATTGATCGTTACCTGTGAATCGCTGGCACCATTTGGGGCTGCAGTGGGACGAGCTAGGGTGTGGCTGTGTATGGGGAGACGGAATGAGGGGCGTGGGGATGGGGTGAAATGCACTAAAGTGGCACAGGAGATGAGACAGGAAAGGAAAAAAAACTTCATTGTATCTGATTTAGAGCAAAAAGTGATGTGTAAGTGGGAATAAAGACGGATCGGATGAAATGTAATTGGACAAAACGAGACGGTGCAAAAAGAGATTTTGCAAAACGTGACTGGGTAAAACGTGATTGGCTGAAACATGCAGCACTGAACAGGACAGAAGTCACCACAAGCAATTCACCATTCCGCCATGTCGAGCTCAGTGTCACCAGTTTGCTTTCTGCCCGCGCACCATCATGAAACGAAAAAAACCTGCCGAACCAGTTGGTTCAGTCCCAAATCGCATAGACCTTAAGCTAAGCCTAACAGGTGTGGGGATTCAATTGCCAAAAACAAGTGGCAGACATCAAAACCCAGAGGTACTAACCTCCCAGGTGTGGGGGATTAAACCTTCCAGGAAAGGCATGGCTGAGTAATAAACCCAGAGGTACTTACTTCCCACAAGTGGGGGTTAAACCTTCCAGGAAAGGCATGGCTGAGTAATAAACCCAGAGGTACTTACTTCCCACAAGTGGGGGTTAAACCTGCCAAAAAAATCACTGTGCCCCAAACCCAGAGGTCTTCACCTCACTTAAAACCACCAGAAACAGTAGCCAAGTCGAAAACCCAAGAGTTTTTTTTTACCTCCCCTGTGCTGGAATTCAACCTGCCAAAACAAGTGCTTGAATCTCAAACCCAGAGATATTGACCTCTTATGTGTAGGGATTAAAGCTGCCAAAACAAGTGCTTGAATCCCAAACCCAGAGGCATTGACCTCTTATGTGTAGGGATTAAAGCTGCCAAAATAACTGGCCCAGTCTAGAACCCCAGGGGTACTTGCCTCACAGGTGTGGGGATTTAACCTGTCAAACCAAGTGGCTTAGTCCCCAAACCCCAGAAGTCCTTACTTCCCTGGTCAAACCATCCAGTTCCGGTGGGTAGAAAGGTATGGACGGATGGCTGTGGTGTCTACCTTTCAACTCATATCAGAGTCGGTGATGCACAGGTTAATTGAAAACTGCACGTGCAGCGCAGACAAACAGTGTGCACCGGGCAGCTGGACGTTCAGGTTGGATGTTTTTTCTTGCTTCAACGTTGAAGTTTGTAGGTTTTGGTTTGTTTGTTTTTGTTCCTATTCGTCCCGTCATCTGATCGAGGGGGCTGGACCTATATAATAACGATTGATTGTAGCCACGCCACAAACAAGATGAACGAACGAGCGAATAAATGGGATGAACGAACGAGCGAACAAAAGCAAAGAGCAAACGAACGAACTAACGAACGAATAAAATGAATGAATGAATGAATGAATTGATGGATGGGATGAATAGATGGATGAATGAATGAATGAATAAAAGGGTGATTTAATTCATGAGAAAGAAAGTAAGGAGAAAATATGAAAATAGATAAATACTTTTGCATGCTCCTATCAACCCACTCATTTCTATACACATTTATGCATACACTCAAAGATACGTACAAATCTCCCTCCCCCCCTCTCTCTCTCTCTCTCTCTCTCTCTCTCTCTCTCTCTCTCTCTCTCTCTCTCTCTCTCACTGTCTCTGTCTCTCTCTCTCTGTCTGTCTTTGTCTCTCTCTCTCTTCTTCTTCTTCTTCTTCTTCTTCTTCTTTTCTCACCCCTCTCTTCCTGCAAACTATGTGCTTTTTCTTTTCAAGCTATTTCTTTAAAGCCATGAAAGAAAATACTTAAAAATCAACCACAAGAAAACGAATTTTCTGATGCGTTGCATCATGTCTCCATTTGTACTGTGAAATGTTTGCCTTCTAAAAGTCGGGAAATGAAAGAAGAGAGAAAAAAAAGTCATTAATCCACTCAAACGCCTTGTTGTTCATTCCTTCATTCACCCACTAACCCACTTATTCAGTCGATCAATTGATAATCTAAAACTGAATATATAATACGCTGGATCGCTATCGACAGGCTGAATTAGAACAGATGCAGGAGTAGACACTATGTGCAGAAAACAAAGAAGAAAGACTGAAATAGAAGACATAGAGAAAGAGAATGAGATAAAAAGAAAAAGACAAAAGTAAGAGAAAACGAAAAAAAAGAAAGACAGAAAAAAGAAAAAGAAAAAAGAAAAGAAAGAAAGAAAAGGGGGAAAAGAAAAGGGAGAAGGAAAGGAAAGGAAAAAGAAGGAAATACATTCCGGGTAAAATACGGTTATTCTACGAATCCGTGCCGATTTTAAAGACTGAACACGTGCATGGGGATACAAGTGCTCGCGCGCGTGCTTTACATACCATCGTGCGGTCTACAATATATGAAACCAAAAGTGAACGTTTTTTCAACAGACTGTTGGCCAAGACATAATAAGAACAATGGAGAAAGAGAAAAGAAAAAAAAATAGAGTAAAAGAAAAAAATCAAAGAGGGAACGGAAGAAAGAATGTTGAGGGAAAGAAAGAAGAAATGTTGAGGGAAAGAAAGAAAGAATGTTGAGGGAAAGAAAGAAGGAATGTTGAGAGAAAGAAAGAAGGAATGTTGAGGGAAAGAAAGAAAGAATGTTGAGGGAACGAAAGAAGGAATGTTGAGGGGGAAAAGAATGTTGAGGGAAAGAAAGAAAGAATGTTGAGAGGGAAAAGAATATTGAGAGAAAGAAAGAAGGAATGTTGAGGGGGAAAAGAATGTTGAGGGAAAAAAGAAAGAATGTTGAGGGAAAGAAAGAATGTTAAGGGAAGGAAAGAAGGAATGTTGAGGGAAAGAAAGAATGTTAAGGGAAGGAAAGAAGGAATGTTAAGGGAAAGAAAGAAGGAATGTTGAGGGAAAGAAAGAAAGAATGTTGAGGAAAAGACAAAGAATGTTGAGGGAAAGATAGAGAGAATGTTGACGGAAAGAAAGAAAGAATGTTGAGGAAAAGACAAAGAATGTTGAGGGAAAGATAGAGAGAATATTGAGGGAAAGATAGAGAGAATGTAGAGGGAAAGAAAGAAAGAATGTTGAGGGAAAGAGAGAGAGAGAAAATATTGAGGGAAAGATAGAGAGAATATTGAGGGAAAGATAGAGAGAATGTTGAGGGAAAGATAGAGAGAATGTTGACGGAAAGAAAGAAAGAATGTTGAGGGAAATACAAAAAATGTTGAGGGAAAGATAGAGAGAATATTGAGGGAAAGATAGAGAGAATGCAGAGGGGAAGAAAGAAAGAATATTGGGGAAAGATAGAAAGAATGTTGAGGGAAATAAAGAAGGAAAAACATGGCCCAAGATAAGATGGTGAGTAACTTTCAGTTATATTGTTTCTTTTTCGTTGAAGTAATTACGTCGTTGTTTAAAAAAAGAATGAAGAACCACGCACAAATTGAATAGTTCAATAAATTGTAGAAAACCGTTTTGCCGAGCTGCAAAGGGACGCCACTCTCCCCTTTCCTGTCCCGCTTTGAAAATGAGGATTATTATCAGTCACGTTTTACTAAGTCAGACGTGTGTGCTCACAATGGTATGGTGTGATAAACTCACATCAGAACCTAATCGTACAAGAGGGAAAGAACACGTCCCTTTCACAACTCTTTTCTATTGGTGTGTATGTACTTCGGATTGTCGATTAAACTGTCTGCATATCCCCCTCCCCTCCCCACCCCCAGTCTCTGTCTAAAATTATTGGGCGGTTTATGTTAGCACTGACAAGTAACCCATGACATACACGGAGCAAAAAACCAAAAACCCTGTACTTAGTCACATCTGATAAATTAATAAACACTGGGGGGGGGGGGGGGGGGGGGGGAAGCAGGGACTTTTTCTAATTAGTCAAACTTTACACATTCACAGAGGCTAGGATTAGACAATATTCCCAAACATTTGTTCGCAGTCAGTTGTTAAATTTAGTGACACAAAGGCAAAAACAAACACATAAGCAAACAAACAAGCAAGAAACAGAAATCGCAAGTCACAGATACTAAGATAAACAAAAATGAAATACGCCCTTCCCTTCCCTAAATCACACACCTGTAGGTTCACAAAGAACCAATATAGATATAGATATATATATATATATATATATATATATATATATATGTGTGTGTGTGTGTGTGTGTGTGTGTGTGTTATATATATATATATGTATATATATATATATTAGGACAAAAACTGTCTAAACCTAATGTGAGCACTCGCAACCAACGAGCCAACAAACACAAAGAAGGTGCGTGAGTACTCGAATCCAATAAACCCATCTGCACTTGACCAGTCACAAAAACAACCAATTCAAATGCAAATACTTGTCAGTGCCTCTGAACTTAATATATATCAACAAAACATACTACGGTATTGCACACCAGCCTTTTCTGGGATAGCATTCTTCTTAAAACCGAAAAGGCAGAGGAGTCAAATTACCACTTTCCGCGGTCATTGAGGAGAAACAATCAGGTTTCGAAATATCGGTATCTGACCAGGAGTCATATGTTAGTGGGTTTCCTCCCCATTGGAGACTGTCTCCCTCTTGGAGACTATAAGCTTGCTGAAGGCTCATTTTGAGAAGCATTTATTTTATTTTTCCCCATTCACCCCCTCAAGCACATACTGTTAGTTAGGCAGAATGATCTACCACTGCAGATATGAATGCTTATCTCCCCCTATTTCTTCAATCTAAGACATAAGAGCAAGCTTTGTTTATATATATATATATATATATATATATATATATCAGACAATCTGATGTATAATTCCTGTAATGACCCACCCCCCTTCCGACCAAAAAAATAAAAATAAAAATAAGAGAGCAAAAAGGGGGCTGGGGGGGGGGGGGGGGAGGGAAACAAGATAAGTTAATAATCAATCTTGACGTATAATTTTTATGATGACCCATCCCCACCCCCCTCCGAGAAAATGGGACCTAAAAAGGGACAAAGAACAAACGATAACACATCTTGTGTTTGTCCCTTTTCCTTGTGTTGTCTTCTCTTCTCTCTTGTACTACTCTGAAGAAGATCTAGCTGCAAAGTGAGACGACTGCAGGCGGAAATCTAAACAAATCTTAAATAAAAGTTGAAAGATTCAACGCCTGGCATCCTTGCGCTGAAGAGTGAAGAGATCGAAGCTGAGTACCAAATTCGTTCATTTTCGTTGTATTATTTGTTTTTGTCTTGCCTGATGAAGACCTAAAAGGTCGAAACGCGTTGTGTTTTGTCTTGTGACTCGTTTATCTACGATTCTCTTGGCGGTTCGCTAACTTTTATTTAAGATTTACTCTGAAGAAGGCATGTTATGAATTAAATAGATCATTAACACTTCAAATAATTTTCTTTTAATATGAGAGGGTAACACACAGGTCTCTTTTTAACATTTCAAATAGATTTTTTTAATATGAGAGGGTAACTCACAGGTCTTTTGCCGTACATTATCACTAACTTTTCAAATAAAAATTTCAAAGAACATGAGCCACAGGTCTTTTGCAACAAAGTCCACCCCTCTCCTCTCCTTTCCCCCTACCACGTCCCGCGCCCCCTCTCCCCCAGTTAAAATACATATTGCTGTTTACCACAGCAATAGCATTGACCTTTTAACTATAAATGAATAAGTGAAATATTCATTTATTCATTTATTTATTTATTTATCTATTTGCAGTCGGCAGGTACTCCAGACCTGACGTGTGAGTTGGATAAGCAGGTGAGGCATCTACGAAGCGTCCAAGAGCGTCCCACTCTCATCCAATTTTTTTTTCAAAACATTTTTTCATTCTGTTTTTCCTAATTCCTTTCTTTGTCTCTTTTCTTTTCTTGTTTTCTTTCTCCATTTTTTCTCCTGTCAACGCATTGTGTCCCTGTAGCCTTACTGGTGCGGTGTTGTATGTATGGACTAATCCGAACTCCGTGACTCTTCATTGATGAAAATAAAACCATGTGAACATTTACTGATGGTACTACTCTAGGGACTACCATCATTACTACTACTACTGCTGCTACTGCTGCTGCTGCTGCTACTACGACTACTACTTCTACTATACTACTGCTACTACTTCTGCTGCTACTACAACTTCTACTGCTACATCTACTACTATTACTACGACTACTATACTACTGCTACTGCTGCTGCTACTTCTACTACTACTGCTACTTGTACTACTACTGCTACTACTACTACTACTACTGCTACTGCTACTACTTTTGCTTTTACTACGGCTGCCATTTCTTCCACTGTTGTCGCTGCTAATATCACAACAACAACTGCTACTACTACTACTACTACTACAATCGCTGCTGACGATGCTGCTGATGCTACGTTGACTGTGGCTAGCAACCACAATTATTGAAAAGGTGAAGCAAAACAAAGGCCACCCTCTCAACATCTCCCCAGAGTGTGTTTTCAAAATAAGCGTTCACTTTTTTCTTTTTGTCTCCCTTTCTGTGTGTTCTACTTGGGGGCGTACTGTGATACATGTTCATTGACCCACGTCAAGCGTTAGTCTGGACACTGCAACTCGAGTGAACCCAACGGGCCGTGTAACCAACCAACGTGCACGAGTGAACCCAACGGGTCAAGTAACGAACCAACGTGCACGAGAATATCCCGTAGTTGAATACTCTTAAGTCTGGACTTCGTCTTGGAGTTTGTCCCCTTCTTTTGCGACTTGCCTGGAACAGTCGAAAAGACAGGTGATGTTGACATGGGTTTGTTAGAAAAAAAGAAAACAACAACGGCGATGATGATGATGATACAATCAACGACATCAACAACGACAGTAATTATAATAACAAAAACGATGACAGCTACAGCAACAACGACAACAACGAAAATGATTAAACAAATATATATAACAAATAATAATATGGTGATAATGATGTTGTTGCTGATGATAATGGTGATGATGATATCTGTGCAAAGTGGGCTTGTCACAATTATGATCCACACTTTTGGTGTCCCCCCCCCCCTTTTTTTTTTCCCCTTTTCCCCATTTAAAAAAAAAATTAATACTTCTTTATATGACGATGATGATGATGACAATGCTGCTGTTGTTGTTTTTGTTGATTTAGTTATTGTTGTTAATGATGATGACAATGTTGCTGTTGTTGTTCTTGTGTTGTTGTTGTTGTTGTTGTTATTGATGATGATGGTGATGATGATAATGATGATGATGATAAGAATGATGATGATGATGATGATGATGATGATGATGATGATGATGATGACGGCGACTTTTTACGGTCTTGTTGACTTTCGCTCTTTTTAGTTTTCCTTCTTCATTTCCGTATGCTTCTCTTTATCACAATGATCATCATGGAGAAAATCATCGTTATGTATTCCTCAGTCGCGCTGGTGTCGCTGCAACAAACTTGTCTAAGGCACGTCTCAGACGATGGTTGGTACTGCCTCACGATCACCACATCTCAGGAAGAAAAGTGGTCCTTCTCCTCTGCCAGTACCCTCCCGCAGGCTGGTAATTTGTCAGGTGACCTTTCGCCTCCTGGGCGATGCCATGACTTTCAGTAACTTAACGCCTATAGTTGACAGCGTTCGCATACGTATATACTCACGATGAAAAGATCTTGAAGGTGACACTCACTCTGCGTAGGTTTTCGTGTTAATTCCTGGACGCGGACATCATTTTTCAGGATCTTTTACTGCGTGTATTTCATCTGCATACGATTGAGGTCTGAGGCACTTTCATGTCCGCATGCATCTTTCAGAAATGTGTGTGTGTGTGTGTGTGTGTGTGTGTGTGTGTGTGTGTGTGTGTGTGTGTGTACGTGTGTGTGTGTGTGTGTGTGTGTGTGTGTGTGTGTGTGTGTGTGTGTGTGTGTGTGTGTGAAATGGAGATCAGTGTCTAACGTTCACCAGCTATCAACTACATCTCAAATGGCTGTTTTATAGAGCAGAATGTATGATTATCATCAGCTATCAACTCCATCTCAAATGGCTGTTTTATAGAGCAGAATGTATAATTATCATCAGCTATCAACTGCATCTCAAATGGTTGTTTTAGAGAGCGGAATGTATAATTATCATCAGCTGTCAACTGCATCTCAAATGGTTGTTTTGTAGAGCAGACTGTATAATTATCATCAGCTGTCAATTCCATCTCAAATGGTTGTTTTATAGAGCAGAATGTATAATTATCATCAGCTATCAACTGCATCTCAAATGGTTGTTTTATAGAGCAGAATGTATAATTATCATCAGCTGTCAACTGCATCTCAAATGGTTGTTTTATAGAGCAGAATGTATAATTATCATCAGCTGTCAACTGTATCTCAAATGGTTGTTTTATAGAGCAGAATGTATAATTATCATCAGCTGTCAACTGCATCTCAAATGGTTGTTTTATAGAGCAGAATATAAAATTATCATCAGCTATCAACTGCATCTCAAATGGTTGTTTTATAGAGCAGAATGTATAATTATCATCAGCTATCAACTACATCTAAAATATGTTGTTTTATAGAGTTCAACGTATGATTCTCACCATCTCTCAGCTGCATCTCAAAACTTGAAAATAAAATGAGGCAGGGAACAGTAAACAATAAGCAATAACCAAGTAGGGCAAGTCTTGCTCCCACAAGAAAACCTAACATAGAGTGACTTTTATTCAAGACTGGCACAGCCTTTTAAACTTGAATAAAGTCAGACGAATACAAAGACGAACAATTTAATAGTGGGGAAAAAAACAAGCGCAGGCCAACAACCCCTCCGTCATCACAGTAATGACTTGGCAAAGATTTGAACTTAAGGCAGGGGGAGGGGGGGGGGGGGGGGGGGGGGTTGGTTGAAGATGAAGAAAATGGGAACATAAAATTAAGAAAATATGTTATAAATATGAAAACTCTTCACTAGCTGCATGAGGGAACCATCAAAATCCCTCTTGAAGACAGATCTATTTGTATTGCCTGCTCCTAGGCCTTTCGTCCGCTGGATCGGACTCATCAGGGAGACACGGCTGATTGTGTCTGTGCTCCTAGCGTCAAATACAGACACACCACAGTCCATAATTCTGTGGTGTTCTCACCACCAAGGGTTCAAGAAAGAATCCAACAGCACCCCCAAAGTAGTCAGCAAAGGGTGGAAAATGAAACCAAAATAAAAGTGTGGGGAGGAAAAAAAATTGCTGAAAAACTAAAGACATTAAGCAGCTAGTGAAGAGTATTTCAAAAAGTAAGCCAGAAGCGAATCACAAGAAATACAGCGTTTTGAGCCTATTTCCACTCAAAATACCGTTTTGTGTGTCCGTGTGACATTGCCTGCATTGTTAAAACAGGTTTTGAAGCTGTTTCACGGGTGAACTCATCTTCTGCCGTGCTGTATAGGCTGGCGACCTGCATTTGGCGTCATGAACCAATCAACCACGCTGGTGATAGACAAGTGACTGGGCCTCGCTTGACAATCTATTAACACGCGAGAAGAGGACTGGCCCATTTAAGATATTTTAACAGGAAAAAAATTTGTTTCTTTAATCAATTCATTCCATCGGATCGGAACCCTTGGAGCACAATATGAGAATATGACAATATGAGAATTACATAATATGAGAATATGATAATATGAGAACATGAAAGAAACAGAGGGAAAAAACCTGACCGATCTGACTGAAAATGTTAATGCTCTAGGCCAGCAGCCTGCGGTGCAGTTCTACGACTCCAACGTTAAGCATTTTGTATGGAACCATACTAGCGTCGAAAGACTATAACAGCTGTTTTCCTCGAGGAAAATGGCGAAAAAAGGGAAAACAGTTTTTTCTTGGGGATCACTGTCTTCCCCCGTTTTCCTAAGGATAATAATTGTTTTCCCCATCCATTTCCCCTGAAAATCATGACTGGTTCCCCTCAATTTTCCATGGGATAACGATGGTTATCTTTGCGTCCCTCATGGAAAATATGTATAATCGCGAGGACTTCGTTACTAGGGAAAACGGACATGATCTGCGTTTACTAAGATCAGCGCCAATAGGGTCGGCAACACGGGAAAAGACCCTCAGGGTCACGACAGTTTTCCTACTTTTGTTGTTTTGCTTCAGAACAATGACCGTTTTCCCAGCAGAAAATAGGGACACATAGATGACAACTGTTTTCCTTTGGAAATCAGGAAAACACTCAAGGTCTTTAGCGGAAAGCTGGGGAAAAAAACAGCTCTTATCCTAAGAAAAACAGTTGTGATCCTCAAAGACAACGGCTTGACCCCGAGTTCCTCAGAGACAGGTAGCCGGTTTCCCCTTGGGGAGGGGGGAAGAAAAAGGTATGACTTATGAAGCAACAATGCCCCCCTAATCTTGCCTAATGTGTTTCATCGTGTGACATGCCCGATAAGAAAGAGCTTCGAAACCTTCACTTTCTTGGACACCTCTCACTCCCCCCACCCCTACCTCCCCCCCCCCCCCCCCACCTTCTCTTTTCATGCTCTCTGTCTCTATCTCTCTGTCTCTGTGTGTGTGTGTGTGTGTGTGTGTGTGTGTGTGTGTGTGTGTGTGTGTGTGTGAGTGTGTGTGTGGAGAGAGAGAGAGAGAGAGAGAGAGAGAGAGAGAAAGAGAAAGAGAAAGAGCGAGACACAGACACAGACACAGACAAACAGACAGACAGAGAGAGAGAGAAAGAGTTCCGGATGGAGAGAATGAGGCAGAGACAGAAACACAAAAAGAAACCAGAACCTCTCCCTCCCCTCACCCCCTCACCCCCCCCCCCCCAACACACACACACACACACAAACACACAACCATCCGAACACACCAACATAGACCAACGGACAGACAGACGAGTACACACACCATTATGACACAAATAGAAGCATAGCCCAGTGCACCCCAGTGACATTGCCCTCATGGTGCTCATTCCAGCTCCGTATTTGTAACCACATCCAGACTTTCCCATCCGCAGCCCTGGCACCAGCAATCCACGGGGAGCAGTCGATGTCAAGTCGTCATGGGGAACACCACTAGAGGTGAGTCACGTACTGTCACCTCAGTGGTGTTGAGTGGTGCCTGTTCTCATCCAACATGCTCAAGGCATAACCACTGCTTGGACGCCAACGTGAGTGAATGTACCCCTCTACAGGGCACCATCGCGTCCGTCCAAGGAACTGTCACCATGAACTCGCCGATACCGGCGATGCTCACACAATCTCGCCAAAGGCATACATGTGGACATATAATCAAAGCTGAGGTCACCATGACAGCAAGGCATGAAAGACCCCCATAATTTGTTATTTTTTTAAGCTGATCGATGAGGGTAAGGCTGATGAAGATGATGCTATGGAGTTGAGTTATATACCAGTCTGAGCATACATACATGACAGGGCTGCTTTCTAAGCTTATTTTTCTGAATAGTCTCGGCGTCAGCCGGTCCGGGAGATAGACACTTGCAGTGTTGGTCAGAAAATTAGAGCTACGCTCTCGGAGACGTATGCATTACGTGGATAAAACACGACTGTATGGTTCCAGTGCTCTCAGTCGGGACCATAGCAAACTCAACGCTGCATAGGAACTGGTCGAGGGCGAACAATTCGACTTAAAGGTAGCTCTGATAGGAGTCGAACCCATAACCTCCCAGCCCACACTCTGAAGCATTAACCACTGGCTGCTGGTAGCCCACAATCTGAAGCATTAACCACTGGCTGCTGGTAGCCCACAATCTGAAGCATTAACCACTGGCTGCTGGTAGCCCACAATCTGAAGCATTAACCACTGACTGCTGGTAACCTAGTACACACGCTTATGACAGCCGGTGGGATAGGGAAATAAATACGCCCAATTATGACAGAAGTAGACAGAGAAATCGTCAACTAAAAACCGTTATGACGAAGATAGAGAGATCCTTCAACACACACATTTGTGACAGACAGAGAAATCGTCAAACTAAAAACCGTTGTGATGAAGATAGAGAGATCCTTCAACACACACGTTTGTGCCAGAGACAGAGAAATCGTCAAACTAAAAACAATTGTGATGAAGATAGAGAGATCCTTCAACACACACGTTTGTGACAGACAGAGAAATCGTCAAACTAAAAACCGTTGTGATGAAGATAGAGAGATCCTTCAACACACACATTTGTGACAGACAGAGAAATCGTCAAACTAAAAACCGTTGTGATGAAGATAGAGAGATCCTTCAACACGCCCATTTGTGACAGAGACAGAGAAATCGTCAAACTAAAAACCGTTGTGATGAAGATAGAGAGACCCTTCAACACACCCATTTGTGACAGACAGAGAAATCGTCAAACTAAAAACCGTTGTGATGAAGATAGAGAGACCCTTCAACACACCCATTTGTGACAGACAGAGAAATCGTCAAACTAAAAACCATTGTGATGAAGATAGAGAGACCCTTCAACACACCCATTTGTGACAGACAGAGCGAGCCGAGCAGACACAGTCACGACAGAAATGAGGTGAGAGAAGGAAAGGGAAACCACCGGGGTCCTTACCATTAATGGGCGGCAATCGACGGCGAGAGGGCCTCTTCACCTCGTTTACTTCAAGGGAATCTGGCAACAGACAAGGCAGAGGTATGACTATTATGGGATAGATGGGGTGTCAACGGAGTGAAATGGTACCTTAAATCTCCCAGAAATGTACGCAGAACCAGAAGATGGGTAAACAAAAGGTTGGGTGTCAAAAAAGAAAACAAAATCCTCCCAGCCATTATTTATTTACACGTGCACCAACAAAAGCAAAATGATGATTGTGAGTACTTGCATAAAGCGCTTATCCTCGTTCAGAAGAGAGAAGAGCTTTTATCATACTTAACATCTTCTTCAAAGGCAGAGCTAAACTAATTGATATTCCAATGGAACAACTAGTATTGAATAAAAGTAGCACCAGGAGCGGCGGTCAATGTTATACCATACCTGCATCAAATATTGACAGCCACTTACATTCATTTTATCCCAGTTCTGTACGGCTGTGGAACTCACTGCCGGGTGCCATCAAGATTGCCACAAATGCAGTCTCATTTAAAAAACAAATTGATACGACAGTTTTGAGATCTGCATATTGACGATTTTCTATTTTAACTTCCCCAGATATTTTACTGTTACCTGGGCCTGAATTTGGCCATTGCTTTTAACTTGTTGAATATCGAGTGCGACCCCTTGTTGCCGAATTTGCTCCAGGGGCCAACAGTCTGAGTCGCACTATTTTATGTTATTTTATTTTACTTTTTAACATGCGCGCTGGTGACTACTCGTTTTTGAGTGAACCAGTATTTTAGGAAGAAGAAGAAGAGAGAGCAAGCTCTACGCACCTTATAATCCACTCTCTCATTTACACGATTGGTTGCCTATCTGGGTAGAGCCGAATGAAGAGCTGCCTTCTGGCTCTACATTCCGTTGTTTTCAGCGTTGAATATCACCACATCCCCCACTCCCTATCCCCATTCTTTCACTTTTCCACGCAGGGTGCATGCCGTATGTGTACATGTCATCTATACCAGCCACCAAACTGGCCTTCTCTTGTAAAAGTTGATGATAGGATTTTACATGTGTGCAAGATCTTGAGTGGGTTCACACACGAAACCTCGATTTGTCTCATTCAGAGGACTTTCGGGAAACGGGGTCAGAACCAATGTCAACACAGAGGGGGAAAAATCTCTCCGTTACGAAACGGACCCAGCAGAAATTCGAACCCGCAACCTTAGGATAACCAGGATCACGAGTCTCTAGTGGCACAGACTAAGGTGCTAGTGGTGCCAAAAGATTAGTTAGACAACAGCCGCGTTTTTCATCTCGCTGGCAGAAGGCGTGGATTCTCCATAAGATTCATCAGACCAACATCGGTCTTTTCTGTCTACACACGCTTTGAGGAAGTCTGAACGGAATCCACCCGTCACAAATGAAGGCAAACACACACACACACACACACACACACACACTCACACAACGACGTAACAATATGGCGATGGACAGCATTCTCTTCTAGCTGCTCCCGTCAGAAGACAGTCATGGGAAGAACGCGGGGCTCAAAAAGCTTCAAGCATACTTCAAATGTGTGCAGTAAGATGCCAGTTACAGTTGTGTCTCGGTACAAGTCTGCTGCAGCCGCAGATTTGTGTCAAAAAGACCATGAAAAATTGAACCAAGGTGAACGCTCCCAAGGTAACGGAAATGCCAGTGGCCGCACGTTCGTGTGTTCCGAGTGTTCTACGTCGATTCCTTGGTCAAAAACTTATCTACCGGACTATATGTTGTGTGTCTTCATTCGTTCCAACCGAAAATACATGTGTCAGGTATGTGCCTCCAAATTTATGACCCCTCAGCTTCTTTCGGAGATCGAGAAAGAAAAACATGAAACTGGGCAAGAAAGTGCAGGCCAACAAGATGATATGGCAGATCTTAGTAATGTCGGTAATCGTGGTCAAGATCAAAACGATTACACAGAGGTCCCCGATGAGTATACTAGTTGTATAAAAGATGTTTCGGCTGAAGGCTTTTCAAATACAGATTTGTTTCTTGAAAAAATGAATGCCTCCATGTTAGATTTAAGATCGACCATTACTGACGGAATCGAGAAGCTGTGTTCCATCATTCGACTGAAAGACAACATAGTCACAACTACAAAGGACAAAGACACTCATTCTGAAGAAGGCGCAGTTACAGAATCGGCAAAATCAACAAATGAAATAAAAACACCGGTTTCTGACAAAAACATATCTAAACTAAGTTTTTCTGATTTTGTGAAACTTAAAGTAAAGAAATCTGCACAACCCACAGTGGACGATCAGAGTGACGCAAAAACAAATGACGTAAAACAGGCTGTAAAAAAGATATCACGTCACGAGGAAGATCCTGGTCTCAAGTGTCGAACCCATATCGATACTGTCCAAAGAACAAAAAGTACAGAAAACACCCAACAAACTAATAAAAAGAGTTCCCCAAAACCTTACCACCATTCAGCTGTAAACAACAGTTTGGTTCAACAAGCAAACAGTTCGGAGAGATATGAAACTGGCAGCAACTCCGACCTTCCTAAAGTTTTGATCGTCTCGGATTCTGTGTTAAATGGCATATGTGAAGAGAGACTAGGTTTGGGGTATGGCTTGCACATTGTAAAACGTCAGAGGTGCTACACAATAAAGGAATGTAAGAATACTCTGTTGGACAATACAGTGGATTATACAGATGCCATTGTACTCCATGTAGGTGTGAACGATCTCAAAAACACAAAAGACACACAAGAAACATCAAAAAACTTTGTGAAACTCGTTCAAAGTCTGAGAAAGAAATATCCCAAAATGCTTATCATCATCAGCCGGGTCGCTCCTACCAGACTTTCAGACCTAAACAAAAAACGTGAAATATTCAACGCCCATGTACTGTCTTCATGGTGATAAGAACGTATCGTTTGTATCTCATGAAAATGTCAGCAACAAGGCCCAGTACATGCGGGACAACATCCACCCTTCAAAACGAGGTTTGAGTGTCTTTGCTGGGAACCTGGGTCGTCATCTTCACCACCTGTTTTGGTCCAAACCAAGACGACCTCCACGACCTGTCCCCAGCAGACCCTGCAGGGACGATGGACCCCGTCCACGGCGACAGTACCGGCACCACTACAGCTACATGGCTCCGGTGCCACCGCCACGGCGTGACTTCTTCCGCTGGTTTCCATGACTGTCTTTCTGTCAACTGTGTCAATGCTTTGATTGCATTTAACATCGTCATCTTTGTTATATCTTTTTGTCCCCAGTTAAACTGATTTCTCCCACTTAAGTCTATGACTTTGCGGACTCCACTAGTTGAATAGTTTTCGTTTCCACCCATTTGCATTCATCTATTTATTTTACTCTTTTTTTTTTTTTTCCTAAAAGTATTACTAATTTTTGTTACTGTTTTGACTTTTTATGGCTAAAGAGCCCAAAATAGACATATTGCAGTGGAATTGTCGCTCGGTGGCAACTAACATCTCCCACCTTCAAGAGTACATTGCAGATAATTCATTCTCCGTTTTAATTCTGCAATCACTAAATGTGTCTAGATATAAATTACCACGACTGGCAAACTTTTTCTATCCCCCAGTGTGTCAACAGACTGCTAAAGGCGAAAAAGTGTCCACAGCCATCTACATACACGAACATTTGTCTTACCGCCTTATAACATCGCCGGTTCCAGAAAATGCTGCAAATATTCACTCATGCGCAGTGTGTGTAAGATTCGATAAGTCGTTAACACTAAACATAGTTTCTATATACCTCCCAAAAGGAGTATTTGACTGTAACACTGACTGGTTACGTACTATAGACGTGCAAAATCAGAAGTGGTTGATCGCCGGCGATTTCAACGAACATGCTCCCTTCTGGGACAGTTGTTGCTCTAAAGTTAGCTCAAATCGCCTGGTAGAAAATATTCTTGATTCTGGCCTTTATCTTCTAAATGATGGGCGTGTCACTAGACTGCCAGATGTTCCTAACCATAGACCCTCAGCAATTGATCTTTCTTTCATCTCCCCATCTTTAGCTCTTAGCTGTTCCTGGCAGGTTGATAAAGACACTTTGGGAAGTGACCACCTCCCTATTACTATATCCCTCAGAGGTTTTACAGTCGCACAAGACGACACAGTTGATAAAATTCCAAAATATAATTACAAACGAGCTGACTGGGAGAAATTCAAATCTATTTTAATGTCTTTCAATGTAACAACTCTTGAAAATCAGGATGTTGAAACTATGTACACACACTTTTCTGAATCGGTCTTGTACGCGGCAACCAAATCCATTCCAAAAACTAACCACAAAAGAAGATCAGTTCATAGCGGAAATGTGTGGTGGACGGAATCCTGCAAACGTGCTGTTGGTGAAAAGAAACTAAAATACAAAGAATATGTTAAAGACAAGCCGAAAAACAACGTCACTATGAAACGGGCCAAGAATATGAGCAGCAGAGTCATTGAAAAAGCTAAACGGGACCACTGGTCGTCCTTTTGTCTCACCGAAGTCTCTGATCATCACGACGTTAAAAAAGTTTGGACAAAGGTCCATGAAATGAAACAGGGAGTGAATCTTCCAATTTATCCAGTTACTTTAGAAAATGAGCAATTTCCAACTGCTGCTCAAAAAGCCGAAGCGTTCGCAGATCTATTTGCAAAGAATATTTCCACAAATAGCCTTACTGATAAATGCAAAGCTATGAGGGAAAACTCAAAGGATAACGATATATATTGTGATCCAGAAGAAAAAAATGACCATTATCTAAACGCGGATATCACTCTACAGGAATTAAGAAATGCAATAATATTATTACCAACAAAAAAAACATCAGTTGGTCTGGATGCACTTTCGAATGAGATGTTAAAACACCTGCCAGAAAATTTTGTATCGTTTCTTCATAACATCATAACAAAATGCTGGCAAGATGGAAGTGTCCCTTCTGTTTGGACAGAATCTGTAGTCGTACCGATCTTAAAGCAGGGCAAACCAAGATCCAACATAAATAGTTACCGTCCGATTGCCCTCACCTCTCACACGTGTAAGTTAATGGAAAGAATTGCTTTAAGTAGGCTTGTATATCACTGTGAGAAACGTGGTATAATTCCGGCTACACAAGCAGGCTTTAGAAAAGGCAGATCAACAATAGACCATCTGGTAAAATTGACGACTCATGTAAAACAACAATTTGCACGAAGAAAAAATGTCCTCGCCACTTTCTTTGATGTCAGAAAAGCGTATGATCATGTTTGGCATGAGAGACTTTTATATAAACTGAAAACCATTGGTCTTTCTGGTCATGTATATAACTATATCAAAGCATTTCTGACCAATAGAAGTATAGAAACAAAGATACAAAATGTTTATTCCAGCAAGAGATATTTACAAATGGGCATTCCTCAGGGGTCAGTCATCGCTCCGCTACTTTTTAATATTCTGATATGCGATCTCCCAAAGCATCTATCTAAAAACTGCTTCTTGGTGCAATATGCTGACGATATTTGCATGTGGATGAACGTAACTTTAAAGAAGAAAACTTCTGTCAGATCTTTCAATTTCATTAAAAAAAACATATCAGCGTGACCTAGATAATATAGCAATATTCATGTTTGAAAACGGCCTTAGTTTATCGGCAGAAAAAACCCACATGATGTTATTTGATGCTGATGGAAGTATTTGCAATATTCCTACTTTTAAGGTAGATAACAATGTATTGAATTATGTCACCGAGATAAAATTTTTAGGAGTAAATATTACCCCTAAATTAACTTGGAACAACCATATTGAATATGTTATCAACGAAGCCAGCAAATCTCTTAATCTTCTTAAAGTAATCAGTAAACAAAATTGGGGCGCAGAGACACAAACTTTAGTACACCTTTCGACATCTCTTGTAAGATCAAAATTATCATACGCACAAGAAGTGTTCTTCAGTGCACCAAACTACTTACTTAAAAAGTTGCAAAGCATAGACTGCAAGGCATTTAGACTCGCACTAGGTGTCCCATTTCATGCCAGTGCATCAGGAACGTATTACGAAGCCGGGGTTCTGCCCCTTGACAACTATAGAAACTTGGCCTGTGCTAAATTCATCCTACGTAGCTCAGCTGTTCAGAACTCAAGCAAAGATGAATTAGCTTTACGATCAGATTTCCATTTCCCGAAGCGAGCTAGATCTATCAAATCTAATACAACTATAATGACATATTCCTCAAAATTATTGGAAGACGCTGAGATTGATCCTAAGAATATTGCTGATTGTTTTCCTGTATCCCCGATTCCAAATTGGGAATTGCACACTGCATGTTTTGATTATAAATATACTGATTTACAAAAGAATGTTAACAATAATATATTGTCTTCTCTTGCCAAATCTCATATCGATAGTAATTATTCACATCACCTGAAAGTTTTCACTGATGGATCACTGTTAAATGAAAAAGCTGGAAGTGGTTTTGTTATTCCTACCCTTAAAGTTGAAAAATCTTTTCATCTCGGGAAGGGGTATTCCATCTTCACGGCTGAACTGGTGGCAATCCTAATGGCGCTTAACTTTCTTGTTGATACTCCACTCACTATCCACAATACACTTTTCTGTGTGGATTCTAAATCTGTCCTACAAGGCCTTGAATCTATTGCTGTAAAAAATCGAGGCGAGGTGATATTAGAAATAAAACATCTTGTCAGTATTCTTATATCAAGAGGTACAGCAGTTGATTTTTGCTGGATCCCGTCTCACTGTGGGATTTCTGGTAATGAGTGGGCTGACCGGGCTGCCAGAAAAGGAGCACGAAAGTCCGATGAATCCATAGAAATCAACATTCCTCTGTGTTTATACGAAGGATATGGTCTCTTAAAAAAGACGTGTACTGAAAAGGTTTATGAAGCCTATAAAAACTTGGTTCTTATTAAAATACATCTACCTCACTCCAAATTGCTCTGCTGTGACAAATCCCAGTCAGCTACTTTTTCTTCTTGCAATGCGTTTAAAAGTGGAAAGATTACCTATCAATTGGCCAACATAAACGTACTTGAAAAAAATAGCCGAAAACTTGAATCCCTGTTTTACAGGCTTAAGTTAAACGCTTTCCGTACAAAATTTCGCAAAAATTTAAATTGCATCTGCGGAGCAGTCGAAAGTTTCACAACCCAGCATCTTCTTTTCCACTGCGCATATTTCAAAAATGAAAATCTTGACTTCCTGCAACTTGATGGCACGTGTATTTTTCAGAACTTACCAGGTCTTGTTTCTTTTGTTAATTCCTTGATGATTAGTCCAATGGGCTCTTTTTTGTAACAAGTGTTCCTACAGATATGAGCGCTTAACATTTTGGTTATACCAGATATCCTGTACTCCTTTATGTTTTAATACTTGCTTTGGGCTAATGTTAATTGTAAAGAATTTTAGTATGATTCACTATATATAGCTAATTGTTCGTAACAAATCTCTTATCGGTCCATCAACACACACACACACGCACACACGCGCGCACACACACACACACACACACACACACACACACACGCATGCACGCACGCACGCACGCACGCACGTACGCATGCATACACACGGTATTTCCCTAACTCTGTCTAAAATCACTTTATGTGAATAGACGTTAAATTTAAGAACGAACTCACACACCAAATCGAATAACCCGAAACGAAAACACACACACACACACACACACACACACGCGCGCGCGCGCGCGCGCATGCACGCACGCACGTACACACTGACACACACACACACGCGCGCGCGCGCGCGCGCGCACACACACACACACACACACACACACACACACACGCATGCACGCATGCACACACGCACACACACGCACACACACACACACACACGCGCGCGCGCGCGCGCGCGCGCGCGCTCACATACAAACACACACACACACGCGCAGAGAGAGAGAGAGAGAGAGATCATCCAAAGGATATATATAAACAAACAGATAATAAAGAGGTACAACAAGTATGACTATTATGGGATAGATGGGCTATCAACTGAGTGAAATGCAACCGACGCTTTCTCACTGCCCACCCCCACCGCCCGGCTCTCTCACTTCGAACAGCAACACTGTTTTTTTGCATCCCAAAAGCTGGCTTATGCGTCTCTCTCATGATTATGTTGACGTACTCTCTACGTCCGTCATAAATATTTGTATGTGACCATCTCTTTTCGTCATACTTGTATGTCTCTGGCTACTCTCTTTGTCAGCCTGTATGATAAGAGAATTTAGTCATCTTTTTCGCTCTTATTTCTAGGTCCTTTTCCTCAGCCTAGTTTGGTCATAAACGAGTGTTTGGGGCTAGTATACAATGCTGACAATCATACTGCACAATGGACGTTTGGTGCCCGTTACAATGCTGACAATCATACTGCACAATGGACAGCTGGTGTCCATTACAATCCTCACAATCATGCTGCACAATGGACAGTTGGTGTCGATAACAATGCTGACAATCATACTGCACAATGAACAGTTGGTGCCCATTACAATGCTGACAATCATACTGCACAATGGACAGTTGGTGCCCATTACAATCCTCACAATCATGCTGCACAATGGACAGCTGGTGCCCATTACAATGCTGACAATCATACTGCACAATGGACAGTTGGTGTCCATTACAATGCTGACAATCATACTGCACAATGGACAGTTGGTGCCCATTACAATGCTGACAATCATACTGCACAATGGACAGTTGGTGCCCATTACAATCCTCACAATCATGCTGCACAATGAACAGCTGGTGCCCAGTACAATGCTGACAATCATACTGCACAATGGACAGTTGGTGCCCAGTACAATGCTGACAATCATACTGCACAATGGACAGTTGGTGCCCAGTACAATGCTGACAATCATACTGCACAATGGACAGTTGGTGCCCAGTACAATACTGGCAATCATACTGCACAATGGACAGTTGATGCCCAGTACAATGCTGACAATCATAAATAAAATACAGTTGGTGCCCATTACAATGCTTAGAATCATGCTGCAGAATGGACAGTTGGTGCACATTACAATGCTGACAATCATATTGCAGATTGCGCAGGAGGTACCCATTACAAAGCTTACAATCCAACTGCAAAATGGTGTGTTCATATCACAATGAATATCCACATTCCATAGTCTTCTTTCCATTAGGTTGTCTATTTTTCAAGCGCGCGATCTCCTATTGATAGTGGACATACCCATGGAAAGAGGTCATACCGACAGAAAATATGAAAATCGGTGTACCAATAGAACCTATGGATTATAGGCATACTGATGGAATTCAGTTCAGTTCGTTCTGCTTACAGCCAAGCCGATCGCAAAAGGCCATAACAATAGAAACCACACAAACCAACAGAAAATGGACATGTCAATGGAAAACATGTTAAACCGATGAAAACTGGAAAAACCGATGGTAAGTGGACAAAAAAAGGCATAAACCAGAGAAAAGAAGACAGCGCTAGAAAGTGGACATACCTTGTGATATGTACACACCAATGAAAAATGGACATATTGATAGACGGCGGACGTACCGAACAAAAATGAGCATATCAACGAAAACCGGACCTGCGAGTGGAAGGTGGGCATAGTAACAGACGACTATCGTCCTTCAAATGGAGGAGTATTAACACTGAAGACAATAAGTACCACTACTGAAAGTTACCATGCCAACAGAGAGATTCTCACCCTTTCAAATGGATGGATTTCAGTATGGAAAGTGGACGTAGTAAGTGACTAGGAATGCTGAATGGACGACTGTTGTTATTGAAAGTAGACATACAAATGGGTAGGTGTTACTCTTTGAACTGGACATGCGTCGCCACTGAAAGTGGACATGCATTAATCAACAATAACACCGCAACTGGACGAGCTAGTGTTGCCATTGGAAATGAACATGGATAAGTGTTGCCGTTGAAACTGAACATGTCCATGGATGAGTGTTGCCATTTTCCATGGATGATTGTTGCAATTTTCCATGGATGAGTGTCGCCATTAAAAATGAACATGTCCATGGATGAGTGTTGCCATTTTCCATGGATGAGTGTTGCCATTTTCCATGGATAAGTGTTGCCATTTTCCATGGATAGTGTTGCCATTTTCCATGGACTAGTGTTGCCATTAAAATGAACATGTCCATGGATAAGTGTTGCCATAAAAAATGAACATGTCCATGGATGAGTGTTACCAGTTTTCATGGATGAGTGTTGCCATTTTCCATAGATGAGTGTCGCCATAAAAAATAAACATGTCCATGGATGAGCGTTGCCATTTTCCATGGATGAGTGTTGCCATCTTCCATGGATGAGTGTCGCCATTTTCCATTGATGAGTGTCGCCATAAAAAATGAACATGTCCATGGATGAGTGTTGCCATTTTCCATGGATGAGTGTTGCCATCTTCCATGGATGAGTGTTGCCATCTTCCATGGATGAGTGTTGCCATCTTCCATGGATGAGTGTCGCCATAAAAAATGAACATGTCCATGGATGAGCGTTGCCTTTTTCCATGGATGAGTGTTGCCATTTTCCATGGATGAGCGTTGCCATTTTCCATGGATGAGTGTTGCCATCTTCCACGGATGAGTGTTGTCATCTTTCATGGATGAATGTTGCCATTTTCCATGAGTGAGTGTTGCCATTTTCCACGGATGAGTGTTGCCATTAAAAATGAACACACCCATGACGAGTGTTGCCATTAAAAATGAACATGCCCATGGACGAGTGTTGCCATTAAAATTTAATGTACATACCCATGGACGAGTGTTGCCATTTTCCGTGGATGATTGTTGCCATCAAAAAATGAACATGTTGAAGGACGAGTATTGCCACTGAAAATGAATATGCCAAAGGACGGGTGTTGCCACTGAAAATGAATATGCCAAAGGACGAGTGTTGCCACTGAAAATGAATATGCCAAAGGACGAGTGTTGCCACTGAAAATGAACATGCCAAAGGACGAGTGTTGCCACTGAAAATGAACATGCCCATGGACGAGTGTTGCCATTGAAAATGAACGTGACGAAGGACGAGCACTACTCACTGAGGTGGACGAGTTTAAATATTGAAACTGGACGTACAAAAAGATGAGTTATGTTGTCATTGAAAGTGGGCACTCCACTATAATGGTCGAGTATTGCCAAAGAAAAGAAAAACACCAAAAATCAAAAAACCAAGCGAATACTGCCACATGAAAGTGGACGTAACATGGGCGACCATTGCCATTTTGACATTGAAGATTGTTCATACTGAAACTGAACATACGATGGAAAACTGAAAAAGTGCTACCACTGAAAATGGACAAACAATGATCAACTGTTGCTCTTTGATCTCAAAAGAGTGTTGCCATTGATGTGGACAGAAGATGGTCAGTTATTGCTCTGTGAGATGGAAGAATATGGCCCTTGAAAATCAACATGCAATGGTCGACTACTACGCTTGAAACGGACAATGTTGCTATTGAAAATGAACATACAATGGTAGATCATGATGCTGTGGAACAGACGAGTGTCGCCATCGAAAGTCGACAGATTATGGCTGAATAATACCTTAAAAAATGGACCACTGTTGCAATTGAAATCAAATGTAATGATCGACGTGAATCACCTTAAATTGGGCAACTATTGCGTCTGACAGCGAACAATACCATGGTCTCCTATAATCTTGAAAAATGGACGATTGTTGATATCAACATGAACATACTAATGTTAACTATAACCATTGCACTGGAGGAGCGTGACCATTCACATGGATACAAATGATCAAGTATGAGCGTTGATATGGACAAACATTTTCGTTGAAAATGCTCTGAAGAATAGTGAAATGTTACAATTAAATGGACACCTGTAGAGAACTATAAAATAGACATTCTGGCTCACCCACCTCCGCCAGCTCCAACCGGCTGAAGCCGGTTTCGCTGTTGCTCCGCCGGCTTACCCAGAATGCCTATTTTATAGTTCTCTAATAGTAAACACTTTACAAACATACATAATGTGTAGGATTATCTGTTTTTAATACTAATTTAGAAAACTTTTGAGACTTTAGTTTTTGCTTAATCCTTCGTTTTTCTTGATCGTCTTCAATAACATCATTTTCACGCATACATTCATCAAATGCGTCTCTGTCTTTCATGTGAAATAAAACTACAGTCTTTAATTGTTCTCTAAAGTCTTTTAAAACTGAGTTATATTTTTGACATAAAATCCACACACTTATCCCAGCATGTCTTCCACTGAAAGCCAGTTTCGGCCGAACAGTCATCTATAATAAATAGTGTCTGCGTTCCCCCAGTCTGTACTACCAGTCGGTTGACTGTCAGCTTTTTTTGCAAGGCCAAGACAACACAATTATAACGACGCAGTAAGTCAGCAGGCCGAGCGTCCTGTTTACAAACTGTGTGCCTCCCTATCAATAAAACACGCCTCGCGCGCCTACTGCGTTTCACCGGGCTCGCGGTGCGCTTTGTCACAAATGTTCTTGAACATTCTCGAATGGGAAGCCACCACTTCGCTGTTTTCAGTGTGCGTGTCGGTTTGTTGGTGTGTGGGGTTTACGACTTAACACAGACAAGAGGCCTTTGTTTACACAGAACACAGCACACAGTCAGTTAGTTGACAATGTACATACCTTCTTCACATCCAGTCAGCTGCCACACCGGCGTGGGTTTTTAGAGCAGCATGTATCTTTGGCGTCAACGCGATGGCTTGTGTAATAGAAATTGTCAGATTTGCGAGTTCCGGATATTTTTCAAAGAGTTCTGTCGTCTTTCTTAGTTTATTAATCCAACGAAGGGAGTACTTCAAATGACTACACATTTTTACTACACTATTTTACACACACACACACACACACAGCAGCGCGCACACAACAGCAATGTTTAAAGTGTTGAGTCAGTCAGGGAAGGTCGGTCAACTATTCACCAAATGATAGGTCTGTCCGCACAGCGGGCGTGCGCTAACACGTTCTTTGCTATAGCGTGAGCTGCCTCTTTCTCTGTTCTTCATCGCGCTTAACTAGTAGTTGCAGGCCAGCCCGACAACGAATCACTGCACAGCGCCCACGCACATCCTGTTCAGTCACAAAGCAAGTGGCTGACATATCAAATGAGAAGTGGTCCTACCAGTTCCACTTTTCGCCCCAAGTCCTTAATTAAGTCACCCCAAGTCCTTAATTAAGTCACCCCAAGTCCTTAATTAAGTTCTTAATTAAGTCACCCCAGTCCTTAATTAAGTTTCCCCAAGTCCTTAATTAAGTCACCCCAAGTTCTTAATCAAGTTACCCCAAATTCTTAATCTAGTTCTTAATCAAGTTACTTTAAGTTTTTAATCAAGTTACCTCAAGTTCTTATCAAGTTCTTATTTAAGTTTTTATCAAGTCGTCATGAAGTCGTTATCAAGTTCTTATTCAAGTCACTTATAATTATTTATTAAGTTCTTGAAATATTACTGCATATCAAATGGATCAAAATGATCTTTTGTTGTTGGCGGTTCTGGTATTCTTTTTTGTTCAGATTTTGTATTTAGTGGCTGTGATTTTTTGGGCTGCTTTGGTTTTTGCTGTCTTTCTTTATATGTTTTATAAACGTAATAACCACCCCCACCAACAGCAATGACGCCAAAAATGCTAACTCTTTTAATCCAAATAATCCATGATGATGTTGCGGGACTTGAAACAACTTGTTCTTGTTGTGGCTCTGGCACAACTGGTGTTTTTTCATTATGAGTTATATTCTGTGATTGCAACATTAATTTTTTTTGTTTGTTCCACTCTGCTAATTTTTTTTCCTGCTGCAACGCGCCCAGGATGAGGAGGCTTTTTACTGGTCACTTTCTCCATCAATGTTTTCTGATTCTGCTGATTTTCTGGCTCGGTCATTTTGAAGGGAAACAAAATCTATATGATTAAAAGTAATTAATCCCATGATTAATGGCGATAACAATGTTCCAAATCTGTAATATAGATCACATCCTAGAGACTCTAATGACTTTGTTAAAACTGGATCCTGCGTTAAATCATACATAAAATCTTGTTCAGAATCAATGGGAGCAAATCTACTAACTAGTTTAGTGTACAAACTAAGAACCGTTTGCCCAACACTTTTTACCATTCTTGACCCCAGTTGCGCTTCATACCTGTTGTGATACTTTACAATGTCTTGCGGCGACATCTGTTGAATCTGTTCTATGCTGAATTCATTTCCAAGGTACTGTTTTGTTTTTCCACATGCTGCTAAAGAATACAGCCTTTCTTTTTGGCGCATAATAGCTTGGTCATCAACTTGATCATTTGTAATCATAAGTTCAGGAAGTAGATCATCGCAGTTCATGTTTTATTAATGAATAAATATTATTTTATTTTTTAAAAATGAGCACCGAAAAAACTATTACTAACCTTGTATACCATTCTGCTGTTATTGGAGGCCTAAGTGTAGGATACACAATGCTTGGTAAAAGCCTGTTAAAAATAAAACCAGCAGATCTTGGCAAACTAGACTTTGAAGACTCAGCAAAGCTGATTGCTGTTATTACAGCTTCATTTGCTACGAAAGATTTTCTAGTTAAGCAAGGAATAATTCCAGACAGTATCAATATGTAAAATTAAAAAAATACATTTATAAAAATGGCTTCACTCGTAATGATGATTGGTGGCGCTGTGGTTAATGCGCTTGCTTTTAGCGGAAGTAATTACGCATTTAGTAAACTACAAAATAACAATGAGAGAAAAAGACATAACAGAGCTATGGAGCAACTAGCTGCTGCACAAGACACCTATGAAAAGCAAAGAATGGAGCAGTTAGATTTTATTAACGACAGACTTAAACAACAGGGACATGCAGCTTACACATTTAAAGATGTTGACCAGGCAATAAAAGAATATTTTCTAGTAACAGGCAAACAAGTTGAAACATTGCCCCCACCAAAATTTAGCGACTTTTATCAACCATCAGAAAAACAAAAGATGCAAGAAATATTGTTTATTGTCTTTGGCATGACCGCTGTGTATTTTGTTGCACAAAGTATTGGCTGAATAAAAATGTACAAAATCTATTATTCTCCAAAAGGATATTGGAAGGGAATAACAGCAATTAAAAAGCTTAGCCAAGCAGCGGGAGTCAGTGAACAAACAGCAAAAGAATGGTTATCTAAACAAGCGATTTGGCAAATTTATTTACCAGCGCCTAAACGAATACAAAGACCACACTTTGTCAACACAATACCGAACGACACCCATCAAATGGATCTTCTATATTTACCCCATGATACGATTAGACGAAAAAGATTTAAGTACGCACTTACAGTCATTGACATAGCTTCAAGATACAAAGATGCTGAACCATTAACACAAAAGAGTGCTTCTGCTGTTGCTGTCGCTTTACAACTGATATATCAACGAGGACCCTTAACTTATCCTCGCATGATTCAAGTCGATGATGGAAAAGAATTTAAAGGTCAAGTAAATCAATTATTGTTAAAACATAGAGTTACCATTAAAAGAGGCATTCCGGGAGTTCACAGATCACAGGGTTTGGTTGAAAACTTTAACAAACAGTTATCTGAAAGACTTTTCTCCTACCAGTATCACAGAGAGCTGATTGACAATTCTCGCAACACAGAATGGGTTAGAAAGACTGCCCTCAGTTTAGCGCGCAATGAATAATGAAGAATTTAAAGGTCTAAAACCAGTACAAGCAATCAGAAAACAAACAATAAATGTTGTTGAAGGAGAGTCTTCATCAAGCAAACTATTACCATTTGGTTTGAAAGTGAGATACCTTTATTCACCGGGAGAAGCGGAAGGGGACACTCGCATCAGGGCAACAGATCCAGTTTGGAGTGTTGATCCATATGAGATAAAAAAAATTGTGAAAATGAATCCACCCGTGTATTATTTACGAGAAACTGACACAACAAAACGACCAGCCCCCCGAAGATCTTTTGTGAAGGAAGAACTGCAGATAATCCCTCCAGACACAGTTCCAGTCGCTTAATTATTTTTTAATTTAAATTAAAATGGCGGCAAGAATGGAAAAGGAAGAATCCTTACGTAAAATGGCACTGGAAGCAAGAATGGTGAAGGAAGAGTCCTTAGAAATAATGCGAAAAATATTTGATTATAATCTTGCTATTAGACTAATATTTAAGAAGATTGATTATGCCATGCTAGACAAAACCTCAAATTTTGATTGGGAGCAAGAATATATTAAAAAAATTCGAGCGCATTTAGCAGTAATGGATAATAATTTGGTTGAATTGGGTGATGATATAGTTAAGCTTAACGAACTGTTTTAATCTACGCAAATACATTTGGGTTTAAAATGGAAGCTCAAAGGGAAATGGCAGAAATGGCAAAGGAAAAGTCTTTAAAATTAATGCAAGATTTATTTGAGTATCAGTATATCATTAAAGAAGTATTTGAGAAGATTGACAATCCCTGGCTAGAACAATCGCCAGACAATCGCTTTAAACCCCAAAGCTTTTATTTTGATTTTGATTTATGGAAACATGAATATTGTGAAATGACAAAAAAAATTAAAGCACATCTAGCATTAATAAATAATATTAATTTTGCTAAATTAGATGATGATATAATTGAACGTGCGATTGCTGAAAAATATAAGCCCATATGATTATACTATTCTCCAATGACCAATTGCATATGAAAACTCTGGATTAACAAATACTCTTTTTGTGTTAGTGCGGTCAAGAGACCGTTTTGTTACAACTGTTGTGTTAATCTCATGCAGATTAGATCGCAGCTTGTAATTGTCATGATGAAAAGTCTTATTGCCAAACAATGCTTCTTTGTAGTTGTCATGGGATATGCTTGACTGCACAACACTACGAGATATTCCCTTTGCTTTTTTAACAACTTTTTTTTGGCTTGAAAGACTGTACATTTTCGACCTCAAACCAACAAACTCCTTGATCACACCTCCAGATAATTCATCCTTCATCTTACCTAAAACCTTCTTGTTAATATCTGAATGCAAAGGCGAATCTTTAGGGTAATCAGATGTGTCGTACCATCCCGCATGCCCTTTAGCTACTTCTAATTCCATGTCTTTATAGATATCTTCAGTAGGGATATCTATAACAAAGGAATCTGTATCTGTGTACAGAACTCTGGACTCTGGATACAAGGGTTTAAAGTAGTCGTAAAGAAATTCTAACATCAAAAGCTTCGACAGCTCTAAAACAGGAAACCCAATAAAAACAGGTTTGTCCAATTTGACTTTCTTTTTTTTCATCATTATTCCAAAAAGCTGATCATGAAATCTTCTGAAGTCCTGATAATTAGGTTTAGAAGTTAGCTTAATTGCATCGTTCTCTCTGGTGACCAATCTAACATCTTTACGCTTGTGCGGATTCTCCATAGTCTTTCCAAAACAGCTGTTGTTCATCAACTTGAAAAAGTCTTTTTCTGAAGCATCTGTGGATTTAGTTCTGAGATCAGTGTTCTTCATTATGTATGGTTTCATGAACTGTTCTTGATCAAAAGCAATTATACGATGAACAGCTGTCAACTTTAAACCATGTCTTAAATAAAATTGTAGAAGCCTGTAATGGCAGACATAATTTTTTTTGCCTCGAAGATTAGGCACAAGTTTAGGTGGTTCTGTTTTTGCCATCTTTAGACTTTCTGCTGCTAATGGATAGTCATTATGGTAATCATGGAGTTCCTGAGGATATTCTAAGTCAACTTCTAGAATGTATCCACACTGTTGATCTGGCGTCAAACTGCCCAACCACTTTAATGCTTTTTGAATATTATCCGTATCACCGTCTGTGTACATTTTAAAGTTGCGTAATGGAAGTGATTGCGCCATTGCCCATCCATACAGATTGTTTGCATCTAAATACATAAGATAGTTAGACCTTTTACTTGGATCATAGTCGTCCAAGTATTTGTTGTTTGCTTTACAGTAATGGTGCGACGCCATACTGATTCCCCCACGCAATCCGTTTTCAATCATCTGAAGCATTGGCAGGTTAGACAATAAATCAATTTGTACTCCAGTAAATTTTAAGAAAGCGTCCCAGCTCATCCCGGGCGCAGAAATATAATGCGCAGGATCCAGGCTGTAATGTTTCATGCAGGTCTTCCTATAATTTTCAAAGACGTCCGCCAACAAACAGGTATCCGCCATTAAATAGGAATCATGATAGTCTCCCATTGTTTTACACTCTAACTTCTGCCACGCATCTTGAGCATGCTGGTAATCAGAATCACTGATGTCCTTTCCTCTGAGACTAGAAAAGAACGCGCCTTTAGGCGGAAGTGTATCTTCGTCAAACCTTTGCCAACTGTTCATGTACTCATAAGGGTAAACGCCCTTTCTAACAAGAGTTGGGTCAAAATATTCTTCTGTTATTGGGCAGGACTTTAAGGACATAGCCAGTGACTCTAATGAACCCATCATGTGTTGCATAGAGTCGTAGAAAGACATGTTATTTAAAGTGAAACACATGTACTTTCTGATGACTGCGCAATGCATGACACCCTGAAGTCGCTGGTTACTGCTTGCATTATAAGGTGAGAGTCGTAACCTCGCAAGTTGTGAAAGAATATAGGCAGCTTCCATGTCTTTGGTTCAAACTTTAGTTGAAGATTGCATTTGTTATGTGCTGCTCCTCTAAACTTTCCACTAATGTGATCATGGTCTCTTACTGTTGGATTCTCTGCGGTGGCAACCAAGGCCGCCCCACAAATCCAACAGTGAGTGGCTGAGTCATACTGTTGTTGGTCTTCAGGCGTCATTATGATTTCAGATAAGTTTAGATTATTAGAACAGGCATTACGCACTTGCTGCATGCGTTTTAAGAAGTATTTTGCAGCATTTGGTCCTCTGTATAATTCTGGCTTTGAATGGGCGCCATCCGACCTAACAATGATGAAGGCAAATGAGCAAATCTGATGATTACTCATTAAGACTGTTTTAGGAAGTTTCTGTGGGGTTGGTCCTTCATAAGGAACAATGAGTGATTCGAAGTCTGCGTAAACAACATATGGACTAGTTTGCAACCGTTTCCAGTTCTTAAAACTAACTTTACTGCCTTCTCCGGGCGTAATTAGTTCTGTATCACAGTCAACTGGGCTAATACAATGTTTCTTATGTTCACTCGCGGCTTGAACGGACGGAATTCTTGTTAAACATTTTCTACAAAATTCTTGTTTGCTATGTTGTTTTGTAGTATGCACTAGTAATCTACTCATTGTGCGTATTAGAGTGTAGTGCAACCCATTAAGGCTTTGCATCAGGAGTAAGTCTACATGAGTTTTGGTTGGTTCGCCTATTGTTGGACTGTTCTTTGACACTCTAATTGGCAGAAGGTTGGTTTCTTCAGACCATGTGTAGACATTAACAGTTATTGGTGGATTTTGTTTTTCAAACTGATCAATTTTGTCTACAGCCATAGGAAATTCAAGGCCGTTAAAGTTAAGATCATTGGCCCACTGTAAATAGTTAGATACTCTCTCTGCATTTTTGGCAACGTGATGCAGCCTAGCAAGAACGCACCACATAAAACATTTGTCATCTGAATTTTTTATGTTCAAAACTGCTTTTTTTGCAACTAATGTTGGAGGCAGTGGAATGTAAGACTTGCCTACAATCGGCTCATACTTAGCCTGTTTTAATCTGATGTCTAGGACTTCACCCTCTGACCAACCAGAGCCTCTCATTTTGGCTTCTTCAGCGGCCACATCAAACTGTGTAAGCAGCTGGTCTGCCCAACCAGGTGTTAAGTCATTAGAGGAAAGAATAGTCTGCTGTTTAGTTGAGACCCAGACTTCTAGATTTTCTTCATTTATTGTTATATAGTCGATTAAAACAACTAACCTTACTTTAACTGGAGGGTTTATTGTTAGTTTACTTGGAACTTGAGAAATAGCGTGTACAACGCTTTCCCGCACGTTTTTTGGATTAATAACTTCTAAATCAATCTCATTTAGTGCTCTTGACAAACGCTCTTCCTCGAGCATTGCTTCAAACAATTCATCTGAACCTTCATATATCTTATCCATGTTGAGTTTCTTTTCTAACTCAAAATATTTATTTAAATTAAAAAAAAATACTTAATCAGAATCAATATCAACGGTCTTTTTGTGCTTGGACTCGTAAACTAAAGTATAAACGCCCTTTGGGGTTGTTAATGTGAGCTGTTTAGAACAGAGTTTAATGTTTCGTTTACTTTTTTTAAACATTCCTTTTTTATCTGGTCGGTGTCTGGTTGTTGAGAAAAAGTTGCCCTTGCCTTTCTTTGAAGATCAAACTTTTGTCTTTTGTAGTCCTCAAAATCAGCCTGTAGGCGACTAAATTCTTCATCCGTGATGTTCGAGTCAGCAAGTGCTTTATTTATTGTCAGTTTGAAGGAACTAAGTTTAGCTGTTATTAGTTGAACCATAGCTGTGTGCTTTTGGAGTTTAGCTTTTATTTTTTTGCTGACAGCACTTACAGCCAATGAACACAGGCCAAGAGTTAAAGACAAACCACCTAGAGGTATAGCTACCGGTGCACCTACGCCTGTTGCTAAGAGACCTACACTTGTTCCTGCTGATAGAGCACTAGTGATCGATGCTCCAGTATTAACATATGTAACAGCATTAAAGACAGCAGAATACCTTCGTTTGGTTTTGCTGTATTTTGAAAGGTCCTGCTCTAGTTTTTGTTGCATTTGTGTAATGTTGGTTAATCTGAAAGTTTTTATGTCTACAGCAGCAGAATTGCCTACTATCTCTTCTTTGGGCACTTTTGGATAAGTCGTAACAGACATGCTTTTTTAAAATAAAAATAATTTAGTATTGGATATCTTTTAATCTGTTATCTTGAATATTCAGCTGCGCATCATATATTAAAAACAAATGTACATTAAGTGGTTTATCACTCTCTTTTTCTTTATCAATTTGAATGTTTATTACGTCTTTAACTGTTCTCCCACTCCCATGCAACTGATTATCTTCTGTTGACCTTAGGTCAATCCATAAACCGTATTTCGTTGTTAAATATTCATCAAGTCTAACACTGTGAAGGTGTAGATCTTTAGACACAAGGTCTACTGTTGGATTTCTACACCTCCCGCCTCCAAACAATTTTCTTATTTCATCAAAATGATGATAAGGTTTAAGCCCGCTACCGTAGACTTGGTTAGGACTACCCTCAATTGAACATTGTACTTTCGTTATTTTAGGATTGATAAACTTTTCACTTTGTCTTTTGAATGGTTCTTCATCTTCACACAGCAATAAAATACCTTTAAGGGATCTTGCTGTGGCACTAAAACTAAAGTTCCATATTGTGTCTGCCCTGCTTTTAGGATATTTAGTATGATGAATCACTCTTTCGTAATATATTGCTAATTTTGACTGATATTGTTGCTCAATCAGCCTTGCTAAGTTAGGGTTGCTAACAATGTCAAACTCTAACGAGATGTCGAAAATGCTGTACTTGGAATCAGTGTCTGTAGATTTAATGACACGTTTGTATTCATTAAAAGTTAGTTCATATGACAATCTGTCTTTTAATGCTCCTTGAAAGTATGGCGCATGCGCTTTTAACAACTCAAAATCTAAGGGTATGGAAAAGCGATTTCCATAAGCAAAACTTACAGCTTCATACTTGTTGCCGGCTTTAGCATCTTCGGCGTCTATTCTGTGTTTTAGTGCTTCGTTATTTTCGATTCCTTGAAACGCAAGATCGGCCCTTTCATTATCAGTTAGCCATAGATCAGAATAGATTAGAAATATGTCTGCATTGTGTAAAGAAAATATTTCTTGCCCCTCAAGTTTTATAGAAATTTTCTTAACGATTGCCCGTCCCAAATTCTGTACAACTGTCCTGTTTGCGTCTGTTGCTGAATCAAGTTCTATTTTGAAAGTAAGCCGTGCAGATCCCGGCACAATCACTTCATCTGCTCCTAGGTCTGGAAATTTAACAGTAAGAATTTGATCTGAATCAATAGTAGATGGATTATTTGGAACAATAATATTCTGTTTATTTCCCTTCACGCCAAAGGGCTCTTTCAGTCTTCTATGCGGGTCAAGAATCGAGCCATATGCTTGTGACATTTTTTTATAAAACAAAATAAAAAGTTAATTATTTAAAAACATGGCAGGTGAAGAAGATTATGATGTTTTTGATCCTGGAGACGACATGAGTGAAATGACTCCTTTGACACATCCATTACAATCATTGCGGCGTGAATTAACAGAAAGTAAGGTCAAATCATTTTATCAAAGTTTAGGTCAAGAACCTCCCGAATTTATAGACCCTAATGATTTTGAAACAAAAGATGACCATTTGTTTGTGAGAAACGACGAAGGACAACTTGTTCAGCTTACAACTAAACCAGACTCATCAAAGTTTTTAAAAAAGAGTACAATTAGACAAAGGCTCAGTGTGAGCGAACAAAATCGCCTTGGCATTACTAAACCAAAATTAGATAGGGAAGCAGTTGCTAAACTTCAAAACACACTACAAAAACTCCCAACAGAAAACCAAATTCAAAACATACCCCTTAAAGATTTAAGCCCAACAGCAGACGAAATAATACAAGCAGAAACCAGTTTTTCAGAAGAAACAGCATTAAAAACTATGCACGATCCGCCGCTACCTATGAGAGAAATAACAGCCCTTGATCATGCTTTAAGAAGCATCAGAGGCGAATTAACAAACAATTTAGCAAAACTGGGTGAACTAGATGAGCATATAAAAAGAGAAAAAGAAAAACTAGTTGAGGCTGATGACCACAACTTAGGACCTGGTGTTAAAGAAAGAAAGACTAAAAGATCTTGAACAAGAGAGATCAGCAAGACTAGAAGTGTTGTCTAATAACCGAGAACAATTACGAACTCAAGTGAGCAGAATAAGAGAAACTATCCAAAGAATTTTATATGAAGACACAACGTTAGCAGAACGAATAAGAACACTGTTTAGAGAGCAAGGTGTCACATTAGCAAGTGTTATAACAGCCTTAGGATTTGCAATAAGTACACTGGTGTTGGCTATTACAGGCGGCGGTGGTGGGGGGGTAGTGCCTCCGCCACCATCTCCTCCACCTGATAAATCATGGGTAAAAAAACAACTTGATCATCTTGCAAGTTTATTAAAAAAATTAGCCAGTAAGGCAATAGATTCTTTGCCTGGTATAATAGGAGGGATCGTTAGCTGGCTTTTGTCTGCCGCAAGTAAAGTAGTTGGCTTTATGGCTGAGCACTTATGGGCATTAGTTGTCTTAATAGTTGGGTTACTTTATAGTAAGATAAAGACCAAGTAATCCTAGGGCAGTTAATCCAATAACAAGTGCTGTCTTTTCATATTCATGGGGGTCGCTTTTATTCACCATGGGGATTGGTTGGGGGTGGGGTTTTGAGGGGGGTATTGGATGGGGTTTTGGGGCCTTGGGGATTGGTGGGGATTCTTTTTTTATTGCTATTGCTGGCTTAGAATTTATGTCGTTTTTTCCGACCTTCTCTTCTTTACCAGCCACAAGGATTTCATTATTATAGTTTATTATTGTTCCTATCTGGAGTCTGAGGTCAGAAGGCAGCATGTATAAACCAGTGCCAACAGCAAAGTCTACTTTCGATCTTGCGTATTGCAAAACATTTTGGTACCTTTTAATACTTGAAGGCAAATCAATTACAGAATTAATAGAATCCTCTAAATTTGCTAAATACTGTTTTTGGGCGTCAAAGCCAGTAGAAGGATCAATTATGTTTGATCTCGTTTGTGCTTGCGAACCTAGCAAACACCAAACATAAGTACGAATAGAGTCGTTTATTCGTTCTATTCCCGCTTTTGTTAGACCCTTAGAAGTATCCAAAATAAATGTTGTCCATGCTGTTTTATGCTCTTGCTCTATGGACCCGAGGTGAACAGTTGTGCCTGAAGAGAAAGATGTGTAAGGAGGATTCCAATCATAGTTATACTTTCTATGTACGCCCCAATAATAAAGAGTGCCTAAACCATGATTAAGATCCAACTTTTGTCTAAAGTCTGTCTTTGGGTCAATATCAAATTCGTTACAGATCCTTTCAAAAGCCTTGTAATCTATTCTGTTGCTGAATGGATTAAACGTTTTGTCATTTGGTAATGGCGCTTGCAGTTCAGATAAAATACGTCTGAAGGTGTAATAAAAATGAAATCTATACACTGACCTCACCAAAGGATCAGGATGATTTAAATGATCGGCATACGACACTCCACACCCAGTTGATGCGCAAAACACAGCAAAGTTTAACTGGTTCTGATAAAACTGCATCGGATGACTGAACCACACTTTCGGGATGTAGTCGTTTTTAATAGGAGGGTTAAGATAACGATCCAATGGAGTACTAACCTTTACTTGAAAGGCGTCAGACTGAGTCACAGAAATGTCAAGGGTGTCAGTTGTTATATTTTTAAGATTGTAGTGCGGCCCGACAGAATATTTTGCATTAGTATATTTGAAAGCACTCATTTTTAAATTTGTTTTAAAAATGTTTGTAACAATAACAACTCAAGACAGTCCTTCGTTTTTAGAATATGCTATTGATAATAACTGCGGAACCCAAAGGGTCGCACTCCATGAAATATTCTACAAAGTCGTATGGTTTAATATAAGTCAATCCAAGAGGAATAATAAGATTACAAAATTTGACAATAGAGGAAACTTAGTTAGCCAGTTAACCATACCTGATGGTTATTACGGGTTTTGCTCGCTGAAAGAAGCAATGAGTAACTTCGACATTACTCTCAAACTTAACAATGCAAATTTGAAAATAATGTTGACATTCAAACCTGAAGAAGAAGAAGTAAGTTACCTTTTTGATGGAGAGCTAGCTAAAATGTTAGGCTTTGCAACTGACAATTATGTCATTCATGAATTTAGAGTTGCACCAGACGAAACTACTTATGAGGGAGAATATCCGCTCGATCTTGCATTACATTCATTACTCTATGTTCATTTGGACGAGCTGAGCACTGATGAAAACTTATATGATGGAAAGCCCTCAACTGTTTTAAGAGCTCTTCCATCAGGGAAAGCTGCATATTGCGATTATGAAATTATACAATTCCCTAATTTACAGTTTAAAAGATTAGCTTGTGGGAAGGTCAGATCATTTAATATAAAAATCAAAGACCAAACAGGAAAAGTCGTCAAATGTGACAGCCTGCACATTGTTTTGGAAATAAAATAATACGTTGTTTTAAAAAATGTCACGTGGACCAGACGATTCGGGGGTCACATTAGCGCCTGAGAGGTGTGTAACTTTAGAATTAAAAGACCTTGCAGACGTTGAGGACTTTGAACAAAACGGTGAGATAGGCGCTTTATATGGTTTTGAGTACACTAAAGATGGTTATTATAAGCGCAAAGAGGTTGACGACAACAAAAGGTTTCCTAAACTAGAACAACTACGCAATGTAGAAGCAAATAATGCGGGTCAGTATGAATATAAAATAGTTCGAAAAACTGACAACAAATGGCACTTAGAACCATATTTAGAATGGGACATAAAATTTGAATTCTTAAGCCCATTTACATTTTTTGACCGTCAAAAAAGTTTCAGAAAAGCATTGAACTCTGGCCCTTTACATGTAAGTCTTATGCCAGAGGACAACAGTCGGAAAGAGATCGAAATAAAGCCGTTTGGGGACAAACAGTACATCCTCCACAGAAGAGAATCGGTTTTAAAGAAAGCTACTACAAAATTACAGTTCATTCCACGCACAAAATTAGGAGACACGTTCACAATGATATTTAAAATTTCTGTCTTAAAAGATGAGGCGAGAAATGGAGCTCTGGGCGTCAGTGACAATCTTATGAAAGGAATTCTTATTAGCTGGCAAAACTTAGACGTTGACAAACTTAAAGTTACTGTCGTTGTTCTTTACAATGGCGAGGATATTAAGGTCATAACAACAAGCAACAAAATTGATATTAGTTTAAATAGAAACGATCTTACAGAACTGAACTGGATTAATCTTACACATTTGGGCCTTATAGGGTTTTATTATACTGAACAAGTTTTGACAGAGAGTATGATAAAAACAATAACTGGATTAGATTAAATTCTGTTTTAAAACTATGGAGCAGACAACTTTGGTGTCAATGCCGATGTTAAACTTTATGACAAAAACCCCTCATTGTTCATTGACTTGTGGACAGACTGGTTGTGGAAAAACAATATTTGTCCTCGACCTATTACAAACAGTTTATAGTTATAATTTTGATCATATAGTAATTTTCTGCCCAACACTTAAATGGAACAAAGCATATCACGACAGAAGGTTTATATGGACGGATGATGAAATCTATTTAGTTGACCCTAGCAATAAACTGAGTGAGTGTTTAGAACATTTTTTTAAACTGTTTGAGGGAACGCAGACATTATTTATTATAGATGATTGTTCGGCAGAAAAGGATATAGTCAAAAAAAGAAACACTTTATCAAAACTAGCTTTCAGTGGAAGACATGCTGGGATAAGTGTGTGGATTTTATGTCAAAAATATAACTCAGTTTTAAAAGACTTTAGAGAACAATTAAAGACAGTGGTTTTATTTCACATGAAAGATAGAGACGCATTTGATGAATGTATGAAAGAAAACGATGTTATTGAAAACGATCAAGAAAAACGAAGGATTAAGCAAAAACTAAAGTCTCAAAAGTTTTCTAAATTAGTGTTAAAAACAGATAATCCTACACATTATGTATGTTTGTAAAGTGTTTACTATTAGAGAACTATAAAATAGGCATTCTGGGTAAGCCGGCGGAGCAACAGCGAAACCGGCTTCAGCCGGTTGGAGCTGGCGGAGGTGGGTGAGCCAGAATGCCTATTTTATAGTTCTCTCCTGTTCTCATTGAAACTTACCACACAACTGGACGGTGCATTACTTTTGAATGTAAGAGTGTTACCATTAAAGAAGAAAAGCAATGTATCAATGGTAGCTCAGTTGGTGGAGCGCCGGACTCGTAATCGTAGTGATCTGGGGTTGCGGGTTCGAATCTCTGCTGGGCCGTTTCGTTACAGGGGGATTTTGCCCTCGGAGTTAACATTGGTTCTGACTCCATTTCCCAAATAGCCCCTCGAATGAGACTATAAATCGAGGTTCCGTGTCTGTCTGAACGCACGCATAACATCTTGCACGCCCGTAAAATCCCATCACCAACTTTCAGAAGAGGCCAGTTTGGCCGTTGTATAGATAACACGTTACACATCCTGCATGAGAAATTGAAAGAATGAAGAAAGTAATGAAATTGAGTGAACAATGTTCACTGGATGACCCGGGAAACGACTGAATGAAGCGCCGGCAGGCAGCTCTTCAGTTGCCACCATCCAGGTAGGCAGCCCGTTGTGTACACGAGCGTGTAGATTGTCAGCGCCTAGAACCTTTGGCAAGGTGCTTTATAAATGCTATGTTGTTATAGTTATTATCATCATCATCATCATCATCATCATCATTATTATTATTATTATTATTATTATTTTCATCATTATTAATATCAGTATTATTATCATTATTAGTAGTAGTATTGTTATGATTATCATTATGATGATTAATATTTCATTATTATTATTATCATTATTATGATTATCATTATTATTACTATCATCATAATTGTTATTATTAGTATCATCATTATTATCATTATTATTATTATCATTACTGGTAGTAGTAGTAGTAGTAGTAGCAGTAGTAGTAGTAGTAGTAGTATCATTGTAATTGTTATGTTATGAGTATTAGTATTGTTATTATCATTATTGTTATTATTATTATCATTATCATTATTATTGTTGTTGTTATCATCATCATCATCATCATCATCGTCATCGTCATCATCATCATCATTACTATTATCATTATCATTGTAATTATTATATTATGAGTATGAGTATGGTTGTTATCATTATTGTTACCATCATTATGATGATGATGATGATGATGATGATTGTTGTTGTCATCATCATCATCATCATCATCATCATCATCAATATTATTATTATTGTTACAATAATAAAGATAATGATAATAGTAATGAAATAATTATTGCTATCATTATTATTACTATCATCATTAATATTATTATATCATTATTATTGTTATTCTTATTATCATTATCATTTATAGCATTCTTCTTCTTCTTCTCCTTCTTAACAGTATTACTATTGTTGTAATCATTCTTATTATTACTGTTATTATTATTATTACAATTATTATTATCATTCTTATTATATTATCATCATCGTCATTATTATTATCATTATTTTCATTACTACTATTATTATAATTATCATCGTCATCATTATTATCATCATTGTTATTATTATTATCATCATCTTCATTATCATTATCATTATTATAATTATTGCTGTTGTTGTTTTTATTATTATTGCTATTACTGGTGAAGTACTCTACTTGAAACGTACGAGTGTTTGACAATGAAAGAGACCATACCTATAGTGGAGTACTCGTTGTCCATGGCAGAGATTCTGGTCATGGACATGCGGTGATGCTGATCAGCAGGATCTCGATAGTCCGGATCCTGATCTGCAGGATGTTGATGATTGGCGGGCGGGTGAAGACCATTTGCTTGAAGGTTTGTGAAAGCGTCTGTGACGACAGTGACAACTAGTGAGGGAGGAATTCGCTGTGTGTGTGTGTGTGTGTGTGTGTGTGTGTGTGTGTGTGTGTGTGTGTGTTGTGCTTGTTTCTCTGTCTGTCTGTCTGTCTCTGTCTCTCAATCTGTCTGTCTATCTATCTCTTTCTGTCTGTCTGTCTGTCTGTCCGTCTCTGTCTGTCTCTCTCTCTCTCTCTCTCTCTCTCTCTCTCTCTCTCTGTCTCTGTCTCTGTCTCTCATTTGTTTTTCAGTTCATATGTATCTACACACAACAACAACAACAACAACAAAAAGCTGAAAGTCACGCCACAGTACATTTCAACGTCACACAAAGACTGCGAGTCATTTTATATTACTCTTTGACCTTAGCTAAAAGGCCGCGAGTCAGTTCAATATGCTCTTTGACCTTAGCTAAAAGGCCGCGAGTCAGTTCAATATGCTCTTTGACCTTAGCTAAAAGGCCGCGAGTCAGTTCAATATGCTCTTTGACCTTAGCTAAAAGGCCGCGAGTCAGTTCAATATGCTCTTTGACCTTAGCTAAAAGACCGCGAGTCAGTTCAATATGCTCTTTGATCTTAGCCCAAAAGGCTGTGACTCAATTCTTGCTACTCTTTGACCTTAACCCAACGCCTGTGAGTCAGTTCATACCGCTCTTTGATCTTAGCACAAAGGCTGTGAGTCAATTCTTGCTACTCTTTGACCTTAACCCACGCCTGTGAGTCAGTTCATACTACTCTTTGACCTTAGCACGAAGGCTGTGAGTCAATACACACTACTCTTTGACCTTAGCACAAAGGCTGTGAGTCAATTCTTGCTACTCTTTGACCTTAACCCAAAGCTTGTGAGTCAGTTCATACTACTCTTTGACCTTAGCACAAATGCTGTGAGTCAATTCTTGCTACTCTTTGACCTAAGCACAATGCTGTGAGTCAATTCACACTACTCTTTGACCTAAGCACAAATGCTGTGAACTAATTCATACTACTTTTTGACCTAAGCACAAATGCTGTGAGTCAATTCACACTACTCTTTGACCTTAGCACAAACGCTGTGAGTCAATTCATACTACAATTTGACCTTAGCACAAAGGCTGTGAGTCAATTCATACTACTATTTGACCTTGATTGTTGTTGATTCACAATTGCCAAATATCGTGGTTCAGATCGGGCTGCTCTTTGAACCCACTTAAAAGGCTGAGCCCAGTCGTGTTACACATTGAACCTAATCAGAAGGCTGAGAGTCGAACCATACCACACTTTGAACCCACCAAAAAGATCAACAGTCAAGTCATACAACACTCTGAAAACAGCAAAAAGAGGGAGAGTCGAGACACACTACACTTTGATCTAAGACCAATGGCCGAGAGTCGATCCATAGTACACACTGAACTAGCGAGAAGGCTGAAGGTAAAGTTATATTACACTTTTAAAGTAGCAAGAAGGTTGATAATTGAATAAGCTTACACTGTAAAACACGCAGCACATTATCAGAACTGGTGATAATCATACATTGGAGTTGTGTGGATTTTTCTTCTGTTGTATATAACAACGAGAAAAAGGGGGGAAAAAAAAGAAAAGATACATGTAGCGCACCCTTTAGTGAGAGTCATCAACAGAGACAATGAGAACTCAACTACCAAGTATTTGGGGCATAATTGAAGACTAATGGGCTTTTTCTCCCTGGAAAACTTTGGAGTTACTCTTCTGTGTTTCCTATAGTTTGGACTTAACCAAAGGGCTAAACGTCAAGCTTTTACTACTCTTTGAACTTAAGAAAAGAGGGAGAGAGAGAAAGAGAGAGAGAGGCGGGCAGACAGACAGACAGGCAGACAGGCAGACAGACTGAGACAGGCAGACAAACGGAGACAGCAGACAAACAGATAGGCAGAGAAACAGACAGTCGACAGACAGACAGAAAAAGAAAGAGAGAAAAGTTGAGAGTAAAGCCATGCGACACATTGAATCTAGCGAAAAAACAAACAACAAACAAACAAAACTAATTCATACTACACTTTAAACCTAGCCGAAAGATCGAGGATAGAGTAATTCTACACTTTTAAGCTGACTGAAAGAGCGAGAACACCGAACGTGGACAAATATACTAATCAAAGTGCTGATGATTGACAAACTTTTTGTCCTCCTCCCACCTTGTCGTCGTCGTCGTTGTCGTCGCCGTCGCCCAAAGATGACGACAACAATGATGATGGCAATGACACCGCCAGCAGCGGCAACGCCCAGGCCCAGTCCTTCTAGACGAATAGTCCAAAGATCGTCGGCTGGCGTGTACCCTGCAGAATCAATTTGTTGTTGTTGCTGTTGTTGTTGTTGCTGCTGCTGCTGCTGTTGTTATCGTTGTTGTTGTTGTTGTTGTTGTTTAGTTGCAAAGTGAGGCGGAAATCTAAACAAACCTTAAAAGAAAATTAAGTACTGTATCCGCCAAACATGAACAAACGAATCACAAGACAAAGCACGACGCGTTTCGACCTCTTAGGTCTTCTTCAGGCAAAATAAACAACTCTCGGGACAACGAAAATGAAGAACAAGCAATCACTTATCTCACTGAATTCGGCGCAAGATGGGCGTTGAATGAAAACGAGGCCATTGAGAAGGAGACAATGCGAGTTACAGTTATAATGATGATGCTGATAGTGCTGATATCACTAATGATAAAGATAATTATGACGATGAAAATATTGAATGAAATAGTATAGAAAGGATTACTACCACTTTTGGAATTAAAATGATAGTAGTAGTTGTGGTAAGGGAGAAAGGAGAAGGATCAGAGGATTGTCGAACAGCATGGTTGTCGTGGCAACAGTGAGTGGCGATGATGATGGTGATGATAATGGTGATGATGCTAATAATAACACTGGTGTTGATAATACTAGTAATATTACTGACAATAGTAGTAGCGGCAATGGTAATAATGGTAATAATACTAAATGTAATGGTACAAAAATATAGATTTCTGATCTTTATTCCGTCCACGCCTTTGAAATCTGAACAACTGTCTTTTCTTGCTGGGCTTTTTTTGTTGTTGTTGTTGTTGTTATACAGTCACTGCATTTCTGGTGTTATCTTATGTACTTTTTGTTGTTCACTGCAAGTGGAATTCCAATTTGTTTGTTTGTTTGTTGTTTGTTTTTGTTTTGTTTTAGTGTTCTTTCTCTCTTTCTTTCCATTCTTTCTGCTTTTTTCCCTTTTTTTTCGTTTCATTTCTTTCTTTTCTTATCTCTCTTTCGGTATTTCTTTCTCTTGTTTTCAGTCGAAAAGGTTAACAACAGATTAAAGTTTTTTCTGGTGAACAGTAGGCGAAAATGTCTTTCATAGTGTGTCATATTCGCATTTTCTTGGACAAAATTAAGCTCATCCGTTGCAATGTTTATACATCCTCTTTGGGAGTTCCAGTTGTTCTGTCTGGTTCACTTTATAGTCCATGAGTTCTGTAAAATAAAGGGAGAATAAATATGACTTAACATTTGCGTGAAAATTTCATTCTGAGAATCTTAGCGACTGGACTAGTTTGTAGACTTAACATTTGCGTGAAAATTTCATTCTGAGAATCTTAGCGACTGGACTAGTTTGTTATTTATCAAGTGGTTCTTCTCGCCCTATTGAAAATGTTGATCCGTCCATTGAAGCCATAGCTTAACAGTAAATGATTTTTTTTCTGTTCAAAATCCTGTCATTTTGCGCGTTGAAGTTCATGTCATGTAGACAGTTTCAACTGAAATGAGTTCAGTCTCAAAATTTGAGTCCTTGAGCCGTTTCAGTGATTCATCTAAGCTGCAGTGATATTGAGACTTTTTATCCCAGTCCCTGAATCAATTATTTTTTCAGTTCTGAGATGGCGTGATCTTTTACAGCATTGGCGATTTTTGAACGATCTTAACTGCCCTGGCAGTATCTAATGTTTGTTAATTTCAGCTTCGCCGACGCCTTGACATGAGTTAAACTGTAATTTACCTGATAATTACTGAACACATCAGTCGACGTCTTAGCTGCATAACTGGCCAACTATTTAATTAAGATCCTGGCGCTGTGGTGACCTGCAACGTGTTGGAATAGCGCAGGCAGCAGTGAATACCATCGAACGTGTTGGATTAGCGCAGGCAGCAGTGAATACCATCGAACGTGTTGGATTAGCGCAGGCAGCAGTGAATACCATCGAACGTGTTGGATTAGCGCAGGCAGCAGTGAATACCATCGAGGCGCAGTCTTCTCTTGTGGGTTACCTACAGACAGGACAATTGATGGGTGCTGTGGCGGCGACAGGACAATTGATGGGTGCTGTGGCGGCGACAGGACAATTGATGGGTGCTGTGGCGGCGACAGGACAATTGATGGGTGCTGTGGCGGCGACAGGACGCAATTGATGGGTGCTGCGGCGGCCACAGGACGCAACTGATGGGTGCTGTGGCGGCCACAGGACGCAATTGATGGGTGCTGTGGCGGCCACAGGACGCAATTGATGGGTGCTGTGGCGGCCACAGGACGCAATTGATGGGTGCTGTGGCGGCCACAGGACGCAATTGATGGGTGCTGTGGCGGCGACAGGACGCAACTGATGGGTGCTGTGGCGGCCACAGGACGCAACTGATGGGTGCTGTGGCGGCCACAGGACGCAACTGATGGGTGCTGTGGCGGCGACAGGACGCAATTGATGGGTGCTGTGGCGGCCACAGGACTCAACTGATGGGTGCTGTGGCGGCCACAGGACGCAACTGATGGGTGCTGTGGCGGCCACAGGACGCAACTGATGGGTGCTGTGGCGGCCACAGGACGCAATTGATGGGTGCTGTGGCGGCCACAGGACGCAACTGATGGGTGCTGTGGCGGCCACAGGACGCAACTGATGGGTGCTGTGGCGGCCACAGGACGCAACTGATGGGTGCTGTGGCGGCCACAGGACGCAACTGATGGGTGCTGTGGCGGCCACAGGACGCAACTGATGGGTGCTGTGGCGGCCACAGGACGCAACTGATGGGTGCTGTGGCGGCCACAGGACGCAACTGATGGGTGCTGTGGCGGCCACAGGACGCAACTGATGGGTGCTGTGGCGGCCACAGGACGCAACTGATGGGTGCTGTGGCGGCCACAGGACGCAACTGATGGGTGCTGTGGCGGCCACAGGACGCAACTGATGGGTGCTGTGGCGGCCACAGGACGCAATTGATGGGTGCTCTGGCGGCCACAGGACGCAACTGATGGGTGCTGTGGCGGCCACAGGACGCAACTGATGGGTGCTGTGGCGGCCACAGGACGCAACTGATGGGTGCTGTGGCGGCCACAGGACGCAACTGATGGGTGCTGTGGCGGCCACAGGACGCAATTGATGGGTGCTGTGGCGGCCACAGGACGAAATTGATGGGTGCTGTGGCGGCCACAGGACGCAATTGATGGGTGATGCTGTGGCGGCCACAGGACGCAACTGATGGGTGCTGTGGCGGCCACAGGACGCAATTGATGGGTGCTCTGGCGGCCACAGGACGCAATTGATGGGTGCTGTGGCGGCCACAGGACGCAATTCCACCTTCTTGGCGAAAAGCCCTCATCA
>CM065748.1:9075760-9078260 GCA_033310375.1 Conus canariensis
ACTAACGTTTTGTCCTTCCACCAAGAGAGAGAGAGAGAGAGAGAGAGGGGGGGGGGGGGAAGAAAGAGAGAGTGAGAGGTCGAGAAACAGAGACAGAGACAGAGAGACAGACAGACAGCGAGACAGAGGCAGACAAAGACGCAGAGACAGAGAGAGAGGCAGAGAAAGAGAGAGACACAGAGAGACAGAGAGAGACAGAGAGGAAAAGAGAGAGAGACAGAGAGGAAAAGAGAGAGAGACAGAGAGAGAGACAGAGAGAGAGAGACAGAGAGAGAGAGAGAGCGAGAGAGAGAGAGAGAGAGAGTGTGTGTGTGTGTGTGTGTGTGTGTGTGTGTGTGTGTGTGTGTGTGTGTGTGTGGATAAGATAATGATAAACTGTACTAAACTGAACTGTCCTCACAGTGATACGAAGAATCACAACAGTTAGCCAAGGGCATTCGATATTGCATCTCTCTCGGTGCCCTCATGGATTTCAACGAAGCATTCAACATTCTACATTTTTCTTTGTACTTCACAGGCAGAAAAGTTACCTCCTTCAGACTGGACGCAAAGTCATGCAGTTTTCTGAATTTCATGACGGTAATGATTGTCAGCCAGCTGTACTTGATTGCGCCAGGTTAGGCATCCTTCAAGGATCAGATCTTGGGCTTGCATTATTTCTTTCAACACTTTTCATACCATGATGCATGGTACAGTTGTTGTAAGTATTTGAAGATGAGATGTTGATAGAAGATACAAGCACTAATAAATGTTGTACCTTTTATTTACTTATTGTGCAAAACATTCATGAAGTAGTCATGGGAATACAATGACCGCCATTGTGCAACCGTGTATCAAGACTATTAATAGCCGCAGTATTGGCGTCAAAGCTTAATACAGTAGACCTTCCAGAATGGGAGAACCATCCGGCGATCATCAGTAAGAGTGGCATGAGACCGGATACAGTTCTCCACTCAGGTTCATCAAAACAAAGGATTCTGATCGAACTCACTGTGCCATTTGAAAGCAGAATGGAGCAAGCGCACCTCTACAAGACAGACGTATGCCAGTCTGGCGAGCAGCTGAGGGAATCTGCCTTCCAGGCCCTGATCCTCGCCTTAGAAGGCGGAGCAAAGGGGGTTTGTAGGCCCATCAGCCTATGGCCTCATGAAACAGCTGGGGATTTCAGGTAAGAAGAGGACCAGAACCCTGAAGGCAATGGCAGAGACAGCCGAAAAGAGCTCCAGCTGGATCTGGTCGAGGAGGAACAAAAGTGAACTTCATAAGGCTTAAATTTCCCAGCTTAGAACAGGTGTCCCGTTAGCGGTGGGGTAAGACATCCGTCTTAGAAAAAAGGCACGCCTTGAGACGCCCACCCATCCAAAAGTTGCGGGTTCGAATCCCGGCGGCGCCAGAAAAGAAAAAAAAACTGGCAGTAGAAGGGCATCTGGGAGTCAAGACCTGGATGCGTCCCTGCCCCCTTAGAGTGTAAGGATTTCAGGGTCAAAACATTTGTCTGAGGGGGATTTCTTCTCTGAAAACCTGCTGTCAAGCTCTCCCTAGAGTTTCTTCCTACTTCAAGGCTTAATGCAGTTTAGTTCAAATCGATCAGTCCCACGTTCCATTTCAGGATCTGTCTGTCGATCAGATATAAGACGAGATGCAACCATTAAACCAAACATTAAACCAAACAGATCTTCATAAATGTTCGTGCAAGAAGTGTTCATTTCCATTTCCCTTCGCTATGTTCTAATTCGTTTCCTGATCGAAGTCCCTGATTCTTACGAGCTGAAACAACGCTAGGCGCTGATATGTGGGGCCGGAATAGCTCAATTGGTAGAGTGCCGGACTCGTATGCTTGGTGATCCTGGAGTTGCGGTGTCGAATCTTCGCCGGGCCGTTTCGCTACAGGGGGATTTTTCCCTAGTAGCCTGTCTCCATTTCCCATATAGCCCATCGAATGAGACTACAAATCGAGGTTCCGTGTATGAACGCGCGCGTAACATCTTGCACACACGTAAAAACACATCACCAACTTTCGGAAGAGAAGGCCAGTTTGGCCGTTGGTATGGATGGCACGTTACACATAGCATGCATCCTGCGTCAGAAATTGAAAGAATGAAGGAAGTAAGGAAACTGAGTGAACGGTATTGACTAGATGACACGGGAAACGACTGAATGAAGAGCCGGCAGGCAGCTCTTCAGACGGCACTACCCAGTCAGGCAGCCCGTTGCGTACACGAGTGTGGATTGTCAGCGCCTAGAACCTTTTAGCAAGGCGTTATTACTTTTATAAAATAAAAAAGAAACAGGAGCAGATAGCGTCTATTTCTCCCTTCTTGCTAAAAGCTTTTATAGAGAAAAAATGCACTCAGACAGACGCTAATGCCTTACTCTCATACAGATCATTGACTGAACACTATCACTGATCATACAGGTCATTGACTGAATACTATCACTGATCATACAGGTCATTGACTGAACACTATCACTGATCATACAGGTCATTGACTGAACACTA
>CM065748.1:9085760-9123260 GCA_033310375.1 Conus canariensis
CACACACACTCTCTCTCTCTCTCTCTCTCTCTCTCGGAGGGGTGAGTTGATCTCAGCGAGATGAACAAACGTGTTTTTATCCACTGTTAACAATTACGTAGGTTTTTCGCTAATTACAGTTAATGAACTCGCCCTATAGTGATATTTGAGTTACACATAAGTAGAAAAGTGTGTGCTGATTATGCAGATGTGAAAATCAAGTGAAGTATTCAACATGCTGATTCACAGCGTGCAATTTCAAGTGGCATGCGGACTCTTCCTCTCTACGTACCTGTGCTTCATGGCGAAGTGAGTCGCTTTTGTAAAGAAGATGAAGACGCAGGCGATTACAACAAGGAACAAAGTGGACATACTTGTTTTTGTTTTTGTGGCGGCGTATCTCCTGTGTTGTGGAGACGTTGGGTTTAATATTGGACCTGACCACGATAAACAAGACAGTGCGCGGACAGACGCTGACAAAAGCAGTTCCGTCTGTACCCCTCTACATGTCTCTAGCGATTCTCGCCTGCCAGTGGATACTGCACAGCAGATTCTAGACGCCATCCAGCGACAGGAGAAGAGAAAGTTTAAATGTCTGTTTTAGATCAGCAATCTTATTTCGCCCGCAAACCCCCCTTTTCACATAATCAAATTTTCTCAGCCAAAAAAAATAGCTAAAAATCTACAAAATTAAACAAATCTAATTGCGTGAAAAGGGGGGTTTGCGGGCAAAATAATTTTCCTGCTCTAGAACCGCACATTTAAACTTTCTCTCTGATTAACGCCCGCGGGATTGAGCCCTTACTATTTTTCTAGTACGCTCTTCTACCTCAAGCACTACTAATAAATCAGAACAAACAACTGGTTTTCCATCTTGGTTAGTTATTTTTACACACACTGAATTTATAGACCCTGCAACTAATTCTTTAAACCGACTGTTTTCACCAAATGTGCTTAACTGATAATCGCAAAACCCCGCCTTAATTGATGGTAGTACTCTTAGAACTGTAGATGGATGGCCATCAAATAAATTAGTATCTGTTTTTAACTCTTGTAAATGGACATACAACATTGGGTTCACGAGAAAATCAGATGGTTCATTACTTTCAAATTGATAGATGTCTTCTCTTGTGCTAAATTTATAAGCTCTGCTAGTACTGTGGAAGCCCAAGATTCTAGCAAGGCCTTTAGGAAAAGTGTATTCTCTTCTTTCTTCTGGTGGAAAATGCATAGTAATTTTGAGGTTTGCTTCGTTAATTTTTAGCAATGTGCCAAATTCGTTAAGTACTTCTTTTAAAGAACAAAAGTTGTAATAACCTTCTGGTATTTTTTCATGAGTTATTTGATTGCCCCCCTCGTTACTAATATTAATCCAGTTATTCTGAGCTTCTTCAGATATATTAAACCACTTAACTTTAAAACCAATTTCTCTAAGAGCAACCCTACTATCACCGCGCCTATTGTCAATTGGATACTTTAAGAACACACGCGTGTTTTGTTTAGTTATATAAATGTGCATCCTTTTTAAATCCTTTTTTAAAAAATCTATTTAAAATGGAACCTTTTAAATATAATGAAAGTGCCACTTACGACGTAGGGGGGGTTTATGAGCCCAAATCTTTGGACTTTAGTAGCCTAACCATCGCAGTGGATGAATCATATGGTTTCTAGTCAGACTTGTAAACCCACTAACTAGATATTTAAATCCTCCAATAAAGAGTGATAGAGTGCCATCAGCATGGTCATCCAACCCTATGGCTTTTTACCAGAATCAGTTAAATTTTGCCATTTACTGCTCAACTACTGGCTGCGGTGTTTCATATGCAAACCATTTATATCACCCCAATCTCTTAGTAAGGTCAGTATATAACTTTCATGTTTATTATCAGTATAGACGCATACTAACTGAACTACAAGTACCCCTCCCCAACGACAACGCGTTTAATCCATTCAACAGCCCAATGGACAAGAATGCATATGAAAGAATCTGCAACGAATTTAACATTAACCCTTCAAATAACTTTAGACAAAAGTTAGACCGCAATCAGGGGTTAGGCACATTGTATTTGTGGGGTCAGCGTAGAGAGTATAATTTTGACTACTGGCCCGGCCACACCTCTTTTATGCCAAACTCCCAAGTTAGTTTGGGATCAATAGAACAAAAACACCCTAATGCTTGGGCAACATTTATCTTAGATGAAAGTAAAGGCCTAACAATGCCAGGAGTGCAAAGACTTAATGACTCCATACGTACGTACGTTTGGTGCCTTTAGGAGCGCAAGCACAGACCAAGTCTAGCATAGTGGATCAATCTACAGGTTTTGACGCCAGAAAACAATTTCTAGCCAATTTAGAAGATGCTATTAACTCTGCCGTTGATTTGCCTTCCAGCATACAAAGGTATCCAAAACGTTCTTTCGCATGCTAGGTCAAAGGTTGACTTTGTTGTGGGCCATGGATTATACATGCTGCCTTCTGACCTTCGACTGCAGATTGGCATGATACAGAATTATAATAATGAAATCTCATAGCCGGAGACGACCAAAACTTAGGACACAATCAAGGCTTAAACACAAGGCCCGCGCCAGCCATTTTGAAAAAAGTATCTAGCCCAGAACCTGCAGAAAGCGGCCCGCCGCCACCAGTTATAAGCGGCCCAGAAAGCGACCCCCCACCTGTTGATGTACCTCACCCCGACAGACACACTAGCGAAAAGACAGCCCTTGTTGTGTTTTTAACTTTTACTGGATTAGCCATACTTTATTTCACTAAAAATTAAACCGGCAGCCAGCACCCCAAAGTCCACAGATGGTCGGCCATATAACCAGCCACTTTGCCTATGGTAGACAAAACCCAACTAACAACACTGCCTATTATGCCAGGCAGAGCATCAAGCGCTTTGACAGCTAACTTCTTTAATAAGTTTGCTAGATGGTGCAGTTGTTTTCTAATCCAACTTTTACCGGGCTGAGGCGTTGGAGGAGCTACCGACCCTGTTGGCGCACTGCCAGTTAATGCATAAACCAGTGTAGAGATAGCAAACCCAACGGCCGTTAATATGCTAACTATTGTAATCCCCTGCTCTCTGAACAGAGTCCTTATTCTTTCTGCTAGCGTAGTATTTTCATAAATCATTTTGTTTATAGTTTCTCTGATTCTGCTTATTTGGGTTGCTATTTTTTCTCTGTTAATATACAACGCTGATAACCTGTTTGCCCTTAGTATCCTTAAATCCTGTATTTTCGCCTGTATTCTAGCCTTTTCTTCCGCTCTAAATTGTTATCATCTGCATCAGCCAGTTTATTTTTTTCTTCTTCTATCTCTCTCTCTAGCTCATTAAATTTTGCTCAAATTGTTTTTTAGTTCTTCGTTTGTAGTTGTTAAAGCAGACTTAACAGACCCGAGGTCACGCAGTTCAGCTTCAAGATCCTGTTTCTAGCTTCAAGATCCTCGATTCTAGCTTAAGAACCCCGGTTTGCGCTCAAGCAATGAGGATCTATCAATTGTTTGTAAAGCTGCTTCTTCTCAGGCTCAGCTCACCTTCTCTTTGACTAGGCGAATGAGAATCCGACAATTGTTTTTACTGTGTTCCTCATTAAAACTCGTCTCAATTTCTGTTATGCTCTATTTGCATTAGCTCTAGGTCATCTGCTCTTTGAAATAATTCTGAATAGGGGTCTTTCTATTTCAGATCGTGTTGGCAACTCTGCACTAGTTTGTAAAGCACTAATAGCCTCAGACCTTAGATCGCCAATAATTTAATGCCTTTGTCAAAATAGGGAATCTCCCTAAGATTGTGCTCCCGGCTTAAAAACTGGTTGGGTCGGTTTTGTAGTAAGCGTACAGCATTCCCTTTACTAGTTCTTACATACAAATGGCCCCCTTTTCCCATCTCAAAATCGTCAGGACAGATTTGCGCTGGCAGCTCCCGCTCTATACTTTTATAGAATGATTCAATTCGTTGTCGCAATAGTTCTTGACGCTTTAGGGAGTGAAGAGCCTACTCCTAAAAGTTCTTGACGAGCTCTAAGGAGTGACAGAGCCGCCCCTACATCTTGAGGCTGTCTAGGGAGTAAAGAACTCGCTTCTTCAAGTTCTTCTTGCAATGAAGGACCCGGCTCTTCATAGAATCAATCGCGCAAAATCGTCTTCTTTCTTCAATAGATTCAATCGCGCCAAAATCTTCATCAGCCATATTTATATATTTATTATTTTTTGTTTTATAAAAAATGAACCCATACGGCTGCGACCTTGATCCATTCAGAAAAGCGAAGGAGCCCCACGGCATAAAAGGCATAAGACAGACTGTACGCGTTGTAAATAATCCATCAACAATTGAGCCCAATGAAATATTAACAGTAAGATTTAGTGACCTTGGGCCTGACGATGTTATAATGCCAGGCACTGCCAAGCTATCATTCAAAATAGATATTGAGTCGGCGGATCCTAATGCCACTGTCGTTGCTAACCTGGGCAGGGCCATCATTAAAAATATGGTAATTAAACTGGAGGGTAGAGAAGTCTTCTTACTGAGTAGCGCAGACATTTTTAATCTCTATTCTGATCTATGGCTGCCTAGAACAGAAAGGAAAGACAAAATCTTTCAAGGAATCCAGAGCCCAAACGGTCTTAAGCACAGGCTTAATTCTGCAGATGCAAAGGAAGACGAGGGAGACCAGGCAATAGCGCGAGCATTTAAAAACAGATTTTGCATCCCTCTAGATTTTGAACTGTTAAAAACCCATCAGCCATATTACCAAGGCGCACTAAGAGACAGACTTACTTATGAACTGACATTCAATGACAGCGGGTCTGTTATTCTATCAGATGATCCCTTAGCCAAATACACTGTTAGTAACATCTCTCTTAATTTTGACGTTGTTACTAACCCTGAACTAGCTAGAATAATTTTAAATCAGTATAAAAGTAGGGCGGTTGTTTACTTTGAAAGAGTTTTACACCACAGTCTAGCGATTAAAAACAAGCAAGACACTGTCTGGGAAATAGCTATAAGCAATTCTTTAAGGTCCCTAAAGGGGGTTCTCTTGCTATTTACTGAACCCTCAGCTCCTTTTAAGAGGGAATCTGAGGTGTTTTACAACCCAAAAATTGAGCAGTTGTCTTGCACAGTAGATGGCAAGCCTTTTCAGTTGTATTCGGCCGGACTTTTACCCGACCAACACTTTGATGAAATAAGAAAGTTATTCGCCGGAGGCAGACAGACAAGTCCCATAGCCGATCATGTGTGTAAAAAACTTCACCTTCACGATGTAAGACTCGAAGATTATCTAACAGACAAATATGGACTATGGCTGGATTTTAGATCAACGTATGACAACAGACTGCACGGGAGTGGAAGAAGGGTAGGGTCAGATGGCATACTCATACAGATTAATAAGGAAGAGGAGGAGAATGGCCAGATACAAATGCACGTTTTTTGTGGTTTATGACGCCCAGCTGAACATTGAAGAAAATAGACTGAAAGAAATAGCCTATTAAAACAGATGGATAGTTTGAACTTTTTGCCCAAAGACCCGCACTGTTCGCTTATTTGTGGGATTACTGGGTGTGGGAAAACTGTCTTCGTACTTGATTTGTTACAAACAGTCTACAGGTTTCATTACGAGTACATTGTTATATTCTGCACAACCATTAAGCACAAGTCTTATAAAGAAAGGCAGTTTGTTTGGACAGACGAGAATATATATTTTAGTTGATCCTACTGACAAGCTAAGCGACTGTTTAGAACATTACTATAGGCTATTTGAGGGAACTGAAACGCTGTTTATTATTGATGACTGTTCAGCCGAACAAGGCATTGTTAAAAAAAGAAGGACTCTGTCTAAGCTGGCCTTTAGCGGAAGACACGCATTAGTTTCTGTTTGGCTCTTAACTCAAAAATACAATGCTGTCTTAAAAGACTTTAGATCGCAGTTAAAATCAGTCATCTTATTCTATACTAAGGACAGGGATAGTTTTGAAGAATGTTTAAGTGAAAACTATATAATCAGGGACAAGGATGAGCTAAAAAAAATAAAAGGGCAGCTAGAAAAATCTAAGCACGCTAAACTATGCTTACGGACTGACCCGCCAGTTCAATACGTTTGCTCATTATAGATTGTTTATTATAGATTGCTCATTATAGATTGTTTATTACAGATTGTTTACTATAGATTGTTTATTACAGATTGCTCATTATAGATTGTTTATTACAGATTGTTTAATAATAAATTGTTTATATTAAAAAGAATGTCTCGAGGGCCTGAATCAAAAGCAGAGTTAGCTCCTAAACGCGTTGCAGTAGAGATAAAAGATCTAGCAGATACAACGGACTTTGATCTAATAGGAGTGGCAGGAAATGTTTATGGATTTGAGTACACAGACGATGGCGTTTACAAACGAATAGAAATTGAAGATAAAAAACGACAGCAATATCCTGCCCTGGAAGAGATAAGAAATCTAAGAGCAAACGATTTTGGTAAACACGAATACAAACTTCATAAACGAGAGAATGCCTGGGCGTTGCTTCCTGACATTAACTGGCATTTAAAGTTTGAACTACGAAGCCCCTATGTATACTTTGATAAGAAATACAATTTTAGAAAAGCTTTGAATGAAGGACGCCTTCTTGCTAGCCTAGTCCCAGGAACACAACAGAAAAAGCAGATTGAAATAACTAAGCAGGGCTCTGAATATATGCTGCGGAGAAAGAAGTCCTTAGCTGAAGTGGGGGGGCGACACTGTCGGCTTAGAGTTTAACCCAAAACTAGAATCACTGCCTAGAAAAATGACGATGCTTTTTCGCTTATTTATTACTCCAAGGGAGTCTGATCCTAGTTTGCCAGAGCATACGTTAATCAGAGGTGTACAAATAAAGTCTGAAAACTTGGGCGGCCCTCTTAGGCTTGTTATTGTTATTACTAAAAACGAGGATGAAATAAACACTTCTGTATCATCTGACAAAGTCACTGTGATGGTTGACAAAGACAAACTAACAGTGCTTGATTTTATTTTCATTAAGTATGTTGATTTTATTGCGTTTTACTCTGTTGATGAAGTGCTGCCAGAAGGGTTAATAAGAAGATATGTACAGGATTAAAAAAATAATCTTGTTTAAAATGGAAGACGGTCAGCAGTTTAGATTAAAGCACATGACTAAGCTTGAAGAGGAAATAGAAAGTGATTTGAACAAGTATAGGGTTACTAGAAAGAAATATGCTAAAGCTTTAAATGTCCTTTCTTATATAATCACCGGCTCATCAGTTGTAGCCAGCTTAAGCACCGGGTCTAGTGTCGCTCTTTTAGCTACTGGAGTTGGGACACCAATATCCATAGCTTTTGGGAGCGTTGGTTTGGGTTTAGTTGCCATGTCCACGATTGTAAGTGCTGTTTTAAAGAAGCTAACGCCCAAATTACAAAAGCACACTGCCATTGTAGCCCTAGCAACAGCAAAACTTCATTCATTAAGGCTGATTATAAGCAATACATTACTGGATGGAAAAGTAACAGACGAAGAATTTAAACGAGCCATGGCTGACGGCGATAATTACAGACGCCAAAAGATCGACCTCCAAAAGAAATGGAGAAAGACTTTTACTTTACAACAGGTAGACGCTGAGGCAATCAGAAAGAACATTGCAAAGCAGAACCTTGCAAACGATCAACCCAAAAACGAGCCCGATTTAATTATTGTATTACTTATATATTCGATCTTAAAAATGACGACCAAAGTAGTTACAGAGCTTAAAAATATATGCTGCGCCCTAGAGTTAATGATGGAGCGGGGGCTAATGAAGAAGAGTTAAGAAACAAGTTTGGCGAATTAATTGCGGATCTTTTTGAGCACGTAGATATTCGTGAAAGTGTAACTAACGTAATCAGTAAAATGCCAGATTCTTGGCCCAACCCAGTTATAAAGTATATTGCAATTTTAGTTAATATTATGGCTCCTGATGACGTCGAATTGTCTATTTTTTACTAACTCTGAAGGAGCAGCTATTCAATTTAACTAAATTTTAGTATTTATTTTTTTGTATTACCTCAAATTAGTAAATATTAGCTAAATTTTAGTATTTATTTTTTTTGTATTACCTATTTATTTGATCTTAAAAATGACGATCACAAAAGCGATGGATGCCAAACCGGTGGGCAATATGTTCAGCGAATTAGTCATGGACATCATTAACCCCACAAACGTTCAGGAAAGCGTAACACATGCCATTTCTAAAATCCCAGAGTCTCTTCAAATTGACCCGCCAGTAAAAGTGTTGTTGGCCATTCAGATTGAATATATAACCCCCGATGATTATAGTATACTAGTCTGGGTTTCAACTAGACAGAAAGAAGTAATCAGCTATTACGACTTTAATTCTGACTGGGCTGATTACATGCTTACACAGTTTAACCATGCAAGTGAAGAAGCAAAATTGCGCGGCTCTGGCTGGTCTGAAGGAACAGTCCTCGAAATCAAATTAAGACAAACAAAGTTCTATCCTATTGTCGGCAATTCTTACATCCCTCTCCCAAGAGAGTTAGAGTTAAAACGAGCAGTCTTAAACATACATAATTCTGACAATATGTGTTTTATGTGGTGTGTTTTGGCACACTTACATTCAGTTAAAAATAATGCAAACAGAGTTTCTAATTATTGGCAGTATAAAGATAGTCTGAACTTTGATAACATAGCCTTTCCAGTGAGCATAGAAAGTATCGACCAGTTTGAAGAACAAAACAAACCAATAACCGTAAGCGTATACACATGGAATTCAGTAGACAATCTAGTCCCTCTAAGGATCTCTCCCAATGCTCCCACTTTAGGCGACTCACTTGAAAATCATGTAGACTTGATTCTGTTTGCAGACGGTTTCAAGAGCCATTATGTATTAATTAGATCAATTAGCAGACTTATGGCCTATACTACAAACAATACAGCTAAACAAGAGCTTTGTAGAAGATGTTTGGTCAGAATTCCATCTATAGAGGCAGCTGCTGAACATAAGAAACATTGTAAAAGTTTTGTAGACTGTAAAACCGAACTTCTTACGCCCCCACCCGGGTCTAAAGTTAGTTTTAAGAATGTACACAAAATGCAGATGAGCCCATACGTAGTCTATGCTGACTTTGAAGCGATCTTGCCACAGTACTATGGCCCTCAAGAACGGTCACAACAAAAAACAACCTTATTGTCCCGTCATCAGATCTGTTCTTATGCATTTGTTGCTGTTAGGTCAGATGGCGGATACACAGAACCAGAGATTTACAGGGGTCCCGACGCAGCTAATCGATTTTTGGAGCAGATGAAACACCTTCGCAATCAATTCTCCAATCAGCTGAATCTCTCAGGCATTAAGATGACTCCTGAAGACCAAAGGCGCTACGAATCAGCCACCCACTGCTGGATATGTGGCTCAGGGCTAACACCCAACAGTAAAGACGCGACAGTGAGAGACCACGATCACATTACTGGCAAATTCAGGGGAGCAGCACACAGCAGCTGTAATCTTCAACTCAAGGTTGACCCCGAAAAATGGAAACTACCTATCTTCTTTCATAACTTACGGGGCTACGATTCTCACTTTATCATGCAAGCAATAACTTCTGAATGTAAGAGGGTTAGCTGTATTGCACAGTCATCAGAAAAGTACATGACCTTTACTGTAGACTGTTTATCCTTCTATGACTCTGCCCAGCATCTGATGGGGAGTTTAAGCAAACTAGCAGAATCTCTACAAGACTATCCAATCACTAAAAAATATTTCGACCCATCTTTAGTACGTAAAGGCATCTATCCTTATGAATACATGGACTCGTGGGAGAGGTTTAACGAGCCGGCGCTGCCACATAAAGACGACTTTTACAGCCGGCTTAGAGGCGAAGGCATATCTGACGCCGACTATGAATACGCGCAGAAAGCCTGGACAGAATTACACTGCAAAACAATGGGCGACTATCACGATCAATATTTATTGGCTGATGTGTGTTTATTGGCAGACGTCTTTCAGAATTACAGATCCACTTGCATGAAACACTACGGCCTGGATTCGTCACAGTACATCTCTGCCCCGGGCCTTTCTTGGGACGCATTCTTGAAGTCTACAAGTGTCGAAATTGACTTAATATCTGATCTGGATACACTTCAGATGATTGAGGCCGGGCTGAGAGGAGGCATTAGCATGGCCTGTCATCCTTACCGCAGAGCCAACAACAAGTATTTAGACGATTATGATCCAACTAAACCATCCAACTATCTGGTGTACTTAGACGCCAACAATCTGTATGGGTGGGCCATGAGCCAGGCACTGCCATTAAGAAACTTTAAAATGATAAACGGACCCCATGAGGTTGATCGGGTGGTGGGGCTATTGTCAGATCTTACACCCGATAATCCAATAGGAGTAATCTTAGAAGTAGACTTGGAATATCCCGCAGAGTTGCATGACCTTCATAATGATTATCCTCTAGCAGCAGAAAGATTAAAGATGAGTCCCACCGAACCGCCCAAACTCGTGCCTAATCTTCGACACAAGACTAAATATGTCTGTCATTACCGGCTGCTACAATTTTACCTAAGACACGGACTGAAACTTACTGCCGTTCACAGAATAATTACTTTCGACCAAGAGCCTTTCATGAGGCCATACATCATGAAGAACACTGATCTTAGGACTGCGGCCACTGACGCTTCAGAAAAAGACTTTTTTAAGTTGATGAACAACAGTTGTTTTGGCAAAACCATGGAGAACGTACACAATCGTAAAGACGTAAGATTAGTTACAAAAGAAAAACAAGCAATTAAGCTGGTCTCCAAACCTAACTACCAAGACTTTAGACGGTTTAGCGACAGCCTGGTTGGAGTTATGATGAAGAAACAGAATGTGAAGTTGGACAAGCCGGTGTTTATCGGGTTTGCCGTGCTAGAGTTGTCTAAGCTGTTAATGCTTGAATTTCTATACAACTACTTTAAGCCACTATACCCAGAATCAAATGTCGTTTACACAGACACTGATAGTTTTATTATGGACATCCCAACTGAAGACTTCTATAAGGATTTAGAAGCGGAAGTAGCCAAAGGAGCTTATGGGTGGTACGACACATGCGACTACCCAAAAGACAGCCCTCTACATTCAACTGTAAACAAGAAAGTGATTGGAAAGATGAAGGATGAACTTAATGGGACGATTATACAAGAATATGTTGGCTTACGGGCAAAGATGTATAGTATTGCTACCCAAACTTCTGTAATGAAGAAAGCTAAGGGCATAGGTAAAGAAGTTGTCAAAAAAAAAAAGTCACGACGACTACAAGCAGGCTCTCTTTGAACGCAAAGTATTTTATCACACAAATGTTAATCTGCGCTCTACTCTTCATCAAGTAAACACAACCGCTGTTAATAAGAAGTCGCTAGACTCTACCAATAGCAAGCGAACTTCCGTTAACCCCGAGTTTTCATACGCTATAGACCACTGGAGAATCGACTTGGCAGACTTAACTAGTACTTAACTAGTACTTTACTTAAGAACTTAACTAGTACTTAACTAGTACTTAACTAGTACTTTACTTAAGAACTTAACTAGTACTTAACTTAAGATCTTAACATGACTTGCACTTTACTTGTACTTAACTTGCACTTTACTTGCACTTAACTTGTTATAACTCACTTAACCAGTACTTTGCTTGTACTTAACCAGTACTTAACAACACATTTTAAAAAACTAATTTATTAAAAATGGGTCTACAGCAGGAGGTTGTACTTTTTTTGCAGAAGCTGGTTCTTTTACTGTTTTTGTGGGGATTTGTGACTTTGTTGCTAAGTATGGCTTTAGGTGCTTGTATGCTAAAAGCCCCCCACCAACAACAATACTCCCCAGCACATAATAATACATCTTATAGTTTGATTGTGTTGTTGGTGACGGTGGCGGTGCTGGCGCTGATGTTGTATTACTATCTAATAATTTTTGTTTTGCTGCTTGGTTTGCTTTTTGCAGTCTGTTAAATTCAGCTAGTTTACGACCGGCCTCAACACGCCAGGATTTTTAGACTTAGTAACACTACTCACTTGCGGGACACTCAGTTGTGGATTCACTTGTGGGACACTCGCCTGTAAATTCACTTGTGGAGAATTCACTTGTGGGGCATTCTGCTCCTGTGGAGTCTTCTCCTGCTCGCTCATTTTTTTTAGTCTGATTAAAATTAATATGATTGAAATTAATATGATTGAAAGTAATTAATCCCATGATGAATGGACATAGCAACGTCCCAAATCTATAATACATGTCACATGCAAGAGATTCTAGAGACTTGGTTAAAACCGGATCTTGTGTTAAGTCATATTTTAAATCTTCTTCTGAATCAATCGGCGCTATCTTGCCTACTAACTTAGCATATAAACTAATTATTGTCTGCCCCCCCGATCTAACCATTTTTTACCCTAGCTGTGCCTCGTACCTGGCGTAATACTTCTCAACGTCTGATGTAGACAATTGCTGAATCTGCTCGATACTTAGTTCAACACCTAAATACTGCCTGGTTTTCCCACATGCCGCCAGCGAGTATAATCTTTCTTTATGACAGAGGTCTGCCGCCTCCTCACACTTTAATAGCTCGTCGCAATCCATTTTTTAAACTCTTTTTAAAAACAATAAAAATAATAAAACCATGAGTTTAACGTTGGTTAATTATGCAGTGCCCATTGTCGGTGTTATAGTTTATTCAACCCTAGCAAAATGTTTGTTAAGAATAAAGCCACCCAACATGGGAAAGATAGAAGATTCGCCGAAACTAGTTACAACCTTATTTTTAGCTCTGGCAACAAAAGATTATCTAATTAAAAAGCACATAGACAGTCTTTCATATTATGATTATTTTAATTATTTTTTTTAGTTAATAAAAAAACATGAGCGAAAAAAAGATTATTAATACGATTTACCACTCTGCTGTAATTGGTGGTCTTAGTATAGGATATAGCATGTTAGCAAAAACATGTTTAAAATGAGGCCGGCTGATCTAGGAAGGTTAGACATTGGGGATGTTGTTAAGGTTATAGCTGTAATAACGGCAGGGATTGCCTCAAAAGACTTTCTTGTTGCGCAGGGGATTATCCCAGAAAACATCAATGCATAGAAAGATTGATTTATAAAAAAGATTGATTTATAAAAAAAGATTCATTCATTTATAAAAAGATGTCCGGATTAGTTCTGATGGTGGGGGGAGCTATTGTTAATGCATTGGCTTTCTCTGGCAGCAATTATATGCTCCCAGGATTCACCGAAAGGGGGAGAGAATGATGAATCCATCGGTGCTCAACCAATCATGACTGCAAATCCCAAACGGACTATGAACATGGACCAAATGGAATATCCATGTGTCTGTGGAAAGCGTTTCGCTACCACCCGTGGCATGAAGATCCACAGAACAAAGATGGGATGTGTGAAGACTCATCTGAATGAGCGGCAGCGCACTGCATCAGCAGATAAGACGTCGGAAGACCAAGGCCAGGATTTAAACCACAGTGCCAAGGACATCCACGCTGTTGGTTCGGATGAGGAATTTGCACAGGCCCTCGATGCCAGGCGCCTGAAACTCAACCTGCCACGAGCAAACGAAACTGAAGATTGGGAGAAACTGGATGCAAAAATCGTCCAAAGACTCGATGCACTGATAGGGAAAAGCACCCTGGAACACAAACTAGCCACATATGGGGACATTGTGTATGCCACATGTAGAGACGCCTATGGAGCAAAACTACCCAAAGAGAAAACACCTCCAAAGAAATCCAGACGCCAAGAAAAGATGGACAAGATCAGGGTCCAAAAGAAAAACCTCAAGATGCAAATGAAGACCGCACTGCCAGCTGAAAAACAAGGCTTGGAAAAACTGTGGAAAGACCTGAAAGAAAAACACAGCGCCCTCAGCAAAGCGGAATCTGCGAGGAAGAGGAAGAGCAAAAAGAAGAAGACACAAGAGCGCTTCTTCAGAGACCCCTTCCAGTTTGCCAGAACACTGTTTGAGCAGCCAAAATCTGGGACCCTAAGTGTGGACAAAGGAGTTCTTGAGCAGCATCTGAGGAAAACATACTCTGACCCACAGAGCAAAGCACCACTCGACATTCAAGGGCTGGTGTGGCCAACCAACCCTGAGGAACAGTTCAATGGCAAGCCTCCAACGTTGGCGGAAATCAAGAAGGTGGTCGACAAAGCCAGAGCCAAATCATCACCAGGGCCAAACGGAATACCTTACCAGCTTTACAAGAAATGTCCCAAGGTGCTGGAGTGGCTCCACAGGCTGCTGCGATCGGCTTGGAGAAACCAGAAGATCAGCGGCCAGTGGATGACGGCAGATGGTGTGTACATCCCCAAAGAGCAAAACTCAAGTGACATCAGCCAGTTCAGGCCAATATCACTACTGAACGTCGAAGGGAAAATCTTCTTCTCTGTCATGGCAGCAAGGCTGACCAAGTACCTGATGGAAAACAAGTACTTGGATGTGTCAGTCCAGAAAGGTGGCATCCCAGGCGTGGCTGGCTGTGTAGAACACGCCACAATGATCTGGGACGCAATCCAAAAAGCAAAAACAGAAAAGAGAGACCTGGACGTAGTGTGGCTTGATCTGGCAAACGCATATGGATCTGTGCCCCATGAGATGATACAGTTGGCTCTTGAAATGTACCATGTGCCAAAGAACATCCGCGACATGCTCAAGAAGTACTTCAATGGCTTCTCAATGCGGTTCTCTACCAAGGAGTACACAACAGACTGGATCAACTTGGAAGTGGGTATTGCAATGGGCTGTGCAATTTCCCCAATACTGTTCGTGCTGGCAATGGAACTCATCTTAAAAGCAGCAACAAACAACGCGAGACAAACAGACCTTGGCGATGGATACAAGATGCCTCCTCTCAAGGCCTTCATGGATGACACTACAGTGATTTCATCCAGAGAAGACGAGACACGTCATGTGCTGGAGAGGCTGGACGACATAGTTGCCTCATCCAGAATGAAGTTCAAGCCAAAGAAATCACGGAGTCTCTCACTGAGGAAAGGAAAAGTGGCCGGATCTGTGGTCTTCAGTGTTGCCAACCAGGCCATTCCAACAGTCACAGAAGAACCAGTCAAGAGCCTTGGAAGATGGTATGATGATACGCTGAAAGACACACAAAGAGCAAAAGAAACCAAGCAGATGGCGGAGGAAGGCTTGGAGACCATTGACCAGTGTGGGCTCCCTGGCAAATACAAGGTCTGGTGTCTGCAGTTCATGCTGATACCAAAGCTCCTATGGCCTCTGATGATATACGACATCTGCACCAGCACAGTGGAGGCAATGGAAGCCAAAATCAACAAGTTCACAAGGAAATGGCTTGGTGTCCCACCCTGTCTGACTGACATAGCGCTGTACTGTCGCCAAGCAAAGCTGAAACTACCACTGAAATCCATCCTGGAGGAATACAAAGCAGGGAAGATCAGACTTCAAAGCATGCTGGAGGACTCAGGAGACAAGGTGGTAGAAGCAATCAAGCCCCAGCTGAAGACAGGCAGAAAATGGAAAGTTCAAGAGGCGATGGATTCTGCAAAAGAAAGTCTCAAGATCAGAGAAATAACAGGACACACACAGACCAACAGACAAGGACTGGGGGTGACCAAAACTGAATGGTGGTCAAAGGCCAAAGGAAAAGCCAAAAGAGACATGATGATTCAGGAGATGAGAAAAGAAGAAGACCAAAAAAGACTCCAAAAAGCTGTCCAGCAGAGCCAGCAAGGGCAATGGACAACGTGGGAGAATGCACTCCAAAGAAGTCTCACTTGGAATGACATTTGGCACATGGCCCCTCTCAGGATCAGCTTCATTCTCAGATCTGCATATGACCTTCTGCCCTCAAATGCAAACCTGGTGAAGTGGGGGAAAACAGACGATCCTGCATGCCCCCTCTGCCATGAAAAACAAACAGTGGAGCATGTCCTAAGCTCATGTAAAGTAGCCCTGGCTCAAGGAAGGTACACATGGAGGCACAACCAAGTGCTCAAAGAGATTGTACAAGTAGTCTGGGCTAGTACCAACACCACAAAAGGGAAAATCAGGACTCCAAAAGAACCCGCAACATTCTTCACGGCAGGAGGCAGCAAATCATGGCCAAGAACAACAGTGCCACTCGAAACATGCAGGCAGAGTCTGCTGGACGGGGCAGATGACTGGGAGTGCACTGCAGACCTCCCAGAATGGAAGAGTCACCCAGAGATCATCAGCAAGAGTGGCATGAGACCAAACACAGTAGTCCACTCTCAGTCAACCAAGCAGCTGATCATGATCGAGCTCACGGTGCCATATGAGAACAGAATGGAGGCAGCTCAAATCTACAAGACTGAAAAGTATGCTGATCTGGCAAACAGCCTGAGGAGAGAAGGCTATCAGGTCAAAGTCCTCACTGCAGAAATTGGAGCTAGAGGGTTTGTAGGAACGTCTGCATACACCCTCATGAAACAGCTCTCAGTTGCAGGGAAGGAAAAAACCAGAGCCCTTAAAGCAATGGCAGAAGCGGCGGAGAGGTGTTCAAGCTGGATCTGGTCAAGGAGGAACAAAAGTGAACTTCATAAGGCTTAATTTCCCTACAAATATCAGGTGTCCCTGTGGCTCAGTGGTTAAAGCGCGAGTCATTAAGTGGAAAAAGAGCATGTCCAGAGGGTCATGGGTTCGAATCCCAGCCATGGCTCGTCCCAAGATGGGGAAAAAAAAAAAAAAAAGGGGCAGCAGAGGGACATCCGGAGTCATGAACCGGGTGTGGCCCAACCCCCCTAGAGTGTCAGGAGATAAGGGCCGAAACACTTGCTTGAAGGGGGCTTCTCTTCTGAGGACTCTCTGCTGCCACGCTCTCCACGAGTTTCTTTCTACTTTAGTAAATTGCGGTCTGATGAAGAGAGAGAACGCCATAACAAGGCAATGGAAGATTTAGCTAAGGCAAGAGACGCTTACGAGAAAAGGAGAATTGCTCACTTAGACTTTATTAATAAAAAGTTAAGAGAACAGGGACATGCAGAGCACACATTTACAGACGTTGATGAAGCAATGAATGAATATTACTTAGTAATATTAAAGCAATTAAAGCTTTAAGACAGATGGTACTAGACAAAAAAATTAGAATCTCGCCAGCAGACAAGGGCGGCGCCATTGTCGTCCAAAGATTTGAACAGTATGTTTCAGAAGCAGAACGACAACTGAGCAACATAACCAATTATGCCAAGCTCCCGTTTGACCCTACAGTAGACATTGCTAAAAAATCCAACTCTTTCATGGACAAACTACATGACATGGAAGTTATCAGTAGAAACTGCTACAGATGGGGAAAGACAGAAGAGGCTGAGGTGAATACACCTTATTTTTACCATCTACCAAAGATCCATAAAAATGCAGATATACCACCAGGAAGACCTATCGTGTCAGGCATAGGGGGCCCAACGGAAAAGCTATCCAAACTGGTAGATTACTGGCTACAGCCAATGGTACAAGCCCTGCCTTCTTACCTGAAAGATACTACACATTTTTTACAAGTCGTGGAACAATGGAAGGCAGCATACGAACCTCTCCCACCTGAGGCACTACTAGTCACCGTGGATGTGGTGGGACTGTATTCCAACATCCCGCATGAGGAGGTCCATACATCCCTAAGAGAAACTGTAAAACCCATACAGCAGTCAGACAGCAGTTTACCACCGCTTTCTGTCCTCACCGACATTGTGAACCACATCCTGACCAACAACGTCTTCACATTTAATGAAAGAGTCTACAAGCAAACCATGGGCACTGCTATGGGGACACCCATGGCACCTTCTATCGCCAATGTTTTCATGGCCTGGTTGGAGCAACGGTTGCTGACAACATCACCATGGGTCTTGGATCCAAAACTGTGGCGTCGCTTTATAGATGACATTGCCCTCCTCTGGCTACATGGTGAACAGCAGCTGCAAGATTTCATTCAGTGGCTGAATTCTCAACACCGCACAATTAAGTTCACAGCAAATTATGGTACAGTCAACATTCCCTTTCTAGATGTCAACCTCTCCATCCAGGATGGGCACATCAGCACGGACCTCTACATCAAGGACACAGATGCACATATGACGTTACCCTTCAACTCATGCCACCCTCGTCACTGTGTGCGGAGCATTCCCTACAGTCAAGCCCTTCGCATCAGGCGTATCTGTTCAACAGCAACAACATTTCGTCAAAGATGCCACGAACTGGCTGATAGGCTGGCAAGAAGAGGGTATCCCAAAGCCTTGGTGGAGGCATCCATTGCCAAAGTGTCATCCATTGCACGTGAAGAAACGCTCAGTTACAAACAGCATGGTGCCACACGGAAGAGAACCCCATACATAGTAACCCACAACCCTGCCAACCCACCACTGGCCAAGTGGTTGAAACAAGCCATGCCCACCCTACACACCAGCAGGCGAATGTTAGCGGCGTCACCTGCACCACCTGTGGTGGGAGAAAGGAACTGTGTCAACCTCAAACGTCTGCTGATGCCCTCCAAGATCCCCCCTACCCAGCACCAGTCAGGTCAGGCCTCACATGGCAGTTTTCATTGTAAAACAGGCAGAAAATGCATTATATGTAAAAATCATCTCCTACAGACATCCACCTTTACAAGTGTTCGTACCAAACTGCAGTTCACTATCAATGATTATCTCACTTGCCAGTCATCAAACATGATTTACCTCATTGACTGTCTTAAATGTCATAATATGCAGTATGTAGGGGAAACTGGCAAAACTTTACAGCAGAGATTTTACAAGCACAGATCAGACATCAACACCAAAAAACAAACTCTAGTAGCAAGACATTTCAACAGTCCTGAACACACGATTGAACACCTGACATGCACTGCTATTGAACAGATCCGAAAAACAGATGAAACCTGCCGCAAACGAAGAGAAAAGTACTGGTGCTACAAATTGCGAACAATCTTTCCTGATGGACTGAATGTTGCAGACTGGGAGTGAAGGAACACACAGCTTATTGTCTGTGTCCCAGACTCACAAAGACTATCAACACTTACATCTCATACCTGTATGGATTGCTGCTAACGTCCACGTGCATTACTTCATTCTACTGTTTCTCATTTGAATTCAGTCCTCTCTCTAGATGTCTTAAACTACCCCTAATTTTTTGCTTTTTCTGGTCTCTGCTTTAATTCCTTGACTTCAGCTTCCAGCAGCTAACAAAATATTCCTATTTGTTACCCCCACCCCCTACCCCCAAGCACACACACTAGTGTGTGTGTGTGTGCATGCGTGCGTGCGTGCGTGTGTGTGCATGTGCGTGTATGTGTGTGCGGGTGTGTGTGTGTGTGTGAGTGTGTGTGTGTGTGTGTGTGTGTGTGTGTGTGTGTGTGTGTGTGGTGTGTGTGTGTGTGTGTGTGTGTGTGTAAGACCCCTGTACCCGCCCTCCATTCTTGCCATTTGCCTCCAACAGTTCCAGCTTTCTTTCTCACCTCATATATCACTTGTTCATCTTCACTCACCATTCTGTCCCATACCCCCTATTTCCCTTATGTGATCTTCTTATACATACGCGCGCAGTCGCGCACACGCGGGCGCTCACGCACGCACGCGCGTGCATGCGCTCTCACATACATTTCTCCCTTCCCCTCTCTTGCTAGGTCTTCTACTTTGTTTCCACCTCAGGCCACACCTCTAGCCCCCATCCCATCCTCCTCCCTCCGCCCCCTTCCCATCTCACCCTTCACTTTCAATTTCCTTTCTACCCCCCCCCCCCCCCCCCCCCCCCCGTATCTATTTATTTGCTCATGTCAATGGTGGAGAGAGAGGGTGATGGTAATGATTATTGTTAGTATGATTACTATGATTGTTGTTGCTTTTATTGTCTCTCCCATTCCCAGCTCATTTCACCACCTTCCCTCCTCTTCCCACCCTTTGCTTTCCACCCTCTACACCCTCACCCTTCCCTCCTATCCCCTTCCCTCCCCCCCCCCCCTTTTTTTTTTTTTTTTTTTTTTTTTCCTGCCGTCCAACAAGTCCCCTTCCCTCCCCCATCCTCCAGTGAACTCCTTTTTTCCAGTGAACTTTGTTCTAAGTGAACTCTTTTCTAGTGAACTTTTTTCAGTGACACAACAACAGTAATCTTAAGTGTTATGTTTGTCAGTTGGCCAGTGTGGCTTGAGAAAGGTTGAAATAAACCGAAATATTGCCATTATCTCATGGGTGTTTTGTGGCTTCTATTTTTCATCTTCCTGACAACCTCCACTGACCTAGTGAGCAGGAGCCCAACGTATCCACTGGATCCACCCTGTCAGCACACTCTGATCTCCCATCGTGTCATTATCGATCAACCAAGAATTCATGCAGTTATGGCAGCATCCTTCCACGGATCTGGCTACTCGACCCCCCAGAGGGAGATCAGAACCGGCCACTCACTGACAATGAAACTTACTAGATTCAAGTCGCATCACAACTTTCTCACAGCATGTCACAAGTCTAGTCTGTGCCCTAAAGGAATGCGCCTGAAGTTTGCCTTCACAGCACTTCCAAAGAATGAAAAACTGCGGCAACAGATACAAAACACAATGGACAAAGCACAGAAATCCATTCTTCAGTTGTGCTGCAACTATTATCTACATTCAACCATAGATATGCGACAACAATTGATGAAACTTAAATCTATTTTGAGAGATGAAATGGTGCTCAACCAAGCAGATTATCATTCTCTGATCGCAAATTGGAGAACTAAAGCAAACAAACTGTGGTTTTCACTCCAGTCAACAAAGAAGAGGAAGTTTCGTTTGTTACAGGCAAGTCAACAGCAACACTTGGACTTTGAATCAGAACCAGAGCCAGGAGACAACAATACTCCCCACTCAATCATACAGGAACCCTGTGATAGCAATGGAAACAGTCGATCCCATGTACATGACACCAGTACTTTACCATCTTCATCCTCAATCCCCAGACATGGACATGGACGGAACCGTAGGTTCCGCCGCCCACCAGCAGCAGAACCAAGCCCACGTCAAGTGGTGAACCTCTCAGGAGTTTCTCTTACCAAGGATCAACTGTATGTTCTCTCACTGGGCCCTAAATTCTGTCCAACTCCTGGCAGTTACGATGAGATGCAATTGATGGAAGACATCCGAGAGGGAAACAGGCGACTAAGACTCAGAGAGTTCTGGTATGACGAGGATGTCCCCAACCAAATGCCATCACAAGGCAGATTCTACAAAAAGACAGGCTGGAGTCCCCCTGTAGGGCGAGACTCAGCACTAGATGCCTACTGTGCCACGATGGAGTCCCAAACCAGAGCTCATATTCCTGCACCAGTGCATAACAGGAACTTGAGTCAGAATCAACGGAAAGCAATTAAAGCTTTAAGACAGATGGTACTAGACAAAAAAATTAGAATCTCGCCAGCAGACAAGGGCGGCGCCATTGTCGTCCAAAGATTTGAACAGTATGTTTCAGAAGCAGAACGACAACTGAGCAACATAACCAATTATGCCAAGCTCCCGTTTGACCCTACAGTAGACATTGCTAAAAAATCCAACTCTTTCATGGACAAACTACATGACATGGAAGTTATCAGTAGAAACTGCTACAGATGGGAAAGACAGAAGAGGCTGAGGTGAATACACCTTATTTTTACCATCTACCAAAGATCCATAAAAATGCAGATATACCACCAGGAAGACCTATCGTGTCAGGCATAGGGGGCCCAACGGAAAAGCTATCCAAACTGGTAGATTACTGGCTACAGCCAATGGTACAAGCCCTGCCTTCTTACCTGAAAGATACTACACATTTTTTACAAGTCGTGGAACAATGGAAGGCAGCATACGAACCTCTCCCACCTGAGGCACTACTAGTCACCGTGGATGTGGTGGGACTGTATTCCAACATCCCGCATGAGGAGGTCCATACATCCCTAAGAGAAACTGTAAAACCCATACAGCAGTCAGACAGCAGTTTACCACCGCTTTCTGTCCTCACCGACATTGTGAACCACATCCTGACCAACAACGTCTTCACATTTAATGAAAGAGTCTACAAGCAAACCATGGGCACTGCTATGGGGACACCCATGGCACCTTCTATCGCCAATGTTTTCATGGCCTGGTTGGAGCAACGGTTGCTGACAACATCACCATGGGTCTTGGATCCAAAACTGTGGCGTCGCTTTATAGATGACATTGCCCTCCTCTGGCTACATGGTGAACAGCAGCTGCAAGATTTCATTCAGTGGCTGAATTCTCAACACCGCACCATTAAGTAGAAAGAAACTCGTGGAGAGCGTGGCAGCAGAGAGTCCTCAGAAGAGAAGCCCCCTTCAAGCAAGTGTTTCGGCCCTTATCTCCTGACACTCTAGGGGGGTTGGGCCACACCCGGTTCATGACTCCGGATGTCCCTCTGCTGCCCCTTTTTTTTTTTTTTTTTTTTTTTTTTTTTTCCCCCATCTTGGGACAAGCCATGGCTGGGATTCGAACTCATGACCCTCTGGACATGCTCTTTTTTCCACTTAATGACTCGCGCTTTAACCACTGAGCCACAGGGACACCTGATATTTGTAGGGAAATTAAGCCTTATGAAGTTCACTTTTGTTCCTCCTTGACCAGATCCAGCTTGAACACCTCTCCGCCGCTTCTGCCATTGCTTTCAGGGCTCTGTTTTTTTCCTTCCCTGCAACTGAGAGCTGTTTCATGAGGGTGTATGCAGACGTTCCTACAAACCCCCTAGCTCCAATTTCTGCAGTGAGGACTTTGACCTGATAGCCTTCTCTCCTCAGGCTGTTTGCCAGATCAGCATACTTTTCAGTCTTGTAGATTTGAGCTGCCTCCATTCTGTTCTCATATGGCACCGTGAGCTCGATCATGATCAGCTGCTTGGTTGACTTAGAGTGGACTACTATGTCTGGTCTCATGCCACTCTTGCTGATGATCTCTGGGTGACTCTTCCATTCTGGGAGGTCTGCAGTGCACTCCCAGTCATCTGCCCCGTCCAGCAGACTCTGCCTGCATGTTTCGAGTGGCACTGTTGTTCTTGGCCATGATTTGCTGCCTCCTGCCGTGAAGAATGTTGCGGGTGCTTTTGGAGTCTTGAGTTTCCCTTTTGTGGTGTTGGTACTAGCCCAGACTACTTGTACAATCTCTTTGAGCACTTGGTTGTGCCTCCATGTGTACCTTCCTTGAGCCAGGGCTACTTTACATGAGCTTAGGACATGCTCCACTGTTTGTTTTTCATGGCAGAGGGGGCATGCAGGATCGTCTGTTTTCCCCCACTTCACCAGGTTTGCATTTGAGGGCAGAAGGTCATATGCAGATCTGAGAATGAAGCTGATCCTGAGAGGGGCCATGTGCCAAATGTCATTCCAAGTGAGACTTCTTTGGAGTGCATTCTCCCACGTTGTCCATTGCCCTTGTTGGCTCTGCTGGACTGCTTTTTGGAGTCTTTTTTGGTCTTCTTCTTTTCTCATCTCCTGAATCATCATGTCTCTTTTGGCTTTTCCTTTGGCCTTTGACCACCATTCAGTTTTGGTCACCCCCAGTCCTTGTCTGTTGGTCTGTGTGTGTCCTGTTATTTCTCTGATCTTGAGACTTTCTTTTGCAGAATCCAACGCCTCTTGAACTTTCCATTTTCTGCCTGTCTTCAGCTGGGGCTTGATTGCTTCTACCACCTTGTCTCCTGAGTCCTCCAGCATGCTTTGAAGTCTGATCTTCCCTGCTTTGTATTCCTCCAGGATGGATTTCAGTGGTAGTTTCAGCTTTGCTTGGCGACAGTACAGCGCTATGTCAGTCAGACAGGGTGGGACACCAAGCCATTTCCTTGTGAACTTGTTGATTTTGGCTTCCATTGCCTCCACTATGCTGGTGCAGATGTCGTATATCATCAGAGGCCATAGGAGCTTTGGTATCAGCATGAACTGCAGACACCAGACCTTGTATTTGCCAGGGAGCCCACACTGGTCAATGGTCTCCAAGCCTTCCTCCGCCATCTGCTTGGTTTCTTTTGCTCTTTGTGTGTCTTTCAGCGTATCATCATACCATCTTCCAAGGCTCTTGACTGGTTCTTCTGTGACTGTTGGAATGGCCTGGTTGGCAACACTGAAGACCACAGATCCGGCCACTTTTCCTTTCCTCAGTGAGAGACTCCGTGATTTCTTTGGCTTGAACTTCATTCTGGATGAGGCAACTATGTCGTCCAGCCTCTCCAGCACATGACGTGTCTCGTCTTCTCTGGATGAAATCACTGTAGTGTCATCCATGAAGGCCTTGAGAGGAGGCATCTTGTATCCATCGCCAAGGTCTGTTTGTCTCGCGTTGTTTGTTGCTGCTTTCAAGATGAGTTCCATTGCCAGCACGAACAGTATTGGGGAAATTGCACAGCCCATTGCAATACCCACTTCCAAGTTGATCCAGTCTGTTGTGTACTCCTTGGTAGAGAACCGCATTGAGAAGCCATTGAAGTACTTCTTGAGCATGTCGCGGATGTTCTTTGGCACATGGTACATTTCAAGAGCCAACTCTATCATCTCATGGGGCACAGATCCATATGCGTTTGCCAGATCAAGCCACACTACGTCCAGGTCTCTCTTTTCTGTTTTTGCTTTTTGGATTGCGTCCCAGATCATTGTGGCGTGTTCTACACAGCCAGCCACGCCTGGGATGCCACCTTTCTGGACTGACACATCCAAGTACTTGTTTTCCATCAGGTACTTGGTCAGCCTTGCTGCCATGACAGAGAAGAAGATTTTCCCTTCGACGTTCAGTAGTGATATTGGCCTGAACTGGCTGATGTCACTTGAGTTTTGCTCTTTGGGGATGTACACACCATCTGCCGTCATCCACTGGCCGCTGATCTTCTGGTTTCTCCAAGCCGATCGCAGCAGCCTGTGGAGCCACTCCAGCACCTTGGGACATTTCTTGTAAAGCTGGTAAGGTATTCCGTTTGGCCCTGGTGATGATTTGGCTCTGGCTTTGTCGACCACCTTCTTGATTTCCGCCAACGTTGGAGGCTTGCCATTGAACTGTTCCTCAGGGTTGGTTGGCCACACCAGACCTTGAATGTCGAGTGGTGCTTTGCTCTGTGGGTCAGAGTATGTTTTCCTCAGATGCTGCTCAAGAACTCCTTTGTCCACACTTAGGGTCCCAGATTTTGGCTGCTCAAACAGTGTTCTGGCAAACTGGAAGGGGTCTCTGAAGAAGCGCTCTTGTGTCTTCTTCTTTTTGCTCTTCCTCTTCCTCGCAGATTCCGCTTTGCTGAGGGCGCTGTGTTTTTCTTTCAGGTCTTTCCACAGTTTTTCCAAGCCTTGTTTTTCAGCTGGCAGTGCGGTCTTCATTTGCATCTTGAGGTTTTTCTTTTGGACCCTGATCTTGTACATCTTTTCTTGGCGTCTGGATTTCTTTGGAGGTGTTTTCTCTTTGGGTAGTTTTGCTCCATAGGCGTCTCTACATGTGGCATACACAATGTCCCCGTATGTGGCTAGTTTGTGTTCCAGGGTGCTTTTCCCTATCAGTGCATCGAGTCTTTGGACGATTTTTGCATCCAGTTTCTCCCAATCTTCAGTTTCGTTTGCTCGTGGCAGGTTGAGTTTCAGGCGCCTGGCATCGAGGGCCTGTGCAAATTCCTCATCCGAACCAACAGCGTGGATGTCCTTGGCACTGTGGTTTAAATCCTGGCCTTGGTCTTCCGACGTCTTATCTGCTGATGCAGTGCGCTGCTGCTCATTCAGATGAGTCTTCACACATCCCATCTTTGTTCTGTGGATCTTCATGCCACGGGTGGTAGCGAAACGCTTTCCACAGACACATGGATATTCCATTTGGTCCATGTTCATAGTCCGTTTGGGATTTGCAGTCATGATTGGTTGAGCACCGATGGATTCATCATTCTCTCCCCCTTTCGGTGAATCCTGGGAGCATCTTTTCCTTTTATTCTTAGTAGCCACATGTTTAAGGCAAAGTGGGGAGCCAGCCCACAGAGCCTTTGGTTCTGGTCTTTCCCAGTGTCCTCCGGTCTTTCCCGGACGTCCTCCGGCCTATTCCCGGAAGTCAATGGTTTACCCATGCATCAGTAGAAAGAAACTCGTGGAGAGCGTGGCAGCAGAGAGTCCTCAGAAGAGAAGACCCCTTCAAGCAAGTGTTTCGGCCCTTAAGTTCACAGCAAATTATGGTACAGTCAACATTCCCTGTCTAGATGTCAACCTCTCCATCCAGGATGGGCACATCAGCACGGACCTCTACATCAAGGACACAGATGCACATATGACGTTACCCTTCAACTCATGCCACCCTCGTCACTGTGTGCGGAGCATTCCCTACAGTCAAGCCCTTCGCATCAGGCGTATCTGTTCAACAGCAACAACATTTCGTCAAAGATGCCACGAACTGGCTGATAGGCTGGCAAGAAGAGGGTATCCCAAAGCCTTGGTGGAGGCATCCATTGCCAAAGTGTCATCCATTGCACGTGAAGAAACGCTCAGTTACAAACAGCATGGTGCCACACGGAAGAGAACCCCATACATAGTAACCCACAACCCTGCCAACCCACCACTGGCCAAGTGGTTGAAACAAGCCATGCCCACCCTACACACCAGCAGGCGAATGTTAGCGGCGTCACCTGCACCACCTGTGGTGGGAGAAAGGAACTGTGTCAACCTCAAACGTCTGCTGATGCCCTCCAAGATCCCCCCTACCCAGCACCAGTCAGGTCAGGCCTCACATGGCAGTTTTCATTGTAAAACAGGCAGAAAATGCATTATATGTAAAAATCATCTCCTACAGACATCCACCTTTACAAGTGTTCGTACCAAACTGCAGTTCACTATCAATGATTATCTCACTTGCCAGTCATCAAACATGATTTACCTCATTGACTGTCTTAAATGTCATAATATGCAGTATGTAGGGGAAACTGGCAAAACTTTACAGCAGAGATTTTACAAGCACAGATCAGACATCAACACCAAAAAACAAACTCTAGTAGCAAGACATTTCAACAGTCCTGAACACACGATTGAACACCTGACATGCACTGCTATTGAACAGATCCGAAAAACAGATGAAACCTGCCGCAAACGAAGAGAAAAGTACTGGTGCTACAAATTGCGAACAATCTTTCCTGATGGACTGAATGTTGCAGACTGGGAGTGAAGGAACACACAGCTTATTGTCTGTGTCCCAGACTCACAAAGACTATCAACACTTACATCTCATACCTGTATGGATTGCTGCTAACGTCCACGTGCATTACTTCATTCTACTGTTTCTCATTTGAATTCAGTCCTCTCTCTAGATGTCTTAAACTACCCCTAATTTTTTGCTTTTTCTGGTCTCTGCTTTAATTCCTTGACTTCAGCTTCCAGCAGCTAACAAAATATTCCTATTTGTTACCCCCACCCCCCCACCCCCAAGCACACACACTAGTGTGTGTGTGTGTGCGTGCGTGCGTGCGTGCGTGTGTGTGCGTGTATGTGTGTGCGTGTGTGTGTGTGTGTGTGTGTGTGTGTGTGTGTGTGTGTGTGTGTGTGTGTAAGACCCCTGTACCCGCCCTCCATTCTTGCCATTTGCCTCCAACAGTTCCAGCTTTCTTTCTCACCTCATATATCACTTGTTCATCTTCACTCACCATTCTGTCCCATACCCCCTATTTCCCTTATGTGATCTTCTTATACATACGTGCATGCACACAGGCGCTCACACAGCGCGCGCAGTCGCGCACACGCGGGCGCTCACGCACGCACGCGCGTGCATGCGCTCTCACATACATTTCTCCCTTCCCCTCTCTTGCTAGGTCTTCTACTTTGTTTCCACCTCAGGCCACACCTCTAGCCCCCATCCCATCCTCCTCCCTCCGCCCCCTTCCCATCTCACCCTTCACTTTCAATTTCCTTTCTACCCCCCCCCCCCCCCCCCCCCCCCCCGTATCTATTTATTTGCTCATGTCAATGGTGGAGAGAGAGGGTGATGGTAATGATTATTGTTAGTATGATTACTATGATTGTTGTTGCTTTTATTGTCTCTCCCATTCCCAGCTCATTTCACCACCTTCCCTCCTCTTCCCACCCTTTGCTTTCCACCCTCTACACCCTCACCCTTCCCTCCTATCCCCTTCCCTCCCCCCCCCCCTTTTTTTTTTTTTTTTTTTTTTCCTGCCGTCCAACAAGTCCCCTTCCCTCCCCCATCCTCCAGTGAACTCCTTTTTTCCAGTGAACTTTGTTCTAAGTGAACTCTTTTCTAGTGAACTTTTTTCAGTGACACAACAACAGTAATCTTAAGTGTTATGTTTGTCAGTTGGCCAGTGTGGCTTGAGAAAGGTTGAAATAAACCGAAATATTGCCATTATCTCATGGGTGTTTTGTGGCTTCTATTTTTCATCTTCCTGAATATTACTTAGTGACAGGAAAGAAGTTTCTAACATCGCCACCGCCAGAACTGTCTGACTTTTATGAACCATCTGAGGATCAGAAAATGGTAGAAATAGGCTTTATTATAGGTGCTATGGGAGCAATCTTTCTTCTTGCATATTCAATCTAAAAAACATAGTTAAAAATGTAATAAAAACAGTCCCTTCTTATGGACGATACGAAGTACAAAATATATTATTCTCCTAGAGGGTATTGGAAAGGAAAGGCCGCTATTGATAAACTGAGTAAAGCTGCTAGGGTGTCTGAATCAGAAGCGAAAGACTGGCTTTCAAAACAAGCGATCTGGCAAATATATCTGCCTGCCCCAAAAAGAATAATAAGGCCTCGATTTGTTAACTCAGTTCCTAATGACACCCACCAGATGGACTTGTTGTATCTTCCACATGACAAAGTTAGAAGAAAAAAGTTTAAGTATGCTCTTACGGTTGTTGACATGGCTTCAAGATATAAAGATGCTGAGCCTTTAACGGATAAAAGCTCAACTGCTGTGGCTGTGGCTTTACAACAAATATACATGCGAGGTCCATTAAAGTATCCTAGGTTGATCCAGGTTGATGATGGGAAAGAGTTTAAAGGAGCTGTAAACCAACTGTTTTTAAGACATCGGGTTACAGTTAAGAGAGGGATTCCAGGCAATCATCGCTCCCAGGCTCTAGTAGAAAACTTTAATAAGAATCTGGCTGAGCGTCTGTTTACCTATCAATATCATAGAGACCTTATGGACAAAACACGCAACACAGAATGGGTTAGGAGATTGCCAGCAGTCTTACGCGCCATGAACAATGAAGAATTTAAAGCAACGGGCCTTAAGCCGGTGAACGCGATCAAATTACAAAAAAATAAGTATTACTGAAGACATCCAAAGTAATCAAAAACTCTTGCCTTTTGGACTAAAAGTAAGATACTTGTATGCGCCTGGAGAGGCGGAGGGCGATGTTAAAATTAGAGCCACAGACCCCATATGGAGCGTAGATGTATATGAAGTTGAAAGAATTATGAAAACAACCCCTCCCGTGTATTATTTAAGAGAGACTCTTTCTTCTAGCGGCGCCACTACGTCTAAAAAGCCCGCCCCTAAAAGATCGTTTGTTCGCGAAGAGTTGCAAGTTGTCCCACCAAACACAGTGCCTGTTAGTTAATCAGAGAGAAAGTTTAAATGTGCGGTTCTAGAGCAGGAAAATTATTTTGCCCGCAAACCCCCCTTTTCACGCAATTAGATTTGTTTAATTTTGTAGATTTTTAGCTATTTTTTTTGGCTGAGAAAATTTGATTATGTGAAAAGGGGGGTTTGCGGGCGAAATAAGATTGCTGATCTAAAACAGACATTTAAACTTTCTCTGGAGAACAGGTTCGAGTCATTAGAAGCTCGCATGGAGCTCATGAGACAAGACCTCAGTGCAATTAAAACAGATATTGGTCTTGTCAAAATGAAATGTGACGAAATTGATAAACGCTGTGGTAAACTGGAAAGTGACAGTAACAAGTGCTTCTCTTTACTTCAAGATATCACAGCTGATATCAATGAGCTGTGTGCGGAGAGAGAAAGCAGCAAAAAAGAAATGCAACAACTCACAAAACAACCAGTGAGACCACCAAGCAACTGACACGACTGAGGGAGGAGGTGGACAGACTCGAAGGGTTCTCCAGACGAGACAACCGCCCCGTATGTTTGGGGTGCCTGCAGCAGAGGGGAGGGAGACGTTCGACTCCTGTGCCAGAGCAGTGACGGACATCCTGAACAGCATGGAGACGGACAAGTTGTGGACAACGAACGACATTGCTCGGGCCCATTGTGTAGATCAGAGCAGAAATGGTGGACCCCGGCCAGTGATTGTCAAATTTAGAAGGTGGAAGGACAAAATGTCAGTTATGACAAAAAAGGACTTCCGTGCCAAACTGAAGGACAAGGGAGTAATTGTAGCCAATGACCTTACCCACCAGCAAACCAGTTTAGTCGCTGAGGCCAAGGAGGATAAGGTGGCATTCTTCAGAATGGGGCGGTTAGTAGTGCAGCTCAGACGACCTGACCCAGGAACTTACGCTGAGGTGGTGGATTCCGACGCAACACGGACCACAACTGCTGCTACCCTCCTGCATGACACTGTAAACAAACAGATCAGAGGTGACAGTGTACCGTGCGGCACAGCCAACGCGGGGATTCCCCTTCTCGTCCGTTGCCATCTCGGCAGTCCAAGGTCATCACGTGCAAGTCGTGATTGCAGCGGATCACGGCAGTCGGGCGTCCGGGAGTTCTTTCAACGCTCGCAACCAAGGCCAGGAAACACGTCGGAGAGCACGCCTGTGAACAAGACCCCAGGCAGGTACCCCTTTCCTCGTCTTTCAGACAGGAACATTAAAAAAACACACACAATAGGACAGGCTTGGCCATCCATGTGATTTGAAATTCCTGACTTTCAATATTTAAAACTTGTACACGAAACTGACCGACATCTCTTTCATAAAATACATTGAACTATTTGATTTCGTTTGCTTGACAGAAACTTTTGTGGATAACACTTTTGACTATTCTGGAATTCTTATTAACTTTTTGAAATATTATGTACCTGCAAAAAAGTTACCAACACTATATAACACATATAAAGATTGATTGTGAAAATACCGTGGTTGTAAAATTAGAGAAGTGTGTTTTTAAGGTCGATAAAGATGTGCTTATTATTGCAACATACTTTGCTCCGGAGAACCGTCCTTTACACAGTAACAACATGCAAAAAGATGGAATTGTCTTACTGGAAGAAGCTATCCTCAACATTATAAATGATGAAGAGTTATGTCTTGTGATCTGTGGGGATCTAAATGCGAGGACAGGGTGGAAGCAACCTAACTGGAATGAAGCACTTACCTATTCTCCTATTGATGATGTCGATGATAATGATGTTGATATTTTAACCGACAGTCAAAAGATCTGTTTATCAATAACTTTGGTGAGTCTTTGTTGAATTTGTGTTTTATGTTGGACTGTATCATTGTGAACGGTGCATGTGTTGGCGATTTTGATGGTCAGTTTACATACATTTCACCACATTGTAATAGTGTTATTGATTATTTCATAATCACTAAAGGGCTGTTTTCAAGTAATTGTCATTTACATATTGGAGACCGTATTGATTCTTGACATTTGCCAGTCGAATTTACTTGGAAATGTGGTCTTGATTGTATAGACAAATTTGGAACTGTAGAGAATGAGAAAAATTGTATTGTGTGGTCTGAAGATTATTTGTTAGAGTACAGATATGACTCTACCTTGCGCTGTCACAAACTCGTTCATTTTCATTGTCCTATTTGTTTGTGTCTTGCCTGAAGAAGACCTAAGAGGTCTAAACGCATCGTGTTTTGTCTTGTGACTCGTTTGTCCATGTTTCTCTTGGCGGTTTGCTAACATTTATTTAAGATTTGTTTAGATTTCCGCCTGCAGTCTCTCACTTTGCAACTAGATTTACAGACATGAGTTAAATTCACATGTGTTTCATAGCCATATCCAAGAAGCTGTTCAAGCTCTTTTAATCGATGTCAGCACTTCTCTAGATATATTTGTTAAAACATTGTATGGCGCTGCTGTCTCCATGATTCGAACTGTAGGCAATAAGAAGAAAAACGTAAATGAATGGTATGATAAACAATGCGCCCAAAAGAAAAGAACGGTCCGACGTTCCCTAAAACTATTCCAAAGGTCAAAAAAGAGTAATGAGCAGCACAGAGATAAGTATGTGGATAAAAGGAGACAATACAAAGAACTTTTATTTTTTCAAGGAAAAAGAATTTGACAATGAAAGGATAATTAAATTGAAACAGACAACCCAACGACCCCAAGGTATTCTGGAAAATAATCAGATCTGTGAACAGAAAAAATGTATCTTAAATAAATGTTAGCGAACCGCCCAGAGAACGTGGACAAACGAGTCACAAGACGAAACACAACTAGTTTCGACCTCTTAGGTCTTCATCAGGTGAGACATTAACGAATAAAACAATGAAAATTCACTTAGCTTTGATCGCTTCAGATCACTTCGTAGGGTTCAGCGCAAGGAAGAAGGCGTTGATTCATCAACGCCTTCTTCCTTGCGCTGAACCCTACGAAGTGATCTGAAGCGATCAAAGCTAAGTGAATTTTCATTGTTTTATTCGTTAATGTCTCACCTGATGAAGACCTAAGAGGTCGAAACTAGTTGTGTTTCGTCTTGTGACTCGTTTGTCCACGTTCTCTGGGCGGTTCGCTAACATTTATTTAAGATTTGTTTAGATTTCCGCCTGCAGTCCTCTCGCTTTGCAACTTGAAAAAATGTAGTTCGCAATGATATTTCTATGGACCAGTGGCACGAGCATTTCCACAGGATATTTAGTATGATGACACCTGGGCTGGCTCAAGAGGAAATCTTAGCAGCAGAACTAATGGACGATTCAGACGAGCCACTTTTTAACGATCCTATTTCTGAAGAGGAAGTTGTATCTAGTATAAATAAACTTAAAACCTGTAAAAATTCTGGTACTGATATGATACTTGGTGAAATGCTTAAACATGCCAATGAAACGGTAATTAAATTTCTCGTAGTGCTTTTCAATAAGATATCTCAACAGGGCATTTTTCCAAAAGAATGGTGTAAATCCATTATTATTCCAATTTACAAGAAAGGGGATGCTAATCTACTTGATAATTACCGTGGTGTGGCATTAACAAGTATCGTGAGCAAAGTGTACACATTTATTCTGAATAAGCGAGTCTCACGATGGGCAGAAGTTGAAGGAAAATTAGCTGAGGAACAAAGTGGGTTTAGAGCAGGATATAGTACAATTGATCACATTTTTACTTTACACTCTGTCCTTGAAAAATATTTAGCAAAACATTCTAAGCTCTATGTAGCTTTCGTCGACTTTAGGATAGCATTTGATTCTGTTGACAGAAATGTCTTATGGCATGTGTTAAGGAGAAATGGCGTTGATGGAAAAATGTATAAAGCACTTCGGGGAGTTTATGACTCAGTCATTGCATATGTGAGAGATAAGCATTCATATTCCGATTTTTTTATTGTCCGAGAGGAGTAAAACATTGATGTGTACTCAGCCCAATTATGTCCTCTTTTGTCAATGAATTAGCCGTAGAATTAATCAGGGAAGGGAAGCACGGAATCCAGATAGTACCAGGAACTTCAGAATTATTTTTATTGCTTTTTGCAGACGACGTGATTTTGCTCTCAGATACCGTTGTAGGTATACAGAACTAGCTGAACAATCTGAAAAAAGAGGCCGACATATTATGTCCAGAAGTAAATCTAGATAAGACTAAAATTACTATGGTTTTCCGTAAAGGTGGTTATCTTGGAATAAGAGAAAAATGGACATATGGAAACGAAGAAATAAGAATAACAAACACATACAAATACTTAGGCTTGATATTTACAACAAAATTAAGTATGAGTGCTGCCCTTCTAGACATGAGCAGAAAAGGTAAAATGGGCGTTATTGAAATTCAAAAATCACTGAAGAAACTACATACAGTTGATCCTTTCCTATTCTGGAAGCTTTGTGATACTCAGATTGAGCCCATATTGACTTATGCAGCAGAAGTACGGGGGTTAGAAGATACAGGGTTAATAGACTGACTGTGCACAGGGAAATATATCAAACTGCGAGAAATCATGTTACTGACATTGTTCATCAAGCAAAAACTTTGTTCTATTCTTCAAAGATATTGGCCTGTAATACGGCCAAGCAACTATTTAATGTCACAAATAGTCTCCTAGGCAAAGTCAGCTACTCCCCCTTTCCCACCATCTTCCAAACTCAAGAGCTCCCTCAGAAATTCTTAGAGTTTTTCAATGGAAAAATTGACACTATCCGTGAAAAGCTAGATTCTACTGCACCTGTACATCCTCTGAATGACAAAGTTTACTGTGGACCTCCTTTGGTTTGTTTTAGCCCTGTTAGTCAAGACTATGTCAGAAAACTTTGTTTGCGATGCAGCCCTAAATCATGTGAACTTGATGCCATTCCCACTAACTTGCCCTTTCAGTGCATTGATGATGTCCTACCCCATCTTACTCATGTTATCAGTACCTCTTTGTCCTCTGCTCACGTTCCTGAAATCTTCCGGTCCGCAGTGGTACGTCCATTGATCAAGAAACCTTCATTAGATAAATATGTTTTAAAGAATTATTGGCCTGTATCAAATTTGTCATTTCTATCAAAATTATTGGAGAAGATCGTTTTGGAACAAATTCTAGAACATCTCGAAAAGAATCACCTTTTGAATCCTCATCAATCTGCTTACAGACAAGGCCATAGTTGTGAGACAGCACTCCTCCGTATAGTCAGTGACCTCCTCTGCGGGCTTGACGATGAGAATGTTTCCTTATTAGCGATGTTAGACCTCTCCGCAGCATTTGACACGATCGATCATAATATTTTGTTCTCACGGCTTCAAACTTCCTTTGGATTCAAAGACACAGCTCTCGACTGGATTATCTCTTACTTGACTGGACGGACTCAGACAGTGTGTGTACAGGGAAGATACTCAGACAGTTCTCCTCTTAGGTATGGTGTGCCTCAGGGTTCTGTGCTGGGGCCAGTCCTTTTTGTGCTGTATGCTAGTCCTGTGTCTGACGTCATCAGTGGTCACGCCATGTCGCATGAGAGCTTTGCTGACGATACTCAGCTTCATCAGTCGGCTCCCATTGCTGAAATTGACTCACTGATTTCTCAGACGCGGGGCTGCATTGCAGACCTGAAGGACTGGATGACAACCAACAAACTACAACTAAACGACGACAAGACGGAACTCATGTTCGTGACAAAACAGCCTAACCATCCTTCTCTGCCTTCAACTGTCACTATCAATGACTGTACTGTCTCTGTCTCCACCTCTGTCCGCAGTCTAGGGGTCATACTTGACCAAGCCCTCTCCTTTGAGAAACAGGTTTCAAATATTTGCAAGATTGCCTATTTAGAACTAAGAAGAATCAGCTCTGTACATCACCTTCTCTCTACAGATGCTACAAAAACTCTCATTTGTGCATTTGTCTTATCTAGAATAGATTACTACAACTCACTTTTGGCCGGCCTTCCAAAATACCTGATAGAAAGATTACAGCGAATCCAAAATCATGCAGCCCGAGTCGTCTGTAGAGCAGGAAAATATGATCACATTTCGCCTCTACTCCACTCTCTTCACTGGCTATCTGTCTCAAACCGTATCTCGTACAAAATCTCAACTCTCACTTTCTCTGCTCTCTTTGAAAATGGACCTTCTTATCTCTCAGATCTCCTTAAAATCTACACCCCATCTCGACAACTACGCTCCTGTGCTGACGACCGCCTTCTGCGAATGACTCGCTTCAGGACTACTACTGGTGAAAGATCTTTCTCTTTTCAAGCTCCAGCGACGTGGAACAGACTGCCAGACTCTCTCAGACATTCAGATTCTATCTCTTCTTTCAAGTCTAAACTTAAAACCCATCTATTTTCTCATAATTAGTCAATGCTGGGGGGGGGGGGGAGGGGGGGAGGGGTACAACCTAACTCATAGCCGTCTGGGCCTTTTCAAATGTAGCGTATGTGTATGTTCTCTATTATATGTATTTGTTGTATGATTGAACGTTATAGGATTAAGTTTTTGTAGTGATATTTGAAAAATAAGTGAATGTCACATTCGTAGGATTAGGATTTGTTAGTTATTGTAGTAATAGTATTTGTAGTTGGGTGTAAGGTGTATTATTGTATATGAGAAGGGTGAATGCAGTATGACTTTGTAAAGCGCTTAGAGAAATTCGTTTGATTAAGCGCTATATAAGAAACCATTATTATTATTATTATTGGGTGTACCACTACACTCTTCAAATAAAATGAGTTACGGAGAAAGAGGAAGGTATCCTTTGTTCGTTCCAACTGCTGTAAAATGTGTTGAATACTGGTTGCGACTAGTAAAACTACCAACTAATAGAATATGTAGGCAAGCCTATGATATGTTGTTAATACAATTAGAAGCAGGCAAATACAAATTGGGCATCAAAAGTTAGGAACACTCTAACAGAAAATGGTTTGGGGATAGTATGATTGTGTCGAGGTGTTGGCTCCGAGGAGGGGTTTATATCAGAATTTAAGGAAAGACTTGTTTCATGTTACAAACAAAACTGGCATTCTGAAATTGAAGATAACGATAAATATGAATGGTACCGTTCTTTTAAAATGACATTTGAAGCAGAGAGGTATCTAACTTTAATAACGAATAAAAAAAAATGAGGGAAGATCTGGTAAAGTTTAGATTAAGAGTGCATGGTCTGGGCGCTGCAAAACACTGGTTTATGACCAGTGAACGAAGTGCTGACTGCCCAATGTGCGGTCACAATAAAGAAGATGAAGTGCACTTTCTTTTCCATTGTTGCTTCTTTTCAGATATTCGCCGAATTCTTTTTTCAATATGACTCATATCGAGCCTACAGTAAGTGGTTTAATTGATCTTTTAGCAACAGATAATGATACAACTATCATTGCCCTTGCTAAGTATTTAACTGAAGCTGCCAAGACGAGAAAAAAAGAAGTTAGAACTTAATGACAATAGTATTGTAATCTAATGTTCCTCGTTCTGTCTTAGTATGTTCTTTTGTAATTAGTGGATGGCCATGTAGTCTCAGTGTGCGCACGCACATGGGCCTGCGTGCGTTTGGGACAGCGAGGTCGGGAGTGGAGAAGGGTAAGGTGTGGTGGGGGTGGGGGGAGGGCGATGGAGGATCTGTCGGATTAGAGGGTGAGGTTGGGAAAAGGAGGAATGGAAGAATGTGAGCTTGCGTTTACTGTTTATATTAATTCGTGCAAAGTGAAAGAAGGGGATGGGAACTGTGTTTTGGAACTAAAGGGACGGGAACGGTAGCGTAGGAAAAGACGTTCTGTACGGAAGTCTTCTAATCGGATTTGATCGTTTACGTGTGAATTAGTTTATATAAATATCTGTGCCATCCTGACAATGTGAGCGATCCTTAAATCCTTTACGTCCTGATAGTTTTGTTAATTTAATCATTTAGTTTCCTTATACTTTAATGATACAATGTGTATTTTGCTTACACTTTCATGATGCAATGTGCCCAATCGTATGTG